>OV050030.1:89293651-89841151 GCA_920105625.2 Clusia tigrina | reverse complement strand
GGCGTGGCGTTGAACTGGCAGCAGCGTCGGCAAGAGTTAAATCCCAATGCAAATCTCCTTCAAATAATCCTAATGCTCGGCATGAATCATGATACGTTGTATGTAGTTGATCATTTACAGTTTTCAAATATTCGAACGATGTTGGTCCAGGAATATTAATTAACAACAATCGTAAAAAAAACATTCTCGCTGTTTGGGATGAACTGTGTATAGTCGGCCTAATGCATTAGTACAAAATATTCCTGGGTAATCGGCAACAGCTTTTCCTCTTTTACGGGGTTCCCATGTTTTTCTCGACTTATTCCACGTGAAATAGGTTGGTAGTTCAGCATAGAGCAATGTTCTCGCAAATCGACCATAATCATTTTGTTGTTGGCATAAACGAAATAATCAGGCAATGTTTTTGTTGGTTGAATAACTGCTCGTTCTGCTGCATTTTGTTCAGTAAAATATACTCGTTGGCCGTTTTCGAGGTTAATAGCCAAATTAACGACAACTGGATCTCTTTCATGAATAGGGACAGACAGAATTCGCTATACAGCTTCATTGCTGCTGATGTATCTGCCCATTTGGTAGCGTGCAACCTCATCATTTTCATTCACACCTTCTACAGCGAAAACGGCCATGTCGTTACCTTTATGTACATATTTACAGATGTATTTAATTAACTTAACTGAACTGCAATATTCGTCATTAATATGAGCTTTATATGTTTTAGATAACAGTCGGGAGTATGGTACAACCCATTTATTATCAATTTCTATATCATATCTGGCAGTCATCATAAAGGAATATCCACCATCTTCAGTCGATCGTTACGATACAAAGGATATCCATCATTTCCAGTGATTGTATACGATAGCAAATCCTTTGGAAATCGTTTTGTGCATTTACCATTGTCCATGCATGGTGAATTCATATTGATGGCACCGCAAGGACCATGGATCATGTTTGTAGTCACAATTTGGAATAATTCTGGATCAATGTCCGGATCTGGGTTTTCGCCAGGGATTATGTTATCCATTTCTTCAGCTCTAATTTTGTTGATTAGCCAAATCAAAATATGGGCATGTGGCAGTCCACGTTTTTGCCAGTCAATTGAGTACATCCAACAGCGAGTTTCACCAAAAACATGATGTTTGACAATCAAATCAGTTAGTGACTTTAATTTTTGCTTGAATACACGTGCTGTAATATCGTGTCGATCACTTGCTGCTTGGCCAGGCAAAAAATGTTTTATTATTTCATCCCATTTTGGATTAGAGGTGAAGGTGATGAATAAGTCTGGCCGACCGTAAGCGCGAACATAAGCCATAGCAGCCTGAATGTACTCTTGCATATGACGTGGACTGCCTGTGTATGAGGATGGTATATACACATATTTCCTATTTCATTCGGATTTAAATTGCCGTCAATATTATTATTAATTGCATCGCACAAATGAATGTATTCTTCGGCGCGCAATTTAGCTTGATTGAATCGGATATAACGTAATCGCTCACTTTCGATTTTCGCATACATATCTACGATAAACTGATGGAACAAATGGCGGCATTTTGTCCTGGTTGGTCCTAATCATAATCCTATGCGAATAAAAATTCATTACGCTGACTTTTTTATTCGGCTCTTCACCTGTAAAAGGAAGAAAAGGCTGTGTAAATGTATGTTAATATTAAACATTTGAGTAGTTAAGTGTACCTGGTGCTGGATTTGTTTGTTTGATATTGATATGATAACCATCATCGCCTTCCCAAAATATTAATGGATATTGCAAGGCATCATAGGAACGATGCGTATCCTGAATAGTCTGAAGAGTGTTATTTCGGCGCAAAATACGAATATATCTATTTTCAAATGCATCACCAACCATTACAATCCCAACTTCATTAATAGTGGGAGCATTGAATCGACGCCAATGCTCTCCAACTGCAACTTTATCGGCTTTAATGACAATCATATAATTCTCGTTCACTAATTTATCCCGCATTTGATGGAACAATTGAATCAGTTAATTTTTTTCTGTCAAAAAAGTTTGTAATGTAGATACTATTGCTCGTTGTTCAATTTGCTGAATCCGATTATAATCACAAGGAACATTAACTTGTTCTTCTGCGTCTCCTACAAAATATATTTGCAAGAATTTAGGAGTTTCAGTTGGAATTGGAAGCAAGAGGCCAATATTAGGATACACTTGGCCTTGTATTTTAAATGTCGAATTGAAATTACGACCTCGTTCATCGACGGATGAAATAATTTTTGCAGCAAAAGATGTCATTTGAAAGCAACTATTAAATTTTCTGATGTTTTTTAGAAATAATTTTGAATTTTCATTATCTCCGGACATTAATGATTTCAATGGCTCTGGTGGTGGATGTAAGACTGGTCAAACAACTTTTCCAGAGGCACAACACATCCCAGCGGTCTCATTTTTAAATTTTAGAGCGTGGCAATAAGTACATTCTTTATCCATGTTGCCAATCATAATTTTTACGTGAGCACAATATTCAATTTGTGGGTCATATTCAAATGCGATACGATTAAAAGATGACAATGAAAATGCTCTGGCTGTCTGCATACGTTCTCTGTTTGTGATTTGATATAAATTGGGATTTGCATCTGTTCTATGTTGGCGTCTGTGTCTGATTCTGTTTCTCATTAATGTCCGGCGTTCATTCTGATGTTCAGTAGTTTGTGCTGAAAGTAATCGCGATACTCTTAATCTGGTTGCTTCATTTACTTGTAATCTTTGTTTCGTGTTTAAATTTGCTCGATCCGTATTTCTTCTTTGCGATGCCGAAGTTCTGCGACCAAGATTTGAACGACGTCGTGGCATTTTATTGTTACACTAATTAGATGTGGAGAGAAATTGTTTGGTTTTGAGTTACATGTGTTGCAATTTTATATTGTTGAAAATATAAATATGATCATATTGTAAAAACACATAATATATTCCCACTTTTTTTATTTTACCTTTGAAAAACAATCGAATTTAAATATTTTATGTTGTTAAATTTGTCTTCAATGTGTTTTTTATATACGCAAAATCTAATAACTAAAAATGAAATGTCAAATATTAATACATCTTGAATTGATATGAACCCCTATCAAAAAAATCTTTCTCTAAACCTAACGTATAGTGTTTGTACGAAATGTATGAAAAAAAAACTTTTGTGGCGCCATCTGGTGGATGAAATATATACTATAACCTCACAGGCCATGACACAAATATATGTTGTAAATTTAGTTATGATATCTTTTATGGTTCCGGAGATCCTTCGAGACATACCTACGCACGAACGATTTTATATATTAAGATATATATATATATATATATATATATATATATATATATATATATATATATATATATATATATATATATATATATATATATATATATAACTACTCCTGTACTGCCGATGACACTGACTCTATCTATGACACTTACGCTATCTAGCTGTTCCTGTTGGCTTGCTGATAAATCATGTATCTCGGCCGTCTTACTGTTTCCTCCGTCATCCTTCATATCCGACTCACCAACTACTTCATTTACTCCAACTATACCCGGCGCTAGGCTAAACTTTTCACAAAAATAGACCCCGAAATAAATTTTTGGTATGGCGTATATATATATATATATATAACTACTCCTGTACTGCCGATGACACTGACTCTATCTATGACACTTACGCTATCTTGCTGTTCCTGTTGGCTTGCTGATAAATCATGTATCTCGGCCGTCTTACTGTTTCCTCCGTCATCCTTCATATCCGACTCACCAACTACTTCATTTACTCCAACTATACCCGGCGCTAGGCTAAACTTTTGACAAAAATAGACCCCGAAATAAATTTTTGGTATGGCGTAGGGCACAGGAAAAAGGTTATATAGTTACCTTCCCCGTTAAACTGCACGGCCACTGTTACTCTCCCCAACACTGGCTGCTTATTTTGTCCAGCTGTAATTACTCTAGTAAAATACCTCTGCACCTACATCTCCAAGTCACTCACCAGTTTTCTACAGTTTTTTCCTAATACACTCACTGATAATCCAGTATCTAGCAGGCCTCTGATCCTTTTCCCAAAAATTGTTACCTTATGAAGACGTGCTTCAACTTCTAGGTCGTCTCTAGGCGTTAATGCTAGAATTCCAGATGCTGTTCTGAAACATTTTCTAAGCGCTGTGTCTAATTTTTTTATATTGGTTGCAGTAGTCCAACCATCATTATACCAGATGTTAGCAATGCATCATTATACCAGATGTTAGAGCTCTACAAATTCCAATCGCCGTACCAATATGTCGACCCTTTTTTCTAGAACATATCACTTTTAAAAGATTATTGATCTTACTTAATTTGTTAACTAGATATTTTTTATGCTCATTCCATAAAAGTGAAAATCATTCCAAGAATTCTCATTTGGCTTTTGACGGGAAATTGCTCATCTCTCACATTAATCGTTCTAGTGTAGCAGTTATGTTTACGACAAACGTATAGAATTTTACAGTTGTTGATAGGAATGCTTGCTACTCTGCTTATTGCCCATTGGCTAATTTTTTTGTCAAATCGCAAAAGATACATGTTATTAATTTATAAAAGTAGAATATGTAGAATAAATATACATAAGTAAGGTAAGGCGGAGGCGATGGGGCGGACTCGCTTGACGTCGAGGAGGAGGATGCCCGGCTGAGAAAAAAATGGTGAGTTGAATGCCTTCTCTCTTCTTTTGTTTCCCGGGTAGGGAACGCCCGGGAAAGGTATCGTCGGAGGATAATAGAAAGAAGAAGAGTGATGGACACTGTAGAGAGGAGTAATAGGGGAAAAAAGAGGCCGTTTGTGGAGGTAACAATTTTTGGGAAAAGGATCAGAAGCCTGCTAGATACTGGAGGATCAGTGAGTATATTAGGAAAAAACCGTCGGTGGCTTGGCGTGCCAATGTGCAACGTCAATTGTAACGACAAGAGGAGGAGGCGAAATGTGAGACAAAGCCTGCTATCTCATCGGGGCCGTGGTCTGTTGAACAGAGCATCGTAGCACGGATGATAAAGCAGAGAGGCAGAGTCTCAATGCGTGTTAAGGAAAATTATATTGAAGGAAAAATAGAGAATGACAACTCACCTTTTAAAAGAACAGCCAGAGGTTTTGTTTTTGAGAAAACAGTCCTTCAGCAGAATGCAGTCAAGGGAACTCCACTCCATCTATTCGGAAGAGTGCAAAAGAAAATTTTTGTTTTAGTACGAGGGCGGATTGATATTGAAGCTACCTAAGTAGGAAAAAACATTTTTTTTTCCAAATCCGTTTATTTCTCAACATAGTCCCCTTTTACTTCGACACACTTAGTAAGACGATATTCCAACTTTTTTATACCATCTGAATAATATGATTTCGGGAACCCCTCAAATTCGCGTTAGTTTCGGTAATCACTTCTTCGTTTGAGATGAATCTTTTTCCTGGAAGCCATTTTTTCAAGTTTGGAAACAGGAAAATGTCACTAGGAGCTAAATCTGGACTATAAGGTGGATGATTAACCAATTCCTGTTGATGGTATTGTTGCAGTGCTTGTTCCCCCGCGTGTAAATTCAGCAATCCAATATTTTACCATGTAATCTGACGGAGCAGACTCACCGTAATGTTTATCGAGTTTTTCTTTTGTCTCTTTCGCCGTTTTCCCTTTCAAATAATAGTGTTTAATCACTGCACGAAATTCGTGTTTTTCCATTTTTCAAGAAACACAAAAGTTGCTTACTTCAAACGACTACACCAAATAAACTAATCGATGAATTTGGGTGAAATTTTAGCAGCTGACGGTTGACAAATCGAAATTTCTAAAAAAAAAAAAGTTTTTGTGTTTGTGTTGCCATCTAGCGCTAGGTAGCTTCAATATCAATCCGCCCTCGTAAATATTTATAATTTATAGTAATATATTTTGGTATGTAGGCATTTCTAAATAGTGAGATACTCTGTTTGAGTATATGAATTTAGATTTAGAATTATTCTGTTCGGTAGCATATATTTATAATTTACTAGCGAATACAAACAATTTTTTTTCATATATATTATTTATTGAATCTTTCTTAGAATATAAGAAACTCACAATAAGTTTATCTAATCTTAAGAATTAATTTAAAAATTCTTCGCCAATGGTCCGAACATTAGATGAATCAGCATAGGATTACATAGGTACACATTACATTATCCAGTACAGTTGAGATTATATATACATAGGTAATTTATATTGTAGTAGGTTAACGGTATCTTTCCTTTTTAATCGTTTGGGACATTTGTTTGACAATAGCTCCCTTGCTAAGTTGTTCGGGTGTAGTTTCAGCTTCTCTGAGTAACTTCTGCAGCATTTTTTTATTTCTTCTTTTATTGTAGATACGTTTAAATCTCTGTGGATATTCTCATTTTTTTTAAGTACCAGGTTGCACCTATAATTGTACTAAGGCATTTTGATTAGCTACATTGGAGTTTAACAATATTAGATGGCGATGCGGTTCCCCACATCTGGATTCCGTAGGTCCATATTGGCTTTACAACGGCTTTGTATAGTAGTATTTTGCAAGATAGGGATAGTTTTGACTTTTTCCTTACAAGCCAGTGAAGTTGATTGATTTTTAGTTTTATTTGAGTTTTTTTAGCTTCTATGTGTTTACCCCATGTGAGCCTCCGGTCAAGATGAATGCCTAAGTACTTAATGTTTTCGGTCTGTGGGATGGATTGTCCGTTTATATTTAGAGAAGGGCATGTTCCCACTCTCAAAGTGAAAGTGACATGAGCACATTTGAATTCGTTGACTTTAATTATCCAGTTAGCTAACCAGACCTCCAGCAAGTTAAGATGTTTTTGGAGGTGACTGATAGCTGTTTTAGGGCAAGCGTTTGAGCATAAATGGCTGTATCATCCGCAAACATGGAGGAAAGTGTGTGACTGCAGGTCGGCATGTCTGCTGTATAGAGCAAGTACTCGTATAGCAGAGGACCCAGTACACGCCCCTGCGGGACACCGGCATGAATGTCACATGGGTCTGAAGTGAACCCTTTATGAATTACCACAAATTTTCTCTGCGACAAATGGTTTGTGAGTAGATTGTGGACGTTTCCAGGCATTAACTTTTTAAGTTTGTATAAGAGGCCCTCGTGCCATACTTTGTCAAAAGCCTGAGTTATATCCAGGAAGACTGCTGGGCAATATTCTTTATTTTCGAATGACTTCCTAATAATCGAGACAATGCGATGCACTTGTTCTATATGTTTTCTGAAGCCAAGCTGGTGTTGAGGGATCATTTGCCCATCTGTTATTATAGGGGATATTGCCTTAACAAACAGTTTTTCAAATATTTTCGAAAGCAGAGGTAGGAGGCTGATAGGCCTATAAGACGACACGAGCGTATGGTCCTTGCCGGGTTTCGCTACCATAATGATTTTGGACATTTTTCAGTCTATTGGGAATAATAGCCGAATCGAAGGATAGCGTTGAAGAGATCCATTAAAAGAATACAAGCTGAATGGGGTAGTTCCTTTATCATCCTACCTGCTATTTGGTCATGTCCTGGGGCTTTTTTAATGTTTAGGTCTTTGTACACCGCTTGAAATACATTTTTCTTTTTTATTACGAAAGGTATTTGTGTGTGCTTCGAAATGAAAGTCGGAATCTGGAAGCTTGTTGTTGGCGGATTTGGGGTGAAAACTCCTTTAAGGTGGCTAGCGAACAGAGTACCGTTTTCACTGCAACTTCTAGCCCAGGTTCCGTAACTTAAACGTAGAGGCGGGTTGGTGAGGACGGGACGCTTCAAGTTTCTCGCTGCTCTCCACAAGGAATAATCAGTAGATATAGTGAGGGATAAATTTTCAAGATACTGCTGGCCGCCCTCTATGGTCTAGTGGTAAGCATGCTAGACTCACACCCCGAGGGTCGCAGGTTCAAATCCTGCCACGGGCTTGGTCTCAAAAATGCTTCTTTCTATAAAACCCTTTTCTATTCGAGTCGAAAGCCTCTGTAGCTAGTACTCATTCCCCCAACACCTTGCACTCATAATTAATTATGGTGTAAGATATAATAATAATAATAATAATACAAAACCGATGGTTTGCCACCACGCGAACATGCAACATACAGTTTTCCATGTGAGAAAACTGGATTCTCTAAATTAACACCACAAAATCCTAATGATTGGTCTTGCGCCTTATTAGTAGTAACCGCAAAAGCAAGGCAAATAGGAAACTGAAGTCGTTTAAATTCAAATGGCATATCAGATGGAACGATTGGGATGCGTGGAATGAATACACCTTCGCCTTTGAATTTCCCAGCTAAAATAGTAGCTTCAATTACAAAAGCCATCTATCTTTTAACAGCAAGTCTTGTACCATTATACAAACGGAGTTGATTAATATTGCGTAGCATAATGATAGTGACGCCAACTTTCAATTGGAGATTATGCAGAGACGATCCTGGAAAATCTAACGAATTCAAAAATATCGTTGGATAATTCATAATATCTTGTTCATTGGTCACAGTATCCACAGACTTGTACGAAATTAAGGCGCCTGGAATCTTGGATTGTATAGCCATGTTTAATTCTCTAACATCTTTGTTCTTAGCCGCTAAAATGTCTCTATCACTCAATCATGCATGCCATTTATACTGTTGTGCTATTTTAGGGAAAACACGTTCAATCAATTCCTCTTTTAACTGTACAAAACGGCAAAAATCAGTTGGCAATGTTATCAAGCCAGTTTCGTCAGCAGGCATCGCACCATTCGCAATTTTCAGCAATTGCTTGTGCAACTGACCACGAACGTTGGTTGTAAGATTCACCACCATTGCTTTATATATATATATATATATATATATATATATATATATATATATATATATATATATATATATATATATATATATATATATATACGAGGTGTGATCAAAAGATAACCGTTATTTTCATCTTTTCGTGAGTTACGTATGTTCGATGTTCGCATTTTTTTTTATGTTGGTACACATGTCTGTTATATATGTTGACAATACCAACCATTTTGGATTGTTAGTTTGTTTTTGACAGATAAAAAGGTTAGTCGTGTTTTGATGTGCTCTTCGATTTTGTACTATTCGAAAAAATGGATCAAAGAAACTGTATTCAGTTTTGTGTAAAAAATGAAATTAAATGCGCAAGGACATTTGAAATGTTGACTGTGGCCTTTGGCGAGTCTACTATGAGCAGAACACAAGTTCAATTGTGGTATAACCGGTTTAAGGAAAGCCGAGAAGATGTCAATGACGATGCTCATCCTGGTCGCCCGAGCTCGTCAACAACCGATGAAAACATTGACGCAGTGAAGAAAATGATTTTGGGTAATCGTCGAATCACTATCAGAGAGGTTGCTGATGATGTTGGCATATCGTTCGGCTCATGCCAAGCAATTTTTACGGATGTTTTAGGCATGAAACGTGCGGCAGCGAAGATTGTTCCAAAATTGCTAAATTTTGAGCAAAAGCAACGTCGCATGGACATCGCTCAGGAGCTGTTTTTGGCCAAAAACAAAACCGTTATCATCCATCAACCACCGTATCCACCGGACTTGGCCCCCGCTGACTTTTTCCTCTTTCCAAAACTGAAGACACCGATGAAAGGAAAGCGTTTTGCTACGATTGCGGAGATAAAAGAAAAATCGAAACAGGAGCTGTTGGCGATACCAAAAAAAGCGTTTCTGAAGAGTTTCAAGGATTGGAAAAAACGCTGGCATAAGTGTATTATATCTGAGGGGAATTACTTTAAAGGGGACAAGATAGTTGTTGATGAATAAATAAATACTTTATTTTTTGATCACACAATAACGGTTCATTTTTGATCACACCTTGTATACAAAGTATACACTTGTATACAAAGTATATACGAGTATATACTCGTATATATATATACAAAAATGTACATAAGCATATGAATATACAAATGCATATACATATACATAAACATGTGCATATACTTATGCATACACTGAGCTAAAAGTAACACGAAAAAAATAAAAGAAACCATGTTTAATTATTGCATGTTTAAAAAACGGAACATACGAGTATTAACATTTTTACCGAGTTCCGGGTTTAATCTAAACGGAAATGTTGTTAAAATAATGAAATGAACTGAAACTTTTTTAAATTGAACTAGTTTGTTTTTTAATGATAAAATGAAGGGTTTGATTGACACGCGAAAACACGTATCACCACGATTCTCGCGCCTTCTCTGAGCAATGGTGCAAAACATATGCTCCGTGTATTTTGTTAATGGATAAGAATAAATCTGTTTAAAAAAATACTGACTTTTAATTTCTTTCTTATGATGCGAGCAAAAACATTTAGAGACATACATATAATTAAAGGGAAAGCATGTGAGGTCAACAGGGAAATAAATTTGGATTTGTATAATTTATGGTAAAAAGATTAACATAAGCCGATATTCACATTGCCACAGAAATGACTATTAATGTGCAATAATTTTATCTAAATTATTTTTTGTTTTATAAATACTAAATTATATTTACTAATTTGGTCTTTTCATTATATTGCGTATAGTACAATTTATTATTATTAATTCCATGACATTTGACACAATAAAACTATACTTATGCTAACAAAGTTAACTAAAAGACATAATAAAAAAGAGTCAAATATCGCTCCTAGTCGGAGGATAGGGCGGACACAAAAGCTCTCCAACGGCTTCTATCAGCAGCCAGGTGCCTTATTTCGTTCCAGATGGCTCTGTGGTGACTTTCGGCTTGTATAGTGCGTACCCTTGTTTGTCGTGGGCATCCTCCTTTGCAATGTTGGTGTCTTCTCTACGCAGAATGAACCCTATCCAGCGTCACTTGCGTCTTTTAATTTCTGTGTCAATAGGCTCGCTATTGGTGAGGCGCCACAGGTCTTCGTTCATGATCGTTGTCGGCCAGAAAATGCGGCAGATTATTTGTAGACATTTGTTGACAAAAGTTTGAAGTTGTCGAGTTATTTGTTCTGAGACCAACCATGTTTCAGACCCATATACAAAAATATGCTGGTGTTAAATATTCGTATTTTTGTGCGCAGCGATATCACACGAGAACGCCAAATTCGATCTAAATTTCGGAATGCAGACCGTGCTTTGTTTATGCGTGCTGCCGCATCAAATGTTGCACCCATATATTTTGCTATGTAGCTACCAATGTAGCAGAAGCTGTCAACGTCCTCAATGCTGATGGTGGAGTTGTCATATGTCAGTACAGTGAGTGAAGATGTACTTGCAGTTTGCAGTCGCAAAAGTTTAGTTTAGCAGAAGTTAATTTTAAGGCCAGGTTCATGAGTGTTTAGGGCTAGTTGGCGTATTCTTGACGAGGCGATTGCTAACGTGTGCGTCATGAAACAGATATCATCAGCGTTGTCCAAATCTCTGAGCTTATAGTTTAATCTCCACTGCAGCCCCTCCTATGTCTCTGCATTAGTACGCCAAAGGACATCATCCAGGACCACTATAAACAACAGTGGTGACAGAACGCTCCCCTGCCTAGCGCCTCTGTTTATATTAATGTTGGCACTATTTTTACCTTTATAACGCACACTAAGGTTCGCGTCTTTATATAGGGACTTAACGGCCTCGACGATCTTGTCCGGAACTCCGCAATTTTGTAGAGAGCGCCATATTGCGTATCTGTTAACCGTATCAAACGCACGTTCGAAGTCCACAAAAAGGAGAAATAGTGGCGATCTCCATTCGACAGATTGCTCCACAATTATGCGTAACGTGTTGATGTGGTCCACACAAGACGAAATATTCTGCAGCAGCGTCTGCTTCCATCCGCTGCGCAGGGGCATGGTAGACGGTGCTGGTTCTCAGTACCCGAGAAAACACATGCCAAAGAGTATTGGCGCCATGTGCTTGCGCAGCAGTACAAAGTATTGTACAAAAAATGTTGCTACATCGTCCGCCCCGCAGCCGCTACGCGTAAATACGATAGACGGTGATGGTTCTCAGTGCCGGAGGAATTGGCAAGACATGTTTTGTATGTTGTTGGCGCCAAGCGCAGCCATGAAACGATGTCGAGAAACGCCGCTTCGAAGCGCTGTCACCATGCGTTGTCGGCGGCGTATGAGACAGGAATTATTGAATGGTGAAAACCTATAAAAAGAAACAGACTACAGGAGCTTGCGCATTCATTGACGAGAGCGCACAACGAGTGCTCAAAGTAACAATATAATTTAACTAAATTCCTCAAATAAATATAATTGATAAAAGTCTTCGTTTATTATATGTAAATATAATTCTCAAATCATTCAACTAATATATTATGTACATGGACCAAATGGAGAAAGGAGGCAACACTTTACAAAGCGAACGCCGCTGCATCTAAGCTCTTCAGTCTTTCAGTTTCATGAAAGTGCTTTTAAAGTTGCTGCGTCGGTTGACAAGTCATACACGGTATCGTTTCTATTGTGTATAAATTGAATTGTCGGATTAAGTGCATAGGACAAATTTATTAATTAAAAATATTTAAAATTATGTGTAGTTAAACAAAAACAAATTTGTTTTGCCCTTATGGAGGAGGAAAATTTGCTGCAATTGTTGCAGGAATGGGGATGCGGGGAGGTGCTTAAAGGTAAGTACACTTTTGCTGTGGAAATATTTCGCGTCATAAAATGCGTAAATGAAACTATATATATATATATCTATATATATATATATATATATATATCTATATATATATATATATATATATATATATATATATATATATATATATATATAGATATATATATATATATATATATATATATTTACATATATATATATATATATATATATATATATATATATATATATATATATATATATATATATATATATATATATATATATATATGAGAGATATTTGAGTCTCTCAAAAGTGGCATAGGTCTCTGAAAAATATACGTGTGTATGTACATATGTAGGAAATAACTTCCTGCTAACAATTCTGCGTCAGTTCCTACATATGTAAAGGCTCGTTTTATGTACAAAGCTTTAAAAGTAGAAATTATGCTTGGTCCAATGGTTGTAATAATGAAGTTGTATTTTTTGGTAAAAATTTTACTTCAACGTTCTCATATTCTAGATCTTGTGGGTGACCCGGCGCATTGTCAATTAACAAAAGCACTTTAAAAGGCAATCCCTTTGAACTTAAATATTTTTTGGCATCTGGGATAAAACATTCATGAAACCATTCAGTAAACATTGCAGCAGTAACCCACGCTTTCTTATTAGCCCTCCAATAAACGGGAAGATTATTGATGTTTACTCCTTTAAAGGCACTGGGCATTTTTGATTTGTTAATCACTAATGGTTTCATAATATAATCTCCTGAAGCGTTGCTACAGAAAAGAATTGTTATGCGATCTTTTGCTGCTTTATGACCACTAGCCGATTTATAAAATTTTGAGACATAAGTCCTTTCAGGCATTTTTTTCCAGTATAACCCTGACTCATCAGCATTGAAAACCTGATCAGGGGTGTATGAATAGTCGTTAATAATTTCTGCAAAATTTGCTGGATATTCTTGGGCTGCATCTACGTCGCCAGAAGCCAGTTCACCTTTTCATTTTAAGCTGTGTAAAGAATGTCTTATTTTAAATCTTTCAAACCAGCCATGACTTGCCAAAAAATTTGGCTTCTTTTCAGTTGAAGAAGAAGATGGTAATTGCTCTACAATTTTTTCGTAAATTCGTAATGCTTTATTTGTTATAGCGGCCGTATCAATGGGTACTCTTTTTTGTGTTTGATCTTCTATCCAAAGCATTACCGCTTTCTCCATTTTTTCCATTGCGATATTTCTGGTGTATGATGTTGTGCCCATAATCGTGGTATTGCCAGCTGCAACACTCTTTCTAATTGTGTTTTCATTTGTTCTACTAGTTCTTATTGTAGCTTCGTTCATGCTATATGATTTTGCAACATCTACTACTCTATCTCCCTTTCGGAAGCGATCCAAAATTTCGATTTTAGTTTCTAAAGAAATAACTTTTCTTTTAACTTCCTTCGACATTATAAGCCTATAATTTTTTTAAATTTTTGTTAATTTATAATAATCTAAATTATGCACTCACTTGTAATTTACGAATATGGAAAATTAAAACTTTCTGAAACTGTGAAACTTTCACTCAAATATGTACAATTTTCCGTAGATAAAACTTTAATTTTATGCGAAGAAATACAGACACAGTGTGCATGTGCAGCAAGTCAGCACATAAGCTCGGGATTCCCCGTGAGATGTGTACACAGCGCACGTGTTCAAACACAGTAGCATTTAGTAGAGTGCGATAAAAACAAAAAAAAAACTTATTTGGAAAACCGTGTAAAAGCGAAAACGCGTAAAACAAGTACCGTGTAAATCGGGGGATAGGTATATATATATATATATATATATATATATATATATATATATATATATATATATATATCTATATAAATAAATATATATATATATATATATATATATATATATATATATATATCTATATATATATATATATATATATATATATCTATATAAATAAATATATATATATATATATATATATATATATATATATATATATATAAGGCAGTAGTGGTGAATCTTACTACCAACGTTCGTGGTCAGTTGCACAAGCAATTGCTGAAGATTGGGAATGGTGCGATGCCTGCTGACGAAACTAGATTGATAACATTGCCAACTGATTTTTTCCGTTTTGTTCAGTCAAAAGAGGAATTGATTGAACGTGTTTTTCCCTAAAATAGCACAACAGTATAAATGCCATGCATGATTGAATGATAGAGCAATTTTAGCGGCTAAGAACAAAGATGTTAGAGAATTAAACATGGCTATACAATCCAAGATTCCAGGCGCCTTAATTTCGTACAAGTCTGTGGATACTGTGACCAATGAACAAGTTATTGTGAATTATCCAACGTTATTTTTGAATTCGTTAGATTTTCCAGGATCGTCTCCGCATAATCTCCAATTGAAAGTTGGCGTCACTATCATTATGCTGCGCAATATTAATCAACCCCGTTTGTGTAATGGTACAAGACTTGCTGTTAAAAGATAGATGGCTTTTGTAATTGAAGCTACTATTTTAGCTGGGAAATTCAAAGGCGATGTAAGTAAGTAAATAAATATATATATATATATATATATATATATATATATAAATATATATAAATAAATAAATATATATATATATATATATATATATATATATATATATATATATATATATATATATATAATTATATACTAGCTAACTCGGCAACGTAGTTTTGCCTATATTTTTTTTTTAATAAATGTAAAATAATAAAAAATATTTGGAATTAATTTTAAAGTTTAAAAATTTTGATTGAAAACAAATAAAATAATAAATTATTGTAATGCTAATCTGTGCACGATATTTCTTGTTTCTCCATTTTCGGCAGAAACAGATAAATCGGTGGGTTTACCAACGCTTGAACAGGCTACATATAGTTGTCCATGGGAGAAGCACGAATTCTCTAAATCTAAACCACAGATTTGTATTGACTGCCTTGTGCTTTATTGATGGTCATGGCAAAAGCTAAACGAACCGGGATCTGCAGTCGTTTAAATTGTATTGATGCATCTGTTGGAATCATTGGAATTCGTGGCAAGAAAACATGTACCCCTTTGAAGTTTCCATTAATGATAGTTGCCTCAATAACGCGTCCCGCAAGTTTTTTAATAAATAATCTCGTTCCGTTACAAAGTTTTGGCGGATTGAGATTTCGTAACAAAATGATTGGGGAACCAACTTTCAATTGTAAATTATGTGACGGAAGACCTGGTAAATCCATAGAATTTAGAAATTCTATTGGGAAATTAACGGCTTCATTTTCATCCACCACTGTATTTGGCGTGGCGTTGAACTGGCAGCAGCGTCGGCAAGAGTTAAATCCCAATGCAAATCTCCTTCAAATAATCCTAATGCTCGGCATGAATCATGATACGTTGTATGTAGTTGATCATTTACAGTTTTCAAATATTCGAACGATGTTGGTCCAGGAATATTAATTAACAACAATCGTAAAAAAAACATTCTCGCTGTTTGGGATGAACTGTGTATAGTCGGCCTAATGCATTAGTACAAAATATTCCTGGGTAATCGGCAACAGCTTTTCCTCTTTTACGGGGTTCCCATGTTTTTCTCGACTTATTCCACGTGAAATAGGTTGGTAGTTCAGCATAGAGCAATGTTCTCGCAAATCGACCATAATCATTTTGTTGTTGGCATAAACGACAGTCAATGTTTTTGTTGGTTGAATAACTGCTCGTTCTGCTGCATTTTGTTCAGTAAAATATACTCGTTGGCCGTTTTCGAGGTTAATAGCCAAATTAACGACAACTGGATCTCTTTCATGAATAGGGACAGAAAGAATTCGCTATACAGCTTCATTGCTGCTGATGTATCTGCCCATTTGGTAGCGTGCAACCTCATCATTTTCATTCACACCTTCTACAGCGAAAACGGCCATGTCGTTACCTTTATGTACATATTTACAGATGTATTTAATTAACTTAACTGAACTGCAATATTCATCATTAATATGAGCTTTATATGTTTTAGATAACAGTCGGGAGTATGGTACAACCCATTTATTATCAATTTCTATATCATATCTGGCAGTCATCATAAAGGAATATCCACCATCTTCAGTCGATCGTCTACGATACAAAGGATATCCATCATTTCCAGTGATTGTATACGATAGCAAATCCTTTGGAAATCGTTTTGTGCATTTACCATTGTCCATGCATGGTGAATTCATATTGATGGCACCGCAAGGACCATGGATCATGTTTGTAGTCACAATTTGGAATAATTCTGGATCAATGTCCGGATCTGGGTTTTCGCCAGGGATTATGTTATCCATTTCTTCAGGTCTAATTTTGTTGATTAGCCAAATCAAAATATGGGCATGTGGCAGTCCACGTTTTTGCCAGTCAATTGAGTACATCCAGTTTCACCAAAAACATGATGTTTGACAATCAAATCAGTTAGTGACTTTAATTTTTGCTTGAATACACGTGCTGTAATATCGTGTCGATCACTTGCTGCTTGGCCAGGCAAAAAATGTTTTATTATTTCATCCCATTTTGGATTAGAGGTGAAGGTGATGAATAAGTCTGGCCGACCGTAAGCGCGAACATAAGCCATAGCAGCCTGAATGTACTCTTGCATATGACGTGGACTGCCTGTGTATGAGGATGGTATATACACATATTTCCTATTTCATTCGGATTTAAATTGCCGTCAATATTGTTATTAATTGCATCGCACAAATGAATGTATTCTTCGGCGCGCAATTTAGCTTGATTGAATCGGATATAACGTAATCGCTCACTTTCGATTTTCGCATACATATCTACGATAAACTGATGGAACAAATGGCGGCATTTTGTCCTGGTTGGTCCTAATCATAATCCTATGCGAATAAAAATTCATTACGCTGACTTTTTTATTCGATTCTTCACCTGTAAAAGGAAGAAAAGGCTGTGTATATGTATGTTAATATTAAAAATTTGAGTAGTTAAGTGTACCTGGTGCTGGATTTGTTTGTTTGATATTGAAATGATAACCATCATCGCCTTCCCAAAATATTAATGGATATTGCAAGGCATCATAGGAACGATGCGTATCCTGAATAGTCTGAAGAGTGTTATTTCGGCGCAAAATACGAATATATCTATTTTCAAATGCATCACCAACCATTACAATCCCAACTTCATTAATAGTGGGAGCATTGAATCGACGCCAATGCTCTCCAACTGCAACTTTATCGGCTTTAATGACAATCATATAATTGTCGTTCACTAATTTATCCCGCATTTGATGGAACAATTGAATCAGTTAATTTTTTTCTGTCAAAAAAGTTTGTAATGTAGATACTATTGCTCGTTGTTCAATTTGCTGAATCCGATTATAATCACAAGGAACATTAACTTGTTCTTCTGCGTCTCCTACAAAATATATTTGCAAGAATTTAGGAGTTTCAGTTGGAATTGGAAGCAAGAGGCCAATATTAGGATACACTTGGCCTTGTATTTTAAATGTCGAATTGAAATTACGACCTCGTTCATCGACGGATGAAATAATTTTTGCAGCAAAAGATGTCATTTGAAAGTAACTATTAAATTTTCTGATGTTTTTTAGAAATAATTTTGAATTTTCATTATCTCCGGACATTAATGATTTCAATGGCTCTGGTGGTGGATGTAAGACTGGTCAAACAACTTTTCCAGAGGCACAACACATCCCAGCGGTCTCATTTTTAAATTTTAGTGCGTGACAATAAGTACATTCTTTATCCATGTTGCCAATCATAATTTTTACGTGAGCACAATATTCAATTTGTGGGTCATATTCAAATGCGATACGATTAAAAGATGACAATGAAAATGCTCTGGCTGTCTGCATACGTTCTCTGTTTGTGATTTGATATAAATTGGGATTTGCATCTGTTCTATGTTGGCGTCTGTGTCTGATTCTGTTTCTCATTAATGTCCGGCGTTCATTCTGATGTTCAGTAGTTTGTGCTGAAAGTAATCGCGATACTCTTAATCTGGTTGCTTCATTTACTTGTAATCTTTGTTTCGTGTTTAAATTTGCTCGATCCGTATTTCTTCTTTGCGATGCCGAAGTTCTGCGACCAAGATTTGAACGACGTCGTGGCATTTTATTGTTACACTAATTAGATGTGGAGAGAAATTGTTTGGTTTTGAGTTACATGTGTTGCAATTTTATATTGTTGAAAATATAAATATGATCATATTGTAAAAACACATAATATATTCCCACTTTTTTTATTTTACCTTTGAAAAACAATCGAATTTAAATATTTTATGTTGTTAAATTTGTCTTCAATGTGTTTTTTATATACGCAAAATCTAATAACTAAAAATGAAATGTCAAATATTAATACATCTTGAATTGATATGAACCCCTATCAAAAAAATCTTTCTCTAAACCTAACGTATAGTGTTTGTACGAAATGTATGAAAAAAAAACTTTTGTGGCGCCATCTGGTGGATGAAATATATACTATAACCTCACAGGCCATGACACAAATATATGTTGTAAATTTAGTTATGATATCTTTTATGGTTCCGGAGATCCTTCGAGACATACCTACGCACGAACGATTTTATATATTAAGATACATATATATATATATATATATATATATATATATATATATATATATATATATATATATATATATATATATATATATATATATATATATATATATATATATATATATATATAACTACTCCTGTACTGCCGATGACACTTACGCTATCTAGCTGTTCCTGTTGGCTTGCTGATAAATCATGTATCTCGGCCGTCTTACTGTTTCCTCCGTCATCCTTCATATCCGACTCACCAACTACTTCATTTACTCCAACTATACCCGGCGCTAGGCTAAACTTTTGACAAAAATAGACCCCGAAATAAATTTTTGGTATGGCGTAGGGCACAGGAAAAAGGTTATATAGTTACCTTCCCCGTTAAACTGCACGGCCACTGTTACTCTCCCCAACACTGGCTGCTTATGTTGTCCAGCTGTAATTACTCTAGTAAAATACCTCTGCACCTACATCTCCAAGTCACTCACCAGTTTTCTACAGTTTTTTCCTAATACACTCACTAATAATCCAGCATCAAGCAGGCCTCTGATCCTTTTCCCAAAAATTGTTACCTTATGAAGACGTGCTTCAACTTCTAGGTCGTCTCTAGGCGTTAATGCTAGAATTCCAGATGCTGTTCTGAAACATTTTCTAAGCGCTGTGTCTAATTTTTTTATATTGGTTGCAGTACTCCAACCATCATTATACCAGATGTTAGCAATGCATCATTATACCAGATGTTAGAGCTCTACAAATTCCAATCGCCGTACCAATATGTCGACCCTTTTTTCTAGAACATATCACTTTTAAAAGATTATTGATCTTACTTAATTTGTTAACTAGATATTTTTATGCTCATTCCATAAAAGTGAAAATCATTCCAAGAATTCTCATTTGGCTTTTGACGGGAAATTGCTCATCTCTCACATTAATCGTTCTAGTGTAGCAGTTATGTTTACAACAAACGTATAGAATTTCACAGTTGTTGCTTATTGCCCATTGGCTAATTTTTTTGTCAAATCGCAAAAGATACATGTTATTAATTTATAAAAGTAGAATATGTAGAATAAATATACATAAGTAAGGTAAGGCGATGGGGCGGACTCGCTTGCCGTCGAGGAGGAGGATGCCCGGCTGAGAAAAAAATGGTGAGTTGAATGCCTTCTCTCTTCTTTTGTTTCCCGGGTAGGGAACGCCCGGGAAAGGTATCGTCGGAGGATAATAGAAAGAAGAAGAGTGATGGACACTGTAGAGAGGAGTAATAGGGAAAAAAGAGGCCGTTTGTGGAGGTAACAATTTTTGGGAAAAGGATCAGAAGCCTGCTAGATACTGGAGGATCAGTGAGTGTATTAGGAAAAAACCGTCGGTGGCTTGGCGTGCCAATGTGCAATGTCAATTGCAACGACAAGAGGAGGAGGCGAAATGTGAGACAAAGCCTGCTATCTCATCGGGGCCGTGGTCTGTTGAACAGAGCATCGTAGCACGGATGATAAAGCAGAGAGGCAGAGTCTCAATGCGTGTTAAGGAAAATTATATTGAAGGAAAAATAGAGAATGACAACTCACCTTTTAAAAGAACAGCCAGAGGTTTTTTTTTAAAGAAAACAGTCCTTCAGCAGTATGAAGTCAAGGGAACTCCACTCCATCTATTCGAAAGAGTGCAAAAGAAAATTTTTGTTTTGTTGCTTTTTTCCGTTCTTCAAGAAACACAAAAGTTGCTTACTTCAAATGACTACAACAAATAAACTAATCGATGAATCTGAAATTTTAACAGCTGACGTTTGACAGATCGCAATTTCTAAAAAAAAAATGTTTGTGTTTGTGCTGCCATCTAGCGCTAGGTAGCTTCAATATCAATCCGCCCTCGTATATATATATATATATATATATATATATATATATATATATATATATATATATGTATATATATAAATATATATATACGAGTATATATATATATATATATATATATATATATATATATATATATATATATATATATTTATATATATATATATATATATATATATATATATATATTTATATATATATATATATGTATATATATATATATATATATATATATATATATATATATATATATATATATATATATATATATATATATATATATATATATATATATATATATATATATATATATATATATATATATATATTAGGGTGGGGCGATTAGTAAGGAAGGAAAAAAATCTTAATTGGCGCTTCGCGTTTCTGATTCTTGGGATTGTACTGAGCAAAAAAGTCCACTAGACTATACGTCTACGGTGAAAATCGCGCTTCTAGATTTTGACTTGAAATTTTTTCTCAGACTTAATTTTTTTGGAAAATTTGCAAATTTTCTTGGGCTCATATTTCGTAAAGTATTTGAAATTTTGACTTATTAATTAATTATTAATTAAGTTGTAGCTATTGTCTCGGGCTACAATTTCTCTGAACATATTACTTAGAAAAAACTTCGTTTTCATGGTCGAAAATTCGAAAATGTAGAAAATTCACCACTTTCTGTCACGTTTTTTTTTTTGGATATTTTGGCCTATAACAGCCAAACCATTGAGATTTTCGATCCAATACTCAGACAAAACAATAGTTAAGAACTCTCTGGTACATCGCAAAAGCATTGGAACGCTCTTTCAGGCAGTTTTGGCTTTGTGAAAGTGCAAATTTTTCGTGAAAATATTGACAAATTACCATTTTCAGTTGTTCATAGCGCAAAATCATAAAAATGTTCTATTTCTTATTTTTTTCCACTGGATTATCCATATTTTTTATATCTTAAATTAAAAAATTTTTTTTATTAGCACTGCACAGTTTATACACGAAACAATTATTTCTAAAATTTACATTTGCGGCAGATATTTTAAAATGCGTATTTTATTTTATGTGTATTTGATGCTGTGATCGTTTACAATAAACTAACAAAAATGCGTCAAATGAACTGAAAACAATAGAAGAATAAAAAATAAGAAATAAAATAAATTAGAATAAAAATATATATTATATATATATATATATATATATATATATATATATATATATAAATATATATACTCGTATAGATATATATATATATATATATATATTTATTTACATATATATATATATATATATATATATATATATATATATATATATATATATATATATATATATATATATATATATATATATATATATATATATATATATATATATATATATACGTACTTATATATATATATATATATATATATATATATATATATATATAAATATATACATATATGTTTAAGGATCTTTTTCCTTAATTGGTTGCCAGTTCGGTGCTTGTATCAAATGGCTGATGAATTGTTATATGGTGCTTGTACTAATATAACGTAGTATAATCACAAATTGATTAGTTGGGTTGCTATTTCGGTGCTTGTATCAATATAGCTGTTGAGATTGTTATATGGCGCATGAACCAGTATAACATGGAAAGAAAACAAATTCGTGTGGTTGATGGTTGAAAACTGAATGATTTATTCATTCGACGATCTAAATAAAATCAAAGGTACTTAGTATCTGTTGACTATGGTAGTTTCGTATTGTTAAAAAATTCCGGTGGAATCATGTTCTTTCTGAGAGTGAAAGTAACTTGGGTAGATTTGGTCGCATTTGCTTCCGTTCTCCACTTTTAAAACTTTTGTGTATATGTATAAATCAATATGTATATCTGTATGTATATGTATAGTCGTACGTATACGTATATGTATATGTATATATATATATATTCATATATTGATGTATATATATTTATATATATATATATATAAAAAAAATATATCTATTTTCAAATGCATCACCAACCATTACAATCCCAACTTCATTAATAGTGGGAGCATTGAATCGACGCCAATGCTCTCCAACTGCAACTTTATCGGCTTTAATGACAATCATATAATTGTCGTTCACTAATTTATCCCGCATTTGATGGAACAATTGAATCAGTTAATTTTTTTCTGTCAAAAAAGTTTGTAATGTAGATACTATTGCTCGTTGTTCAATTTGCTGAATCCGATTATAATCACAAGGAACATTAACTTGTTCTTCTGCGTCTCCTACAAAATATATTTGCAAGAATTTAGGAGTTTCAGTTGGAATTGGAAGCAAGAGGCCAATATTAGGATACACTTGGCCTTGTATTTTAAATGTCGAATTGAAATTACGACCTCGTTCATCGACGGATGAAATAATTTTTGCAGCAAAAGATGTCATTTGAAAGTAACTATTAAATTTTCTGATGTTTTTTAGAAATAATTTTGAATTTTCATTATCTCCGGACATTAATGATTTCAATGGCTCTGGTGGTGGATGTAAGACTGGTCAAACAACTTTTCCAGAGGCACAACACATCCCAGCGGTCTCATTTTTAAATTTTAGTGCGTGACAATAAGTACATTCTTTATCCATGTTGCCAATCATAATTTTTACGTGAGCACAATATTCAATTTGTGGGTCATATTCAAATGCGATACGATTAAAAGATGACAATGAAAATGCTCTGGCTGTCTGCATACGTTCTCTGTTTGTGATTTGATATAAATTGGGATTTGCATCTGTTCTATGTTGGCGTCTGTGTCTGATTCTGTTTCTCATTAATGTCCGGCGTTCATTCTGATGTTCAGTAGTTTGTGCTGAAAGTAATCGCGATACTCTTAATCTGGTTGCTTCATTTACTTGTAATCTTTGTTTCGTGTTTAAATTTGCTCGATCCGTATTTCTTCTTTGCGATGCCGAAGTTCTGCGACCAAGATTTGAACGACGTCGTGGCATTTTATTGTTACACTAATTAGATGTGGAGAGAAATTGTTTGGTTTTGAGTTACATGTGTTGCAATTTTATATTGTTGAAAATATAAATATGATCATATTGTAAAAACACATAATATATTCCCACTTTTTTTATTTTACCTTTGAAAAACAATCGAATTTAAATATTTTATGTTGTTAAATTTGTCTTCAATGTGTTTTTTATATACGCAAAATCTAATAACTAAAAATGAAATGTCAAATATTAATACATCTTGAATTGATATGAACCCCTATCAAAAAAATCTTTCTCTAAACCTAACGTATAGTGTTTGTACGAAATGTATGAAAAAAAAACTTTTGTGGCGCCATCTGGTGGATGAAATATATACTATAACCTCACAGGCCATGACACAAATATATGTTGTAAATTTAGTTATGATATCTTTTATGGTTCCGGAGATCCTTCGAGACATACCTACGCACGAACGATTTTATATATTAAGATACATATATATATATATATATATATATATATATATATATATATATATATATATATATATATATATATATATATATATATATATATATATATATATATATATATATATATATATATATATATATAACTACTCCTGTACTGCCGATGACACTGACTCTATCTATGACACTTACGCTATCTAGCTGTTCCTGTTGGCTTGCTGATAAATCATGTATCTCGGCCGTCTTACTGTTTCCTCCGTCATCCTTCATATCCGACTCACCAACTACTTCATTTACTCCAACTATACCCGGCGCTAGGCTAAACTTTTCACAAAAATAGACCCCGAAATAAATTTTTGGTATGGCGTAGGGCACAGGAAAAAGGTTATATAGTTACCTTCCCCGTTAAACTGCACGGCCACTGTTACTCTCCCCAACACTGGCTGCTTATGTTGTCCAGCTGTAATTACTCTAGTAAAATACCTCTGCACCTACATCTCCAAGTCACTCACCAGTTTTCTACAGTTTTTTCCTAATACACTCACTAATAATCCAGCATCAAGCAGGCCTCTGATCCTTTTCCCAAAAATTGTTACCTTATGAAGACGTGCTTCAACTTCTAGGTCGTCTCTAGGCGTTAATGCTAGAATTCCAGATGCTGTTCTGAAACATTTTCTAAGCGCTGTGTCTAATTTTTTTATATTGGTTGCAGTACTCCAACCATCATTATACCAGATGTTAGCAATGCATCATTATACCAGATGTTAGAGCTCTACAAATTCCAATCGCCGTACCAATATGTCGACCCTTTTTTCTAGAACATATCACTTTTAAAAGATTATTGATCTTACTTAATTTGTTAACTAGATATTTTTATGCTCATTCCATAAAAGTGAAAATCATTCCAAGAATTCTCATTTGGCTTTTGACGGGAAATTGCTCATCTCTCACATTAATCGTTCTAGTGTAGCAGTTATGTTTACAACAAACGTATAGAATTTCACAGTTGTTGCTTATTGCCCATTGGCTAATTTTTTTGTCAAATCGCAAAAGATACATGTTATTAATTTATAAAAGTAGAATATGTAGAATAAATATACATAAGTAAGGTAAGGCGATGGGGCGGACTCGCTTGCCGTCGAGGAGGAGGATGCCCGGCTGAGAAAAAAATGGTGAGTTGAATGCCTTCTCTCTTCTTTTGTTTCCCGGGTAGGGAACGCCCGGGAAAGGTATCGTCGGAGGATAATAGAAAGAAGAAGAGTGATGGACACTGTAGAGAGGAGTAATAGGGAAAAAAGAGGCCGTTTGTGGAGGTAACAATTTTTGGGAAAAGGATCAGAAGCCTGCTAGATACTGGAGGATCAGTGAGTGTATTAGGAAAAAACCGTCGGTGGCTTGGCGTGCCAATGTGCAATGTCAATTGCAACGACAAGAGGAGGAGGCGAAATGTGAGACAAAGCCTGCTATCTCATCGGGGCCGTGGTCTGTTGAACAGAGCATCGTAGCACGGATGATAAAGCAGAGAGGCAGAGTCTCAATGCGTGTTAAGGAAAATTATATTGAAGGAAAAATAGAGAATGACAACTCACCTTTTAAAAGAACAGCCAGAGGTTTTTTTTTAAAGAAAACAGTCCTTCAGCAGTATGAAGTCAAGGGAACTCCACTCCATCTATTCGAAAGAGTGCAAAAGAAAATTTTTGTTTTGTTGCTTTTTTCCGTTCTTCAAGAAACACAAAAGTTGCTTACTTCAAATGACTACAACAAATAAACTAATCGATGAATCTGAAATTTTAACAGCTGACGTTTGACAGATCGCAATTTCTAAAAAAAAAATGTTTGTGTTTGTGCTGCCATCTAGCGCTAGGTAGCTTCAATATCAATCCGCCCTCGTATATATATATATATATATATATATATATATATATATATATATATATATATGTATATATATAAATATATATATACGAGTATATATATATATATATATATATATATATATATATATATATATATTTATATATATATATATATATATATATATATATATATATATATATATATATATATATATATATTTATATATATATATATATATATATATATATATATATATATATATATATATATATATATATATATATATATATATATATATATTAGGGTGGGGCGATTAGTAAGGAAGGAAAAAAATCTTAATTGGCGCTTCGCGTTTCTGATTCTTGGGATTGTACTGAGCAAAAAAGTCCACTAGACTATACGTCTACGGTGAAAATCGCGCTTCTAGATTTTGACTTGAAATTTTTTCTCAGACTTAATTTTTTTGGAAAATTTGCAAATTTTCTTGGGCTCATATTTCGTAAAGTATTTGAAATTTTGACTTATTAATTAATTATTAATTAAGTTGTAGCTATTGTCTCGGGCTACAATTTCTCTGAACATATTACTTAGAAAAAACTTCGTTTTCATGGTCGAAAATTCGAAAATGTAGAAAATTCACCACTTTCTGTCACGTTTTTTTTTTTGGATATTTTGGCCTATAACAGCCAAACCATTGAGATTTTCGATCCAATACTCAGACAAAACAATAGTTAAGAACTCTCTGGTACATCGCAAAAGCATTGGAACGCTCTTTCAGGCAGTTTTGGCTTTGTGAAAGTGCAAATTTTTCGTGAAAATATTGACAAATTACCATTTTCAGTTGTTCATAGCGCAAAATCATAAAAATGTTCTATTTCTTATTTTTTTCCACTGGATTATCCATATTTTTTATATCTTAAATTAAAAAATTTTTTTTATTAGCACTGCACAGTTTATACACGAAACAATTATTTCTAAAATTTACATTTGCGGCAGATATTTTAAAATGCGTATTTTATTTTATGTGTATTTGATGCTGTGATCGTTTACAATAAACTAACAAAAATGCGTCAAATGAACTGAAAACAATAGAAGAATAAAAAATAAGAAATAAAATAAATTAGAATAAAAATATATATTATATATATATATATATATATATATATATATATATATATATATATATATAAATATATATACTCGTATAGATATATATATATATATATATATATATATATATATATATATATATATTTATTTACATATATATATATATATATATATATATATATATATATATATATATATATATATATATATAAATACGTACTTATATATATATATATATATATATATATATATATATATATATATATATATATATATATATATATATATATATAAATATATACATATATGTTTAAGGATCTTTTTCCTTAATTGGTTGCCAGTTCGGTGCTTGTATCAAATGGCTGATGAATTGTTATATGGTGCTTGTACTAATATAACGTAGTATAATCACAAATTGATTAGTTGGGTTGCTATTTCGGTGCTTGTATCAATATAGCTGTTGAGATTGTTATATGGCGCATGAACCAGTATAACATGGAAAGAAAACAAATTCGTGTGGTTGATGGTTGAAAACTGAATGATTTATTCATTCGACGATCTAAATAAAATCAAAGGTACTTAGTATCTGTTGACTATGGTAGTTTCGTATTGTTAAAAAATTCCGGTGGAATCATGTTCTTTCTGAGAGTGAAAGTAACTTGGGTAGATTTGGTCGCATTTGCTTCCGTTCTCCACTTTTAAAACTTTTGTGTATATGTATAAATCAATATGTATATCTGTATGTATATGTATAGTCGTACGTATACGTATATGTATATGTATATATATATATATTCATATATTGATGTATATATATTTATATATATATATATATATATATATATATATATATATATATATATATATATATATATTATTTTATATAAAAAATATATATATATATATATATATTGTTTTTATATAAATATATTGATGTATACGAGGTGTGATCAAAAAATAAAGTATTTATTTATTCATCAACAACTATCTTGTCCCCTTTAAAGTAATTCCCCTCAGATATTATACACTTATGCCAGCGTTTTTCCAATCCTTGAAACTCTTCAGAAACGCTTTTTTTGGTATCGCCAACAGCTCCTGTTTCGATTTTTCTTTTATCTCCGCAATCGTAGCAAAACGCTTTCCTTTCATCGGTGTCTTCAGTTTTGGAAAGAGGAAAAAGTCAGCGGGGGCCAAGTCCGGTGAATACGGTGGTTGATGGATGATAACGGTTTTGTTTTTGGCCAAAAAAATACGCACAAGCATCGATGTGTGAGCTGGTGCGTTTTCATGGTGCAAAATCCATGATTGGTTTTAACACAATTCTGGGCGTTTCTGACGAATTGCTTCTCGCAAACGGCGCATAACTTCAAGGTAGTATTCCTTGTTGACCGTACGACCTTGTGGCAAGAATTCATGATGCACCATGCCATTGCAATCAAAGAAAACTGTCAGCAAAACCTTTACGTTCGACCGATCTTGACGGGCTTTTTTCGGTCTTGGCTCATCTGGACGTTTCCATTGGGATGATTGGGCTTTGGTTTCAATGTCATAGCCATACACCCACGATTCGTCACCAGTTATGATCTTTTTGAGGAAATCTGGATCGTCGTTGACGATGTTCAACAGCTCCTGAGCGATGTCCATGCGACGTTGTTTTTGCTCAAAATTTAGCAATTTTGGAACAATCTTTGCTGCCGCACGTTTCATGCCTAAAACATCCGTAAAAATTGCTTGGCATGAGCCGAACGATATGTCAACATCATCAGCAACCTCTCTGATAGTGATTCGACGATTATCCAAAATCATTTTCTTCACTGCGTCAATGTTTTCATCGGTTGTTGACGAGCTCGGGCGACCAGGACGAGCATCGTCATTGACATCTTCTCGGCCTTCCTTAAACCGGTTATACCACAATTGAACTTGTGTTCTGCTCATAGTAGACTCGCCAAAGGCCACAGTCAACATTTCAAATGTCTTTGCGCATTTAATATCATTTTTTACACATAACTGAATACAGTTTCTTTGATCCATTTTTTCGAATAGTACAAAATCGAAGAGCACACCAAAACAAGACTAACCTTTTTATCTGTCAAAAACAAACTGACAATCCAAAATGGTTGGTATTGCCAACATATATAACAGACATGTGTACCAACATAACAGGAAAAAATGCGAACATCGAACATACGTAACTCACGAAAAGATGAAAATAACGGTTATTTTTTGATCACACCTCGTATATACATATTTTCATAAATTGATGTATATATACATATATATATATATATATATATATATATATATATATATATATATATATATATATATATATATATATATATATATATATATATATATATGTATATATATAGGACAAATTCTAGCGCTTAGAAGAATGTGATGCAACCAGGTCTACTCTCACGTTAACTGAACGACAATGTGAAGAAAACTACAACCATCATACCCAACGAGGCACAGATGGCCGCTTCATTGTAAAACTTCCTTTCCAAGGAGACCCTACGCATTTGGGTGAGTCAAGGGACATAGCCCTTCAACGGTTCCACGCAGTCGAACGCAAATTTGAAAGAAATCCCGAGCTTAAGAACCAGTATGTCGCGTTTATGAGAGATTATGAATCCCTGGGACATATCGAGGAAGTATCAACTGACACCATCAGAGGTCCGCACTATTTCCTGCCACACCATGCGGTGATGAAACCAGACAGTTCCACAACAAAATTACGGGTCGTATTTGATGCATCAGCCAAAACTTCAGCTAATATATCGCTCAACGACATTCTGTTAATTGGCCCCAGTATACAAGATGATGTGGTTCAAATACTACTTCTGTTTCGGTTGCCACAATATACCTTCACCGCTGATAATGTATCGGCAAATTTGGGCTGCTAATGAGGATCGGAAGTACCAGCTTATCTGGTGGAGAGAACACTCGTCGCAGTCGTAAAAATGTTACTAGCTAGCTACAGGCACATATGGCACATCAGTGGCTCCATACCTGGCCATTAAAACATTGCGGACACTAGCAAACCAACAAGCTCACAAATTTTCCTTAGCAGCAGCAGCAATCAATTCTAACTTCTACGTAGACGATGGTGGAGCCAATACATTATCTGCAGCAGTCGACATTCAAACACAGTGACAAACTATGCTTGGATCAGCAGGATTTAAGTTACGGAAGTGGTGCGCCAACCACCACCATCTGTTAAAAAATGTTCCGCCTAGTGATCAAGAGCTAGCGTTAAACTGTAGTCAACCCGGAAAGGACAGCATTAAGACAATGGGACTTATCTGGCAACCAATAAGCGATACATTCACTCTCAAGATAGTTACTACAGATGCAAGAAAAATCACAAAACGCAGTACGCTGTCTGACATATCTAGGCTTTTTGACCCTCTTGGATTCATTCACCAGTCGCCGTCATAGCCAAAATATTTCTTCAAACACTCTGGAAGCTCAACGTAGACTGGGTTGCATCCTTGCCACAAAATCTTCATACAACGTGGCTACAGTTTCGCACTGAATTAAGGGAACTACAAAAAATCAGTGTCCCACGATACATATTTAGTGGAGCATCACCCAAAAATCCCCAAATACATATCTTCGCAGATGCATCAGAGCGGGCATATATACGATCATCAGATGTCCACGATACCATCATAGTACGATCCATTTGCGCAAAATCTAGAGTAGCTCCTACAAAACAAATTACGCTGCCTACACTTTGCGCTGCTAAACTTGCGGTAGATTAATGCAGAAGCTAAAACAAGGAGCAACATTCCTCGATGCTGAAGTGTTCTATTGGTCAGATTCCACAGCAGTCCTCGGCTGGATCAATGCTGACTCAACACATTATCATACATTTCTCGCCAATCTAATCTCTTCAATTCAACGATGGTCATCTCCAAGACAATGGCGCCATGTCCGATCACAAGACAACCCAGCGGATCTAATATCAAGAGGCCTGACTCCAGGGAAGTTGATTAATAACAGTTTCTGGATCGATCACAATCTGGCCACTTCAACTAGCTCTAGGAAAATGCGAATTAGAACTACGTCAGGCCAAGGAATCAATAGTATTGGGGTCTGCAGTAGCAACGACCACCAAAGAATCTAACCACTTGTCAAGCATCAATCATGGTAACTCTTTCCACCGCTTGCAAAGGATTGCAGCATACATACAACGCTTCAAAAGATTCAAAAGGGATGAAAGATTCGATTCAACTTGCCCTACTGCAGATGAACAGGAAGGTGCTCTAATAGCAATTGTAAGGCTAATGCAGCAGCAAGAATTTAACAAGGAATTCACACAATTAGCGGAATATTCGACAGTGAGTAACAATAGCTCATTCAGCTCTCTTTCCGCGTTCGTTGACACAAACGGAATTCTCAGAGTAGGGGGGCGGTTACAGTCATCTAGCCTTACCTACGACGCCAAACACCCAATGCTCTTGTCTTACCGTCATCCAATAACCAAACTCCTGTTAAGTGATCTACATAAACTACATCTTCACGCCGGCGCGCAGACATTAATATCCATCGTCTGGCAAAGATATTGGCCAATCAAGGTAAAGGTGTTAGCCAGGTCAGTAATTCAGGGCTGCGTGAGATGCGTAAGAATGAAACATGTAATGCTACAACAAATAATGGGAAACCTTCCTAAGGACAGAGTGCATACGGCCAGACCGTTCATAATTTCCGGCGTCGACTTCTTTGGACCAATCTACACACACTTCAAGCTGCGCGGGAAGCGGCCGCTTAAGGCATACGTAGCTGTATTCTGTTGCTTCGCTACCAAGGCCGTACATATGGAAATAGTCAGTGATTTAACAACAGAGGCCTTCATTGGAGCCCTAAGGCGTTTTATAGGACGACGAGGACACTGCAAGAAAATCTACTGTGACAATGCCACTAACTTTGTTGGCACAAAATATCTTATGTTCGAATTAGAGCAAGTTATCCCAGCTAAGGACGCCAAGTAGCACATTGTAGTAAGCAGAACATCGAATTTTCATCCATTCCATCCGCGCCCCACATTTTGGCAGTGAAATCCGCTAAACATTTACTACAGTCAACATTAGCTGCAGCAGAGTTAACTTAAGAAGAAATGGAGACTGTGATAGTTGAACCGAGGCAATCCTAAATTTTCACCAAGAACTCCTTTATCATCGGATCCAAACTACTTACTAGCACTCACGCCCGGTCTTTTGTTAACATCAGTAGTCGACACGTGAGCCCAATCACCATGAAATATGGCACATTGTGTCTCACTTACGTACATACTTCTGGAGGAGGTGGACAAATGAATATTAGATTACTTTGCAACATCGTTAGCGATGGAAGAGCGCCTGTCACAGTGTCAATTCTGGGATGATGGTGATAATTAAGGATGAAAATGCACCACCACTGAAATGACCATTAGGTAGAAATACAAAGGTGATACGAGTTATTACAGTACATACAGTATTGTTGGTGACTCTCTTTTTGCAGGATTGTTTGCCTTCATCAATACAAAACAAACCATTTTCCTCCGATCCCGGTATATACTTCGAAAACATTGGCAAGGCAGATATTGTAAACTGTCAATGGAGTATCATCACCTATGTGGACATGCAATCGTATTGAAATGAGTTTGACAAACTCAAGTGTTATCCACAAATCCAGCGATCGTGTGAAGCAACCCATAACCCGAAAGCATGTTGCACTACATTAATAATAATGCAGCGATTGGCAGATAAACTGGACGCCAGAAATCAATTTCTGCAGGCCAGTCACAATAAAAGTACGAAACGAGGCGCGTTTGACTTCATAGTTAATGTTGCACATTCACTGTTTGGCGATCTTGATTCAGAGTATGCAAGAAACGCCGCAGTCACCATTCAAAAAATTCAACAAAAAAACCAACATCTCAAGCACCTTTGGTAGAAGGAGACCTCTGTTATTGATGAATCAACATTATGGAAAGAAGTCAGCAAGAGATAGAAGCTGAACTTCGTCTGACAAATACAGCTCTGTGCAAAATTGATAATCAGCTCAGAGAGGGAGCAGCAACATTAAAACTAACTGAGCACCCGCTACGAACTGCTTTGAAAACCATATACCTAGAACGCGTCCAGGACGCGATGTTTGACATCCTTGCTAGTATGCACCATGAAAAGATCAGCACGACACTACTCACACCTCAATAGCTGCAGACAGAGTTACTTCACATCATGGCAAACCTGCCGCAACACCTCAGACTGCCTATTTCTTCAGATGACCTACTCAGTTTCTACCATATAATGGCTATAAAAGGGAGAGTGGCAATTGACAAAGTTATTTTTGAGACTCAAATTCCCTTGAGCATGGCTGACAGTTTTGAATTCCTTAAAATGACTCCAGTTCCGTGGCAGTTAAATGATTCCTTCACACAAATTCACAGTAAATTCCAGTACCTGATAAAAAATCTTCATCGAGACTAGGACATGCCACTACAAAATGGGGAATTGAGAAGATGTATTCTGATGAAGGAAGACCACTATCTGCGTTGACAAACCCGACCACTGTTCTCTAAAGGTTCCATGAACAAAGGTTCCTGGGAAATAAATTTACATGTCGCACATGAATTATGTACCATAATTATTATAGGCCCAGGACCACATTGGATACAACTGCAGGATCCTAACAACTGGATCTATGCCATTAACGGAGATTAACTGATAAATATAGAATGCAACAGCGAGTTGACTCAACTAACAATCAGGAATACTCACATTGAACGCAAAATGCAATGTCAAACAACCCCGACTTACAATCCAAGGCTATGCAAACCTGAAGAGCATTCGTAGAAAATCATACGTCCCAAACTTAAATGTCAGTGATTTCACGCGAACATCAAACAAAACGCCCATCCCATATATAAATACATTTACATATATATATATAGTGACATAAATGCACAAAATCACACCATAACTACACATTCCATTCCCACACAAATCTTGCTGAATAAGCTATCTTGCATTTGTTGCAAACAAATAAAACCAAACGGTTTCGGCAACAAGTCACACAAATACACTCACACACAAACAATATTTACAAGCGCTGTAGCTTCTCCACAGCGACATAAAAAATTCTGTTTTTAATTCTAAGCTGGATGTCGCGAAATAAAGTAAATTTTCTTTAAAAAATAAAAGGTCCGTCTTTAATTTTTCTATTGGCGCAGTCGGTAGGATAACGTGAAATCTTGATGCGATAGTTTGACTAAACAATTCTCGCATATTTCGTTATCCCCAAAACGGTCTTTCGCAGCAGCGCCCAAAGCGGTAGTGAAAAACATACTAAGTTTTAATAGAAGCCACGAACGTAGTACGTAAACTACAAAACGCGTAGCCGTTGGCAAAAGAATAAATTCAAGTGACTTTTAAGCTTGGAAGGACGCTTCAGATTTCGTGGCGGACATAAATCCAATGCGGTTACCTCAAAACCACACGAAACAGCTGCAAGTGCATACCGTATTGAAAATTAATTTAAATAAGTCGAACAGAATTCATCGTTTTTAAGTGGAAATTTAATTAATCATACGTAAATTTAGAAAAAATAAAGCAGCAAACAATTGAAAACAAATTAAAATAAATAGAACATAACTAATCGTTTCTGAGCGAAGATTAAATTAATCCTACATAATAAAGAATAATACAAAATCAACTGAAATCATGTCAGAACCAGCAGCAGCAGCAGAAGCAGCGGCAGCAGCAGCGAAATGTGTAGTTATGGTGTGATTTTGTGCATTTATGTCACTTCCCTTCCCTTAAACAGAAGCATATTTTATGCTGATGTAGATGGATAAAATTTCGGTAGTTGAAGCTCTGTGATCTTTTGTTCAGTTTTTGTTTGTTTTCTAGATTTTGTGTATAAAACTACAAATGGGTTTGAGGTTACGTATTTTAAACACAGAAAAAGTACAATAAGTATACAGATTGAGATTATAATAATTATGTAAATTATAGTATTATTTTCTGCAAGGTTTGTTTTGTTTTTTTAGTATGCAATTTTCTGGTTACTTTAATTTATTGGATACATGTTTTCGTAGATGCCTTTCTCTTGCAAAAAATTCATAAGTGATCTTAGGTCTGTTATGTCATACTGAATAATGCGTAAGTAAATGTGTGTTGGAAAATTTTGAATTAAATCTTTAATACTACTTTTGATCAAACGAAGGAGAAGTGTTTTTTCTGCTATGTTGTTTTCTAATTCTAACTTAGTTATCAATGTTTGTCGTCGCCTTTCAGCTTCTTCCTGAAATTATCGCACGTTGCCCTTGTAGGGTGTGTTCCGAAACTTCTCCAGAAGGGTATGATTCGGCGTCTGGGGTTGAATAAGTTGCCTTCTGTGCTCAGACCGGGTGTTGAGGGCGCTCAATCCCATGGTTCGCATGACGTCCGGAGCCATTTCTCTCAATGTGACCGAAAATTATAAGATGCTGCAACGCATGATTTGTGGGTTAAAGCGCCAAGACATAGTCTACCCGATTAATGAAAGTATAGAGAGCATTTGGGTTGCCTTCGAACCTTTCGATATTTTGTATCTGCTGTGCAACTTGGCACATGCTGCTTTCCGAAAGTGGCCCTGCTGGTTCTGACATGACTTCAGTTGGTTTTGTTTTAGTCTTTATTATGTAGGATTTATTTAATCTTCGCTCAGAAACGATTAGTTATGTTTTAATTTGTTTCAGCAATACCGATCTTTCCACCGATGGCTGGAAGGTCGCGAAAGTTGGTGACCCCAAAGGCACTTTGCGTGAGGTCACCATCATTTTGAACGAGCAATCCCTTGTTCCCATCAACTCCCGCGAGGGGGTGATTAATTATGGCTTTGGAGCCATCACTCTCCGCATCTACAAGTGCGATGCCCAAGCCCCCCAACAGCCTCCCCCAGCTGGTGCTGGCCTACAAGCAACTGCCAATGAGCCTAGCTGCTCGGGCCCGGCTCTCACCACTTTGCCGGGTAGTGACAATGAGAGTATGTGCTCCGTTACAAACAGAAGCAGCCGCTTCTCAACTTCTGAACTGGTCGGAGAATTCTTCGACCACATGGACACGGATGCGGCTGGTGGATGCATCTCTCCAATGTCCGAAGAGGAAGAGTTGAATTCCACAATGATCACTCTTCCAGACAATGCTGAAGGTACTACAGATTAACCTTCAGAAAAAACACGAACTGGCCTCTTTTCCGGCTCAAACTGGGGTCATGCTTAGCAACGACTCCCCCTAATATCCACAACTGTCCCGACATTGATCGGGCGGTCGACGATCTGACCACAGCTTTTAAAAAAGCCACTCATATTTCTTGCATCACTCCCGAACCACGGGGCAAACCTAAACCTCCGTGGTGGAACTCGGAAATTGCAAGTCTTCGCAAAACTTGTAGAATGCTTTTCAACAAAGCTAAAGTTACAGCTGATTGGACCCCTTTCAAAAATAAACACAAATAATTTAAATACGCCATGAAGCCCGAGGGAAACGGGCTTCATGGAGGGAATTTTGCGAAAGCAAAATCGACGTCCGACGCTAGCCGTCTTCGAAAAATTCTACACTCCTCTAAGAAAGCCCTTGACTGTATCCAAAAACCAGATGGAAGCTGGACTCACTCAAGCGCCGAAACCCTTGATATCCTACTAGGCACCCACTTCCCAGGGAGTTTAGCCTCAGCGGATCAAGCACTCTACCAGGTAGATCAGGTTTCCCATGATAGCCTCCCCACATTCCAAGTGACAAAAAGTTACCTTCAGTGGTCCATTCAAACCTTTAAGCCATACAAGTCCTCCGGGCCGGATGGCATCATTCCTGCCGATATCCAAAATGGGGAAGAGATTATCCTTCCATGGCTGCTACAAATATATAATGCAAGCCTCAGATTGCAATATATTCCCTTACGCTGGCGCACGGCTCGGGTCGTCTTCATACCAAAAGTTGGGAAGGCCTCACACACCAAACCTAAGGATTACAGACCCATAAGTCTAACATCCTTTCTTCTTAAGGTTCTAGAAAGAGCTCTTGACCTACATATCAGGACATCGATCAACCCTTCTCTTCTCCCTGTATCTCAACACGCTTACTCTAAAGGCAAATCGGTTCAAACAGCACTTCATTCTCTCATTTCTCAAGTTGACAAATCCTTGGCGTACAAGGAATTCACACTTGCCATATTTCTGGACATCGAGGGAGCATTCAACAATGTATGCCCCAAAGCTGTCATTTCCGCACTTATAGAGCTTCTACTAAAATCTAGGATCATCACTTCCACGATCGGCAGTGCCCAATCCAGGAGGGTGGTTAACAGGGGCACGCCACAAGGGGGTGTTTTATCACCCCTCCTCTGGAACCTGGCAGTTAACACACTACTGGTGAGATTGGAATCTACTGGATGCAAAGTGATAGCCTATGCGGACGACATAGCAATCGTGGCATCCGGCAAATTCCCCCAAACACTTTCCGAAAAACTGAACTATTCACTCTCTATTGTGTCGAACTGGTGTCGCGAATTCGAACTTGGGGTTAACCCATCCAAAACCGAGACTATGCTTTTCACTAGGAAGTACAAAATTCCAAAGTTTACAATGCCTAGTCTAAACGGCACTCCGCTCTCTTTGAGCACACACGTTAAGTACTTAGGCCTGATTCTCGACCCAAAGCTTAATTGGAAAGCCAATCTAGCTGAGAGGGCACGTAAGGCAACATGCGCTATATACTGCTGTAAAAGAGCAGTTGGTGCACGATGGGGACTTCGTCCTCGAGTCGTGCTCTGGCTCTACACGGCCATCGTTGAACCAAACCTGTTATACGGGTCGGTCTTCTGGTGGCAAGCTCTCGAAAAAGCCTGTAATATCAAACCCCTTGATAAAATCAGAAGATCCACGGGTTAAGCAACAAGCCAAGCTGACAGCGATTAGACTTAATGCTCTTTCGCACTGGCGCATAACCCTGACAGGCCATGCTTCAATTCTGAATCAGGACCCACCTGTCCCCAACTTTATCGATTATATGTCGGTCTATCCCGATTTGAACAGGGAATTCGACCTCACTATTCCAAGTCGAAGCGACTGGACCTCAGAAAACCGAATCGTCGGTGAAACAGTCGAAATCTACACCGACGGTTCCAAGCTTGGAGGTAGAGTCGGCAGCGGTATTTATTCCGACAAGCTGGACTTAAACATCTCCCTACGTCTTCCAGACCATTGCCGCGTTTTTCAAGCTGAGGTCATGGCCATTTACCACGCAGCCAAATGGATGCTGAGTAGTGATATCGGCGCAGTTGACGTATCTATCTTCTCAGACAGCCAGGCTGCCATTAAATCTCTTTTTGGCTCCACGGCCACATCAAGACTAGTTCATGAATGTCGAACATCTTTAAATGAGCTCGCAAGTTACTCTCGGGTGCACCTAGTCTGGGTTCCCGGACACAGCGAAATCCCAGGAAACTGCGAGGCGGACGAGCTTGCCAAGGCAGGCACGCTAATGCACGACATTCACCCCTCTGTAAACATCGGCATTCCACTGGCAACAGCCAAGCTCGAAATCAAACGGAAATATCTGGCTGACGCCTACAAATCCTGGGCTAACGAGGAATCCTGCCACACGGCTAGACTAACTTGGGCAAGCATGGACAAAAACAGAACCAATCAACTTCTTCGACTTGATCGCGTATCACTGTCGACAACTGTGTCGGTTTTGACCGGCCACTGCATAATGGGACAGCACGCAGAAAGACTGGGCCTACCCTCAAATGACTTTAGCCGAGGCTGTGGCTTCGAGGAGGAGGACGAGACGGTTTTCCACCTCTTATGCCACTGCCCATCCTTGAGCAGAAGAAGAATACGCACCTTTGGTGCCCCATTTCTTACAAGCCTGACAGAGCTGTCATCCATTAATATTAGGGACATAGCCAGGTTCATCAAAGTATCAGGATGGTTTCCTGAAACATGACGGGGGAGTCGTGCCTTTCCAGGCGCTGTCCTTGCGCTGACTATCACCATCCCAAGCATGGGAGCTTTTTAGTCAGTGCTTGAACGGCGCCACACCGTGGTATCACAATGGGCCATTATGTGTGCTCAAGTGTGCTTTTGGCAAACTGGGCGGCCACTCCTACCTACGACTGTGTATCTGTGTAATCTAGCTGATAACCATTTTGGTCCGGATAAGGAATTATTTTCATTGTTTTAATTAGTTGCTGATTAGTGGGTATGTGTGATATGATCAATAGGAAGTTGTTTGTATGGTCCATCCAAGTAGATATCTTAATTGATAATATGTTTTGGCTATTAATGTTTTCCAATTTGTCATAGTTTAGTAGTTTGGGGTTAAACAGTCCTAGTCGGGAGATTTGCATTTCCATTTCCAAGTCCTCCACATATTCTGTGAACTGTAAGAGCTCATACGAAAGTGTGTCAAGCATATTGCGGTTATTTTCGTAGTCTTGCACCTTCTGCGTTTCGGTGTTCTACGATGTCGTTTAATTCGTGCAATTTCATGGAGTTTTGTGCACCTGCCTCCAAATTCTTCTGGAATTCGATTCGATTATTTTCGTCGAGTGTGCCAAAAAGTCATTTGTAAGCTGAGCCTACAACATTAAGTAGACTACGTTTTTGTCTATTTCCTCGATGTAGGATTATGTCGTTTAACTCTCTCAGCAATTTTCCATACAAATATTTGAGTTGTGGTGCGTGTATGTGGTTGGGTACAATTTGAGCACAATAGTCGGTAACGGTTTCTATTTCAGTTAAATTTATTCTTAAGCAATGGTGTTCAAATGCCGATGGCAGTTCGAAAGGTTTATCTGAGAAGAGGAGATATCCATGGTTGGTGTCGATGTTATTTACTTGAATTTGTTGACAATTACATTGGGTGGGTGTCAAAAGTAACAATGTTATCCAGAATCGCCATGCTGTAATAATTGTAGGTTATTAATTTTCTATTTTTATTTGTTATTTGATAACGGTCAGGTGCTTTTTGTTCTACATTTTGATCGCATTTGAAGGGGTTTACCAAATTCCCTTTCTGTAATGGTCCCTTCCTGTATCTTGTACTATTTATATCATAATCTCGTCGGTCGTCATTTATGTTATTAATTTTTTTCTATTTTCTTGGCCTGGGTATCGATTATTAGTTGTCATTCATACAAAAATATGTGAGCAGGAGTTTGTCTTGCTGTCTCATACTTGGTTTTGTGGTTGTATATGTAAAGGAGAGTTTCGACTTTATTCAATTTGGCTTCCTCATCATCTGATGTATTTATTATTCTTATTTTTCGTTAATGGTTTTATGAAATCTTTCTACGTCTGCTACGCCGTTTTTTGCTGTGTTCGACTGTAACTCAACTCCTTCGCCATCCAACCAACGTCTTAGCGCTAGGCTAGAAAAAGCGCAGTCTCTATCTGCCTTCAGCAGATGAGGTTTACCCATATTGTTGAATATTCGCATAAGAGCCTTTTTACACTCAATCCAATCTTTGGTTTGCACTTGTTCAAGTGTAGCAAACTTCGAGTACACATCAATACAACTGACGTACTGTTTTGTTTCGGATGAGTAAATATCTATCGCAAATTTTTCACGACAAAACTCAGTGGTGGTGTAATTTTTAAGGGTAACTTGGTGTTACGGTGTTCGGTTTTGGCCAGATTACAAATATGACACTCATTGATTATGTTTTGAATAAGTAATTGACTGTTTGGAAAATGATGCGATTCGTTAAAAAGTTTACTCGTTTTTTGTATGCCTGTGTTTGCAAAATTATTTCTTTGAATTCGGCCTGATGTTTATATTTTTTAGTAACACTAGACTTCTAAGTATCTTAGTGTTGTTTGTGTTAATGACGGCTTTTTGTGCTTCTTGGATAATTTCAAAATCTGTATCGTTATCGATATGGAGGGTACGGTGTTTAGTGCAGAAATGATTGATTAAGTATTGCTTCGCCTTTTCTATTGTCATGTGGTTATAGGAAATATGAGTGATTTGTTTTTTATAATATGTCTCGTGAGTTATTTTGTCCGGTCCTTTAGTGAAAATAATTTGCCGACTGTAATGGTTAACGGGGTTTTCAGTTAAAAAGATGAGGTTACTATTATCTTCATCGGCGCTGTGCTGTGTTTGTTCCGATGAATGAGACTGTTACTATTTTTATGCGTGACAAGGCGTCCGCCACATAGTTTTCCTTACTCTTTATGTATGTAATGTCAAAGTAAAATTCTGATCATTTTATTCTCCATCTAGTAAGTTTGGAATTGGGATCTTTCATTTTATACAACCAGCATAATGATTGATGATCACTAGCTACTTCAAAATGTCTGCCTAGCAAATAGTGCCGGAAAGTCTTGGTAGCCCCAAATAATAGCCAAAAGTTCTTTCTCTATGGCGCTGTAATTTGCCTCATGTTCATTCAGTGTCCTGCTGATATAATTAAGTGGGTGGCCGTCTTTTGACAGTACAGCACCCAACGCAACATCGCTGGCGTCAGTTGTCAATACAAACTTTCTGTTAAAATCAGGTATCTTTAATACAGGGTCATCAGAAATTAACTGTTTTAATTTTTCAAAAGTCGAAATATATTCTGGGTCTTTCACATACATTCTTTCGTCCTTTTTTAATCTTTTAGTCATGGGCTTGGCAATGTCTGCAAAATTAGGTATGAATTTTCTATAATATCCTGCTAGTCCTAAGAAGGCTTTTATTTCCCTAGTTCTAGTGGGTATGGGGTATTTCAATATTTCTTTAATCTTTTCCGGATTAGGTTTGATGCCTTCACTAGTTATCAAGTGTTCCAAAAATGTTGTTTCTTGCCGTAAAAACTAGCATTTCTCTAATTGCAACTTTAGGTTAGCATTTGCCAATCTCTCAAAGACCAATTGTAAAGAATGTAAGTGCTCGTCGAGGGATGTGGAAAAAATTATTACGTCGTCTAGATACACCAGACAACTTTTGTTAAGGAGTGGGCGAAGTACGTCGTTCATACATCGTTGGAAGGTTGCCGGGACATTTTTCAAACCAAATGGCATACGCAAATATTCGTAATGGCAAATTTTTTTAGAGAATGCTGCCTTGGTACTCCCCAGATGGGACTATTATTAAGATGAATTACTTGGACGGATAATGCCTTGTTCTTTCACTTCTTGTTCATATGCCTGGGGGTAGCTGTATGTTTTGGAATAAACGGGCGAGTTATGCACTGTGTTAACGGTATGTTTTTCTTTGTTTGTGAAAGTAAGTTTATCTCCTTCGCGGTATTGTATGTGTCGATACTTGTGGAGTAGTGCTTCCAATTTAGGTCTGTCTTCTGACTTCAAATGTTCAAGGCGATATGGTTCTTCAATCACATTTTTTTGTTTCAGAATACTGGATTTTTCTTCTCTATGTTCTGATTCAAATATAAAGTGATTTTGATAAGATAATCCAGGAAATTCGTGTAATTCGAAACTGATGCCATAAAGATTAACGTTCCGTTCTTCGTAATCAATACGAGCTTTTGCTTGCTTTAGTAATTTTCTTCCTATTAACACGTCATAATCATCAGAGAAATTGTGTAATACAAAATAATGATCAGCCGGAAACAAGTTGTTAGAGGGTAGTTTAACATTTCTGTTGATGGTTAAGGATCCATTACTAGTTTTCAGGAAGTATTTTGTATCTGCTTCATGTAAATCAAAAATATTATGCGTCATCATATTTTCGGTGGAGCCGGTGTCAATCAAACATGTTAGGGGTTGTGCCTTTGTAATTAATAATTATGTATTCGTTATTTCCGGGTCTGTCAACTGAAAATTTTCAGCTTGTTCAACTTGTATTTCTTTGTTTCCAATTTAATTTTTTCAATTGGTGGTGGTTGTTGATTTTGTTCGTATGGGTATTGTGGTATTTGCGTTCCTGTATACTGTTGATCGTGCATATCTGCATAGTAATAGTTTGGGTCGGACTGTGGGTGATGATAATTTGGGCAGTAGTAATTTTCTGATTGGTGATAATTTCAGGGGCAATAATTGTTTGTCACTTCTTCTTGGTATCTCGATTCGCCTAGGCTCATTCTGCTCTGTTCACTGTCAGATGGTCTAGGTTTTTTGGACGGTTGTTTTGGTATTGTAGTAAAAGATTGTCGTGGGTCATGTGAAATGTTCGAGTTTAGTCCAAATCTATTGCTATCGAACATGGAGTGTCTGTTCATACTGGAATTAAACCTTTGGGCTGGGGGTGTTGGTAGGTTTTGTGTTAGTTGATAGTTGAGGTTTGGTTGTCGATAAGGAGATGGCTTAGATGGTGATAGGTTTGAATTCGTTTGAGGAATTGTTGGGTTGTAATATGGTTGAAATTGGGTAAAAAAATCTTGGCTGATTGTAATTTGGTTGTGTGTGAAAAGGTTTGTTTTGTTTTCATAGTATGCTATTTTCTGGTTACTCTTATTTATTGGATTCATTTCATTATTCATTGGAGATATTTCTCTCAATGTGACCGCAAATTATAAGATGCTGCACCGCATGATTTGTGGGGTAAAGCGCCAATGACATAGTCTACCCGATTAATGAAAGTATAGAGAGCATTTGGGTGCCTTCAAACCTTTCGATATTTTGTATCTGCTGTGCAACTTGGCACATGCTGCTTTCCGAAAGTGGCCCTGCTGCTGCTGCTGGTTCTGACATGACTTCAGTTGGTTTTGTTTTAGTCTTTATTATGTAGGATTAATTTAATCTTCGCTCAGAAACGATTAGTTATGTTGTAATTTGTTTCAGCAATACCGATTTTTCCACCGATGGCTGGAAGGTCGCGAAAGTTGGTGACCCCAAAGGCACTTTGCGTGAGGTCACCATCATTTTGAACGAGCAATCCCTTGTTCCCATCAACTCCCGCGAGGGGGTGATTAATTATGGCTTTGGAGCCATCACTCTCCGCATCTACAAGTGCGATGCCCAAGCCCCCCAACAGCCTCCCCCAGCTGGTGCTGGCCTACAAGCAACTGCCAATGAGCCTAGCTGCTCGGGCCCGGCTCTCACCACTTTGCCGGGTAGTGACAATGAGAGTATGTGCTCCGTTACAAACAGAAGCAGCCGCTTCTCAACTTCTGAACTGGTCGGAGAATTCTTCGACCACTTGGACACGGATGCGGCTGATGGATACATCTCTCCAATGTCCGAAGACGAAGAGTTGAATTCCACAATAATCACTCTTCCAGACAATGCTGAAGGTACTACAGATTAACCTTCAGCATTCGAAAACTGCCTCGGCATTCCTGCTTCTCCGCCTCTCGGATATAGGGGAGGAGCTCATTCTCGTCCAAGAACCTTGGGTCATAAATGACCGGGTTTCTGGACTCAATGCATACGGATATCGAATGGTATATATCGAGGATCAAGGTAAACCAAGACCCTGCATTCTGGTAAAAAACAGCGTTAACGCTCTTTTACTCCCTAGATTCAGTGACAAAGACAATGTTGCCATGGTCATTGAAATGGGTCCACGGACCTTCTGGATCTCCTCGAACTACATGGCTCATGACTATGGCGACTCCCCGCCACCAGACATACTGAAGGAAATGGTTGCTGTAGCCCACCAGAAACAGATTCCGGTAATTATCGGCGCCGATGCCAATGCCCATCACGAAATATGGGGCAGCTCCGGCACAAACGATCGAGGTGAGTATCTTTTCGACTTTATCATTTCAAATAACTTAGGCATTGCTAACCGGGGAAATGAGCCGACCTTCCTTGCATCCGTCAGGAAGGAAGTGCTCGACATAACCCTCGTCAGCGATAACTACTCTAACATGATAAGCAGTTGATTCGTCTCACAGGAATGCTCCTTTTTGCTCCTATCCACAACTGTCCCAACATTGATCGGGCGGTCGACGATCTGACCACAGCTTTTAAAAAAGCCACTCATACGAGTATATCTTGCATCACTTCTGAACCACGGGGCAAACCTAAACCTCCGTGGTGGAACTCGGAAATTGCAAGTCTTCGCAAAACTTGTAGAATGCTTTTCAACAAAGCTAAAGTTACAGCTGATTGGACCCCTTTCAAAAATAAACAAAAATAATTTAAATACGCCATGAAGCCCGAGGGAAACGGGCTTCATGGAGGGAATTTTGCGAAAGCAAAATCGACATCCGACGCTAGCCGTCTTCGAAAAATTCTACACTCCTCTAAGAAAGCCCTTGACTGTATCCAAAAACCAGATGGAAGCTGGACTCACTCAAGCGCCGAAACCCTTGATATCCTACTAGGCACCCACTTCCCAGGGAGTTTAGCCTCAGCGGATCAAGCACTCTACCAGGTAGATCAGGTTTCCCATGATAGCCTCCCCACATTCCAAGTGACAAAAAGTTACCTTCAGTGGTCCATTCAAACCTTTAAGCCATACAAGTCCTCCGGGCCGGATGGCATCATTCCTGCCGATATCCAAAATGGGGAAGAGATTATCCCTCCATGGCTGCTACAAATATATAATGCAAGCCTCAGATTGCAATATATTTCCTTACGCTGGCGCACGGCTCGGGTCGTCTTCATACCAAAAGTTGGGAAGGCCTCACACACCAAACCTAAGGATTACAGACCCATAAGTCTAACATCCTTTCTTCTTAAGGTTCTAGAAAGAGCTCTTGGCCTACATATCAGGACATCGATCAACCCTTCTCTTCTCTCTGTATCTCAACACGCTTACTCTAAAGGCAAATCGGTTCAAACAGCACTTCATTCTCTCATTTCTCAAGTTGACAAATCCTTGGCGTACAAGGAATTCACACTTGCCATATTTCTGGACATCGAGGGAGCATTCAACAATGTATGCCCCAAAGCTGTCATTTCCGCACTTATAGAGCTTCTACTAAAATCTAGGATCATCACTTCCACGATCGGCAGTGCCCAATCCAGGAGGGTGGTTAACAGGGGCACGCCACAAGGGGGTGTTTTATCACCCCTCCTCTGGAACCTGGCAGTTAACACACTACTGGTGAGATTGGAATCTACTGGATGCAAAGTGATAGCCTATGCGGACGACATAGCAATCGCGGCATCCGGCAAATTCCCCCAAACACTTTCCGAAAAACTGAACTATTCACTCTCTATTGTGTCGAACTGGTGTCGCGAATTCGAACTTGGGGTTAACCCATCCAAAACCGAGACTATGCTTTTCACTAGGAAGTCCAAAATTCCAAAGTTTACAATGCCTAGTCTAAACGGCACTCCGCTCTCTTTGAGCACACACGTTAAGTACTTAGGCCTGATTCTCGACCCAAAGCTTAATTGGAAAGCCAATCTAGCTGAGAGGGCACGTAAGGCAACATGCGCTATATACTGCTGTAAAAGAGCAGTTGGTGCACGATGGGGACTTCGTCCTCGAGTCGTGCTCTGGCTCTACACGGCCATCGTTGAACCAAACCTGTTATACGGGTCGGTCTTCTGGTGGCAAGCTCTCGAAAAAGCCTGTAATATCAAACCCCTTGATAAAATCAGAAGATCCATTGCTCTACTGATCACTGGCGCTCTTCGTAGCACACCTACGAAAGCCCTTTTTGCCATGCTGCACTGGCTCTCCTCGGGGATACGGGTTAAGCAACAAGCCAAGCTGACAGCGATTAGACTTAATGCTCTTTCGCACTGGCGCATAACCCTGACAGGCCATGCTTCAATTCTGAATCAGGACCCACCTGTCCCCAACTTTATCGATTATATGTCGGTCTATCCCGATTTGAACAGGGAATTCGACCTCACTATTCCAAGTCGAAGCGACTGGACCTCAGAAAACCGAATCGTCGGTGAAACAGTCGAAATCTACTCCGACGGTTCCAAGCTTGGAGGTAGAGTCGGCAGCGGTATTTATTCCGACAAGCTGGACTTAAACATCTCCCTACGTCTTCCAGACCATTGCAGCGTTTTTCAAGCTGAGGTCATGGCCATTTACCACGCAGCCAAATGGATGCTGAGTAGTGATATCGGCGCAGTTGACGTATCTATCTTCTCAGACAGCCAGGCCGCCATTAAATCTCTTTTTGGCTCCACGGCCACATCAAGACTAGTTCATGAATGTCGAACATCTTTAAATGAGCTCGCAAGTTACTCTCGGGTGCACCTAGTCTGGGTTCCCGGACACAGCGAAATCCCAGGAAACTGCGAGGCGGACGAGCTTGCCAAGGCAGGAACGCTAATGCACGACATTCACCCCTCTGTAAACATCGGCATTCCACTGGCAACAGCCAAGCTCGAAATCAAACGGAAATATCTGGCTGACGCCTACAAATCCTGGGCTAACGAGGAATCCTGCCACACGGCTAGACTAACTTGGGCAAGCATGGACAAAAACAGAACCAATCAACTTCTTCGACTTGATCGCGTATCACTGTCGAGAACTGTGTCGGTTTTGACCGGCCACTGCATAATGGGACAGCACGCAGAAAGACTGGGCCTACCCTCAAATGACTTTTGCCGAGGCTGTGGCTTCGAGGAGGAGGACGAGACGGTTTTCCACCTCTTATGCCACTGCCCATCCTTGAGCAGAAGAAGAATACGCACCTTTGGTGCCCCATTTCTTACAAGCCTGACAGAGCTGTCATCCATTAATATTAGGGACATAGCCAGGTTCATCAAAGTATCAGGATGGTTTCCTGAAACATGACGGGGGAGTCGTGCCTTTCCAGGCGCTGTCCTTGCGCTGACTATCACCATCCCAAGTATGGGAACTTTTTAGTCAGTGCTTGAACGGCGCCACACCGTGGTATCACAATGGGCCATTATGTGTGCTCAAGTGTGCTTTTGGCAAACTGGGCGGTCACTCCTACCTACGACTGTGTATCTGTGTAATCTAGCTGATAACCATTTTGGTCCGGATAAGGAATTATTTTCATTGTTTTAATTAGTTGCTGATTAGTGGGTATGTGTGATATGATCAATAGGAAGTTGTTTGTATGGTCCATCCAAGTAGATATCTTAATTGATAATATGTTTTGGCTATTAATGTTTTCCAATTTGTCATAGTTTAGTAGTTTGGGGTTAAACAGTCCTAGTCGGGAGATTTGCATTTCCATTTCCAAGTCCTCCACATATTCTGTGAACTGTAAGAGCTCATACGAAAGTGTGTCAAGCATATTGCGGTTATTTTCGTAGTCTTGCACCTTCTGCGTTTCGGTGTTCTACGATGTCGTTTAATTCGTGCAATTTCATGGAGTTTTGTGCACCTGCCTCCAAATTCTTCTGGAATTCGATTCGATTATTTTCGTCGAGTGTGCCAAAAAGTCATTTGTAAGCTGAGCCTACAACATTAAGTAGACTACGTTTTTGTCTATTTCCTCGATGTAGGATTATGTCGTTTAACTCTCTTAGCAATTTTCCATACAAATACTTGAGTTGTGGTGCGTGTATGTGGTTGGGTACAATTTGAGCACAATAGTCGGTAACGGTTTCTATTTCAGTTAAATTTATTCTTAAGCAATGGTGTTCAAATGCCGATGGCAGTTCGAAAGGTTTATCTGAGAAGAGGAGATATCCATGGTTGGTGTCGATGTTATTTACTTGAATTTGTTGACAATTACATTGGGTGGGTGTCAAAAGTAACAATGTTATCCAGAATCGCCATGCTGTAATAATTGTAGGTTATTAATTTTCTATTTTTATTTGTTATTTGATAACGGTCAGGTGCTTTTTGTTCTACATTTTGATTGCATTTGAAGGGGTTTACCAAATTCCCTTTCTGTAATGGTCCCTTCCTGTATCTTGTATTTATATCATAATCTCGTCGGTTGTCATTTATGTTATTAATTTTTTTCTATTTTCTTGGTCTGGGTATCGATTATTAGTTGTCCGTCATACAAAAATATGTGAGCAGGAGTTTGTCTTGCTGTCTCATACTTGGTTTTGTGGTTGTATATGTAAAGGATAGTTTCGACTTTATTCAATTTGGCTTCCTCATCATCTGATGTATTTATTATTCTTATTTGCTCGTTAATGGTTTTATGAAATCTTTCTACGTCTGCTACGCCGTTTTTTGCTGTGTTCGACTGTAACTCAACTACTTCGCCATCCAACCAACGTCTTAGCGCTAGGCTAGAAAAAGCGCAGTCTCTATCTGCCTTCAGCAGATGAGGTTTACCCATATTGTTGAAGATTCGCATAAGAGCCTTTTTACACTCAATCCAATCTTTGGTTTGCACTTATTCAAGTGTAGCAAACTTCGAGTACACATCAATACAACTGACGTACTGTTTTGTTTCGGATGAGTAAATATCTATCGCAAATTTTTCACGACAAAACTCAGATGGTGGTGTAATTTTTAAGGGTAACTTGGTGTTACGGTTTTCGGTTTTGGCCAGATTACAAATATGACACTCATTGATTATGTTTTGAATAAGTAATTGACTGTTTGGAAAATGATGCGATTCGTTAAAAACTTTACTCGTTTTTTGTATGCCTGTGTTTGCAAAATTATTTCTTTGAATTCGGCCTGATGTTTATATTTTTTAATAACACTAGACTTCTAAGTATCTTAGTGTTGTTTGTGTTAATGACGGCTTTTTGTGCTTCTTGGATAATTTCAAAATCTGTATCGTTATCGATATGGAGGGTACGGTGTTTAGTGCAAAAATGATTGATTAAGTATTGCTTCGCCTTTTCTATTGTCATGTGGTTATAGGAAATATGAGTGATTTGTTTTTTATAATATGTCTCGTGAGTTATTTTGTCCGGTCCTTTAGTGAAAATAATTTGCCGACTGTAATGGTTCACGGGGTTTTCAGTTAAAAAGATGAGGTTACTATTATCTTCATCGGCGCTGTGCTGTGTTTGTTCCGAGGAATGAGACTGTTACTATTTTTATGCGTGACAAGGCGTCCGCCACATAGTTTTCCTTACTCTTTATGTATGTAATGTCAAAGTAAAATTCTGATCATTTTATTCTCCATCTAGTAAGTTTGGAATTGGGATCTTTCATTTTATACAACCAGCATAATGATTGATGATCACTAGCTACTTCAAAATGTCTGCCTAGCAAATAGTGCCGGAAAGTCTTGGTAGCCCCAAATAATAGCCAAAAGTTCTTTCTCTATGGCGCTGTAATTTGCCTCATGTTCATTCAGTGTCCTGCTGATATAATTAAGTGGGTGGCCGTCTTGTGACAGTACAGCACCCAACGCAACATCGCTGGCGTCAGTTGTCAATACAAACTTTCTGTTAAAATCAGGTATCTTTAATACAGGGTCATCAGAAATTAACTGTTTTAATTTTTCAAAAGTCGAAATATATTCTGGGTCTTTCACATACATTTTTTCGTCCTTTTTTAATCTTTTAGTTATGGGCTTAAAAATGTCTGCAAAATTAGGTATGAATTTTCTATAATATCCTGCTAGTCCTAAGAAGGCTTTTATTTCCCTAGTTCTAGTGGGTATGGGGTATTTCAATATTTCTTTAATCTTTTCCGGATTAGGTTTGATGCCTTCACTAGTTATCAAGTGTTCCAAAAATGTTGTTTCTTGCCGTAAAAATTAGCATTTCTCTAATTGCAACTTTAGGTTAGCATTTGCCAATCTCTCAAAGACCAATTGTAAAGAATGTAAGTGCTCGTCGAGGGATGTGGAAAAAATTATTACGTCGTCTAGATACACCAGACAACTTTTGTTAAGGAGTGGGCGAAGTACGTCGTTCATATATCGTTGGAAGGTTGCCGGGACATTTTTCAAACCAAATGGCATACGCAAATATTCGTAATGGCAAATTTTTTTAGAGAATGCTGTCTTGGTACTCCCCAGATGGGACTATTATTAAGATGAATTACTTGGACGGATAATGCCTTGTTCTTTCACTTCTTGTTCATATGCCTGGGGGTAGCTGTATGTTTTGGAATAAACGGGCGAGTTATGCACTGTGTTAACGGTATGTTTTTCTTTGTTTGTGAAAGTAAGTTTATCTCCTTCGCGGTATTGTATGTGTCGATACTTGTGGAGTAGTGCTTCCAATTTAGGTCTCTCTTCTGAATTCAAATGTTCAAGGCGATATGGTTCTTCAATCACATTTTTTGTTTCAGAATACTGGATTTTTCTTCTCTATGTTCTGATTCAAATATAAAGTGATTTTGATAAGATAATCCAGGAAATTCGTGTAATTCGAAACTGATGCCATAAAGATTAACGTTGCGTTCTTCGTAATCAATACGAGCTTTTGCTTGCTTTAGTAATTTTCTTCCTATTAACATGTCATAATCATCAGAGAAATTGTGTAATACAAAATAATGATCAGCCGGAAACAAGTTGTTAGAGGATAGTTTAACATTTCTGTTGATGGTTAAGGATCCATTACTAGTTTTCAGGAAGTATTTTGTATCTGCTTCATGTAAATCAAAAATATTATGCGTCATCATATTTTCGGTGGAGCCGGTGTCAATCAAACATGTTAGGGGTTGTGCCTTTGTAATTAATAATTATGTATTCGTTATTTCCGGGTCTGTCAACTGAAAATTTTCAGCTTGTTCAACTTGTATTTCTTTGTTTCCAATTTAATTTTTTCAATTGGTGGTGGTTGTTGATTTTGTTCGTATGGGTATTGTGGTATTTGCGTTCCTGTATACTGTGGACGTGCATATCTGCATAGTAATAGTTTGGGTCGGACTGTGGGTGATGATAATTTGGGCAGTAGTAATTTTCTGATTGGTGATAATTTCAGGGGCAATAATTGTTTGTCACTTCTTCTTGGTATCTCGATTCGCCTAGGCTCATTCTGCTCAGTTCACTGTCAGATGGTCTAGGTCTTTTGGACGGTTGTTTTGGTATTGTACTAAAAGATTGTTGTGGGTCATGTGAAATGTTCGAGTTTAGTCCAAATCTATTGCTATCGAACATGGAGTGTCTGTTCATACTGGAATTAAACCTTGGGGCTGGGGGTGTAGGTAGGTTTTGTGTTAGTTGATAGTTGAGGTTTGGTTGTCGATAAGGAGATGGCTTAGATGGTGATAGGTTTGAATTCGTTTGAGGAATTGTTGGGTTGTAATATGGTTGAAATTGGGTAAAAAAATCTTGGCTGATTGTAATTTGGTTGTGTGTGAAAAGGTTTGTTTTGTTTTTATAGTATGCTATTTTCTGGTTACTCTTATTTATTGGATTCATTTCATTATTCATTGGAGATATTTCTCTCAATGTGACCGAAAATTATCAGATGCTGCACCGCATGATTTGTGGGGTAAAGCGCCAATGACATAGTCTACCCGATTAATGAAAGTATAGAGAGCATTTGGGTGCCTTCGAACCTTTCGATATTTTGTATCTGCTGTGCAACTTGGCACATGCTGCTTTCCGAAAGTGGCCCTGCTGCTGCTGCTGGTTCTGACATGACTTCAGTTGGTTTTGTTTTAGTCTTTATTATGTAGGATTAATTTAATCTTCGCTCAGAAACGATTAGTTATGTTTTAATTTGTTTCAGCAATACCGATCTTTCCACCGATGGCTGGAAGGTCGCGAAAGTTGCTGACCCCAAAGGCACTTTGCGTGAGGTCACCATCATTTTGAACGAGCAATCCCTCTCCCGCGAGGGGGTGATTAATTATGGCTTTGGAGCCATCACTCTCCGCATCTACAAGTGCGATGCCCAAGCCCCCCAACAGCCTCCCCCAGCTGGTGCTGGCCTACAAGCCACTGCCAATGAGCCTAGCTGCTCGGGCCCGGCTCTCACCACTTTGCCGGGTAGTGACAATGAGAGTATGTGCTCCGTTACAAACAGAAGCAGCCGCTTCTCAACTTCTGAACTGGTCGGAGAATTCTTCGACCACATGGACACGGATGCGACTGGTGGATACATCTCTCCAATGTCCGAAGAGGAAGAGTTGAATTCCACAATAATCACTCTTCCAGACAATGCTGAAGGTACTACAGATTAACCTTCAGCATTCGAAAACTGCCTCGGCATTCCTGCTTCTCCGCCTCTCGGATATAGAAGAGGAGCTCATTCTCGTCCACGAACCTTGGGTCATAAATGACCGGGTTTCTGGACTCAATGCATACGGATATCGAATGGTATATATCGAGGATCAAGGTAAACCAAGACCCTGCATTCTGGTAAAAAACAGCGTTAACGCTCTTTTACTCCCTAGATTCAGTGACAAAGACAATGTTGCCATGGTCATTGAAATGGGTCCACGGACCTTCTGGATCTCCTCGAACTACATGGCTCATGACTATGGCGACTCCCCGCCACCAGACATACTGAAGGAAATGGTTGCTGTAGCCCACCAGAAACAGATTCCGGTAATTATCGGCGCCGATGCCAATGCCCATCACGAAATATGGGGCAGCTCCGGCACAAACGATCGAGGTGAGTATCTTTTCGACTTTATCATTTCAAATAACTTAGGCATTGCTAACCGGGGAAATGAGCCGACCTTCCTTGCATCCGTCAGGAAGGAAGTGCTCGACATAACCCTCGTCAGCGATAACTACTCCAACATGATAAGCAGTTGGTTCGTCTCACAGGAATGCTCCTTTTCGGACCACTGCTATATCACCTTTGACATTGATTCGAGGGAGACTACAGGCAATACAGGATCTCTTAAACCAGTCAATAGGAAAAACACGAACTGACCTCCTATTCGGCTCAAACTGAGGTTATGCTTAGCAACGACTCCCCCCACTATCCACAACTGTCCCAACATTGATCGGGTGGTCGACGATCTGACCACAGCTTTTAAAAAAGCCACTCATACGAGTATATCTTGCATCACTCCTGAACCACGGGGCAAACCTAAACCTCCGTGGTGGAACTCGGAAATTGCAAGTCTTCGCAAACCTTGTAGAATGCTTTTCAACAAAGCTAAAGTTACAGCTGATTGGACCCCTTTCAAAAATAAACAAAAATAATTTAAATACGCCATGAAGCCCGAGGGAAACGGGCTTCATGGAGGGAATTTTGCGAAAGCAAAATTGACGTCCGACGCTAGCCGTCTTCGAAAAATTCTACACTCCTCTAAGAAAGCCCTTGACTGTATCCAAAAACCAGATGGAAGCTGGACTCACTCAAGCGCCGAAACCCTTGATATCCTACTAGGCACCCACTTCCCAGGGAGTTTAGCCTCAGCGGATCAAGCACTCTACCAGGTAGATCAGGTTTCCCATGATAGCCTCCCCACATTCCAAGTGACAAAAAGTTACTTTCAGTGGTCCATTCAAACCTTTAAGCCATACAAGTCCTCCGGGCCGGATGGCATCATTCCTGCCGATATCCAAAATGGGGAAGAGATTATCCTTCCATGGCTGCTACAAATATATAATGCAAGCCTCAGATTGCAATATATTCCCTTACGCTGGCGCACGGCTCGGGTCGTCTTCATACCAAAAGTTGGGAAGGCCTCACACACCAAACCTAAGGATTACAGACCCATAAGTCTAACATCCTTTCTTCTTAAGGTTCTAGAAAGAGCTCTTGACCTACATATCAGGACATCGATCAACCCTTCTCTTCTCTCTGTATCTCAACACGCTTACTCTAAAGGCAAATCGGTTGAAACAGCACTTCATTCTCTCATTTCTCAAGTTGACAAATCCTTGGCGTACAAGGAATTCACACTTGCCATATTTCTGGACATCGAGGGAGCATTCAACAATGTATGCCCCAACGCTGTCATTTCCGCACTCTATAATCTTAACCTGAATTCAGGTCTTCTTAAATTTATAGAGCTTCTACTAAAATCTAGGATCATCACTTCCACGATCGGCAGTGCCCAATCCAGGAGGGTGGTTAACAGGGGCACGCCACAAGGGGGTGTTTTATCACCCCTCCTCTGGAACCTGGCAGTTAACACACTACTGGTGAGATTGGAATCTACTGGATGCAAAGTGATAGCCTATGCGGACGACATAGCAATCGCGGCATCCGGCAAATTCCCCCAAACACTTTCCGAAAAACTGAACTATTCACTCTCTATTGTGTCGAACTGGTGTCGCGAATTCGAACTTGGGGTTAACCCATCCAAAACCGAGACTATGCTTTTCACTAGGAAGTCCAAAATTCCAAAGTTTACAATGCCTAGTCTAAACGGCACTCCGCTCTCTTTGAGCACACACGTTAAGTACTTAGGCCTGATTCTCGACCCAAAGCTTAATTGGAAAGCCAATCTAGCTGAGAGGGCACGTAAGGCAACATGCGCTATATACTGCTGTAAAAGAGCAGTTGGTGCACGATGGGGACTTCGTCCTCGAGTCGTGCTCTGGCTCTACACGGCCATCGTTGAACCAAACCTGTTATACGGGTCGGTCTTCTGGTGGCAAGCTCTCGAAAGAGCCTTTAATATCAAACCCCTTGATAAAATCAGAAGATCCATTGCTCTACTGATCACTGGCGCTCTTCGTAGCACACCTACGAAAGCCCTTTTTGCCATGCTGCACTGGCTCTCCTCGGGGATACGGGTTAAGCAACAAGCCAAGCTGACAGCGATTAGACTTAATGCTCTTTCGCACTGGCGCATAACCCTGACAGGCCATGCTTCAATTCTGAATCAGGACCCACCTGTCCCCAACTTTATCGATTATATGTCGGTCTATCCCGATTTGAACAGGGAATTCGACCTCACTATTCCAAGTCGAAGCGACTGGACCTCAGAAAACCGAATCGTCGGTGAAACAGTCGAAATCTACACCGACGGTTCCAAGCTTGGAGGTAGAGTCGGCAGCGGTATTTATTCCGACAAGCTGGACTTAAACATCTCCCTACGTCTTCCAGACCATTGCAGCGTTTTTCAAGCTGAGGTCATGGCCATTTACCACGCAGCCAAATGGATGCTGAGCAGTGATATCGGCGCAGTTGACGTATCTATCTTCTCAGACAGCCAGGCCGCCATTAAATCTCTTTTTGGCTCCACGGCCACATCAAGACTAGTTCATGAATGTCGAACATCTTTAAATGAGCTCGCAAGTTACTCTCGGGTGCACCTAGTCTGGGTTCCCGGACACAGCGAAATCCCAGGAAACTGCGAGGCGGACGAGCTTGCCAAGGCAGGCACGCTAATGCACGACATTCACCCCTCTGTAAACATCGGCATTCCACTGGCAACAGCCAAGCTCGAAATCAAACGGAAATATCTGGCTGACGCCTACAAATCCTGGGCTAACGAGGAATCCTGCCACACGGCTAGACTAACTTGGGCAAGCATGGACAAAAACAGAACCAATCAACTTCTTCGACTTGATCGCGTATCACTGTCGACAACTGTGTCGGTTTTGACCGGCCACTGCATAATGGGACAGCACGCAGAAAGACTGGGCCTACCCTCAAATGACTTTAGCCGAGGCTGTGGCTTCGAGGAGGAGGACGAGACGGTTTTCCACCTCTTATGCCACTGCCCATCCTTGAGCAGAAGAAGAATACGCACCTTTGGTGCCCCATTTCTTACAAGCCTGACAGAGCTGTCATCCATTAATATTAGGGACATAGCCAGGTTCATCAAAGTATCAGGATGGTTTCCTGAAACATGACGGGGGAGTCGTGCCTTTCCAGGCGCTGTCCTTGCGCTGACTATCACCATCCCAAGTATGGGAACTTTTTAGTCAGTGCTTGAACGGCGCCACACCGTGGTATCACAATGGGCCATTATGTGTGCTCAAGTGTGCTTTTGGCAAACTGCGCGGCCACTCCTACCTACGACTGTGTATCTGTGTAATCTAGCTGATAACCATTTTGGTCCGGATAAGGAATTATTTTCATTGTTTTAATTAGTTGCTGATTAGTGGGTATGTGTGATATGATCAATAGGAAGTTGTTTGTATGGTCCATCCAAGTAGATATCTTAATTGATAATATGTTTTGGCTATTAATGTTTTCCAATTTGTCATAGTTTAGTAGTTTGGGGTTAAACAGTCCTAGTCGGGAGATTTGCATTTCCATTTCCAAGTCCTCCACATATTCTGTGAACTGTAAGAGCTCATACGAAAGTGTGTCAAGCATATTGCGGTTATTTTCGTAGTCTTGCACCTTCTGCGTTTCGGTGTTCTACGATGTCGTTTAATTCGTGCAATTTCATGGAGTTTTGTGCACCTGCCTCCAAATTCTTCTGGAATTCGATTCGATTATTTTCGTCGAGTGTGCCAAAAAGTCATTTGTAAGCTGAGCCTACAACATTAAGTAGACTACGTTTTTGTCTATTTCCTCGATGTAGGATTATGTCGTTTAACTCTCTCAGCAATTTTCCATACAAATACTTGAGTTGTGGTGCGTGTATGTGGTTGGGTACAATTTGAGCACAATAGTCGGTAACGGTTTCTATTTCAGTTAAATTTATTCTTAAGCAATGGTGTTCAAATGCCGATGGCAGTTCGAAAGGTTTATCTGAGAAGAGGAGATATCCATGGTTGGTGTCGATGTTATTTACTTGAATTTGTTGACAATTACATTGGGTGGGTGTCAAAAGTAACAATGTTATCCAGAATCGCCATGCTGTAATAATTGTAGGTTATTAATTTTCTATTTTTATTTGTTATTTGATAACTGTCAGGTGCTTTTTGTTCTACATTTTGATTGCATTTGAAGGGGTTTACCAAATTCCCTTTCTGTAATGGTCCCTTCCTGTATCTTGTATTTATATCATAATCTCGTCGGTTGTCATTTATGTTATTAATTTTTTTCTATTTTCTTGGCCTGGGTATCGATTATTAGTTGTCCGTCATACAAAAATATGTGAGCAGGAGTTTGTCTTGCTGTCTCATACTTGGTTTTGTGGTTGTATATGTAAAGGATAGTTTCGACTTTATTCAATTTGGCTTCCTCATCATCTGATGTATTTATTATTCTTATTTGCTCGTTAATGGTTTTATGAAATCTTTCTACGTCTGCTACGCCGTTTTTTGCTGTGTTCGACTGTAACTCAACTCCTTCGCCATCCAACCAACGTCTTAGCGCTAGGCTAGAAAAAGCGCAGTCTCTATCTGCCTTCAGCAGATGAGGTTTACCCATATTGTTGAAGATTCGCATAAGAGCCTTTTTACACTCAATCCAATCTTTGGTTTGCACTTATTCAAGTGTAGCAAACTTCGAGTACACATCAATACAACTGACGTACTGTTTTGTTTCGGATGAGTAAATATCTATCGCAAATTTTTCACGACAAAACTCAGATGGTGGTGTAATTTTTAAGGGTAACTTGGTGTTACGGTGTTCGGTTTTGGCCAGATTACAAATATGACACTCATTGATTATGTTTTGAATAAGTAATTGACTGTTTGGAAAATGATGCGATTCGTTAAAAACTTTACTCGTTTTTTGTATGCCTGTGTTTGCAAAATTATTTCTTTGAATTCGGTCTGATGTTTATATTTTTTAGTAACACTAGACTTCTAAGTATCTTAGTGTTGTTTGTGTTAATGACGGCTTTTTGTGCTTCTTGGATAATTTCAAAATCTGTATCGTTATCGATATGGAGGGTACGGTGTTTAGTGCAGAAATGATTGATTAAGTATTGCTTCGCCTTTTCTATTGTCATGTGGTTATAGGAAATATGAGTGATTTGTTTTTTATAATATGTCTCGTGAGTTATTTTGTCCGGTCCTTTAGTGAAAATAATTTGCCGACTGTAATGGTTAACGGGGTTTTCAGTTAAAAAGATGAGGTTACTATTATCTTCATCGGCGCTGTGCTGTGTTTGTTCCGAGGAATGAGACTGTTACTATTTTTATGCGTGACAAGGCGTCCGCCACATAGTTTTCCTTACCCTTTATGTATGTAATGTCAAAGTAAAATTCTGATCATTTTATTCTCCATCTAGTAAGTTTGGAATTGGGATCTTTCATTTTATACAACCAGCATAATGATTGATGATCACTAGCTACTTCAAAATGTCTGCCTAGCAAATAGTTCCGGAAAGTCTTGGTAGCCCCAAATAATAGCCAAAAGTTCTTTCTCTATGGCGCTGTAATTTGCCTCATGTTCATTCAGTGTCCTGCTGATATAATTAAGTGGGTGGCCGTCTTTTGACAGTACAGCACCCAATGCAACATCGCTGGCGTCAGTTGTCAATACAAACTTTCTGTTAAAATCAGGTATCTTTAATACAGGGTCATCAGAAATTAGCTGTTTTAATTTTTCAAAAGTCGAAATATATTCTGAGTCTTTCACATACATTTTTTCGTCTTTTTTAATCTTTTAGTCATGGGCTTGGCAATGTCTGCAAAATTAGGTATGAATTTTCTATAATATCCTGCTAGTCCTAAGAAGGCTTTTGTTTCCCTAGTTCTAGTGGGTATGGGGTATTTCAATATTTCTTTAATCTTTTCCGGATTAGGTTTGATGCCTTCACTAGTTATCAAGTGTTCCAAAAATGTTGTTTCTTGCCGTAAAAATTAGCATTTCTCTAATTGCAACTTTAGGTTAGCATTTGCCAATCTCTCAAAGACCAATTGTAAAGAATGTAAGTGCTCGTCGAGGGATGTGGAAAAAATTATTACGTCGTCTAGATACACCAGACAACTTTTGTGAAGGAGTGGGCGAAGTACATCGTTCATACATCGTTGGAAGGTTGCCGGGACATTTTTCAAACCAAATGGTATACGTAAATATTCGTAATGGCAATTTTTGTAGAGAATGCTGTCTTGGGTATAGATTTAGGATCCATTTCGATCTGATGGAAGCCCTTGGCTAGGTCTATTGTTGTGAAATAGTTACATCTACCCAATTTTCCCATTATTTCATCTATACTTGGAATGGTGTGTTTGACGCTAATAGTGATCTCATTTAATCTGCGGTAATCTATTACCACTCTGAATTTTTTTCTACCGGAAGCATCTTCTTTTTTGGGTACTACATAGATGGGACTATTATTAAGGTGAATTACTTAGACGGATAATGCCTTGGTTCTGCATGGCCTGTGTCTGTTCTTCCACTTCTTGTTCATATGCCAGGGGGTAGCTGTATGTTTTGGAATAAACGGGCGAGTTATGCACTGTGTTAACGGTATGTTTTTCTTTGTTTGTGAAAGTAAGTTTATCTCCTTCGCGGTATTGTATGTGTCGATACTTGTGGAGTAGTGCTTCCAATTTAGGTCTCTCTTCTGAATTCAAATGTTCAAGGCGATATGGTTCTTCAATCACATTTTTTTGTTTCAGAATACTGGATTTTTCTTCTCTATGTTTTGATTCAAATATAAAGTGATTTTGATAAGATAATCCAGGAAATTCGTGTAATTCGAAACTGATGCCATAAAGATTAACGTTCCGTTCTTCGTAGGTTAGGTAAGGTTAGGTTCATGTGGCAGCCAGTCCAAGGACCAGCTCACTCAGACCACCATGGGTCCATTGTGATACCACCGCGCCACAACGCACCTCCGATTCACTCGTCGAACTATTTTGAAGCCCTAATTAAGCGCTGGATTTGTTTTATCTTCGCGCCAGACACCTCTGTAAGAGAGCTAAAAGCGTATTTGCCTAAAGAGTCTGCTCTGCTTCTAGCCAGAGCGGGGAAACTACAGAAGAATTGTTCCACAGTCTCCTCCTCCTCCTCATCCCCACAACTTCTGCAGCATTCATGAGAGAATACTCCCAGCCTGAGAGCATGTCTGCCGAAAAGCCAGTGACCAGTTATACATGCCACGACCTTAGAGATATTCTCTCTCGGCAGGGCAAGCAAGTCTCTAGCTTTCCTACTATTAAGTTCCGGCCACATTAGCCTAGTCGGTAAGCAAGTGCGCTCTTGTGCCCAAGACCCATTGGTCTCACGCACGACCCTATTCTTCAGCATCAGTTTACAGGTGGCAATTGGTATTCCAATCTCACATCTGTCCGTGCCTAAAAAAAGGTTGGTACCCCGTCTGGCTAAGTCATCAGCCCTACAGTTTCCCGCAATATCTCTATGCCCCGGAACCCATTAAAGACGTACCTTGAAAACGGTACTGATATCATTTTGGGCTGCTCGGCAGTCCTGAGCAACCGTTGATTTCAGTACCACCGAGTTCATTGACAAGATGGCCGCCTGGCTATACGAGTAGATATTTATAATATTTTTTGTTGCGGAAAGAAAGTTCCAGTCCCAATTCTTGTGAGAAAACTCCAAAATCGACTCTATCGTCAAGTTTGGATCCGTCAGTGTAGAAATTAAGTTGCCCCCTTCTCCATGGCATTGGTGTTTGCCACTCTCTTCTAGATGGAATATATGTCTGGAAGTGCTGATCGAAGTTGAGATTAGGTATAGAGTGGTCAATGTGTTGGATAGAACTACTCCAGTTATGCGCAATAGTCGAGTGACCAATCTGCCGATCATGCCATAACGCCGCACATTTCAGCCTTAGTGCTAATGTGGCGGCCACTTGTTTCACTACCAGCTCTAATGTAGGTAGGTTGAGTATTACTTCTAAAGCTTTAGTAGGCGTGGTCCTTAAGGCACCAGATATGTATAAAAAAGCCGTTCTTTGGACCTTGCTCAGAAGCTTCAAATAGCTTTGTTTCTGATTGGCTGGCCACCATACCAGTATTCCATATAGCAATATGGGTCAGACCACCGAAATGTATAGCCAGTGCATAACTCGTGGGGATAGGCCCCCACCTGATTACGACCGCTTTTTTACATGTGTACAAAGCAATATTGGCCTTTCTGACTCTTTCTTCAATATTGGGTTTCCAGGTAAGTTTTCTATCTAGTACTAGTCCCAAATATCTAACTGTCTCCTTCATCGGAATTTCCACACATTTAGAATAGAGGATTAATTCCATTTTATCAGGGTTTAACCCTAATCCCCTTCTTCCCGTCCAACCAGTAAGCGTGGCCATGCTAGAGAGCAAAATATCCATAAGAGTGTTTGGATATTTCCCCTCTGATCACAATTGGCAAGTCATCAGCATAGGCGACGACATGGTAACCCTGCCTCTCTAGGGTTAGCAGTAATGGATTTACCGCCAAATTCCAGAGCAGGGGGGAGAGGACTTCTCCCTGAGGAGTGCCTCTGCAGACCTGTCTGCTTAAGGTGTGCGAACCTAAGCTGGCAGTTACATTTCTGCTGACGAGTATCATTTCTACCATCGCCACCATATTAGGATCGACGCCCAGAGCTTCTAACGCTCCCGTAATGGCGTTCGCATTTATATTGTTCAAAGCGCCTTCTATGTCAATGAACGCCGCCAGTGCAAAATCCTTCTGCTGGATGGCTTTTTCCACTATACTAATAAGTACGTGTAATGCCGTTTGTATAGCTTCCAGTTGGTATAGCTTCCCGTAAGTGTGAATCCATCAATCTCTCCAATATATATATATATATATATATATATATATATATATATATATATATATATATATATATATATATATATATATATGTATATACTCGTATATATAAATATATAGAGATATTGCGGGAAACTGTAGGGCTGATGACTTAGCCAGACGGGGTACCAACCTTTTTTTAGGCACGGACAGATGTGAGATTGGAATACCAATTGCCACCTGTAAACTGATGCTGAAGAATAGGGTCGTGCGTGAGACCAATGGTTCTTGGGCACAAGAGCGCACTTGCTTACCGACTAGGCTAATGTGGCCGGAACTTAATAGTAGGAAAGCTAGAGACTTGCTTGCCCTGCCGAGAGAGAATATCTCTAAGGTCGTGGCATGTATAACTGGTCACTGGCTTTTCGGCAGACATGCTCTCAGGCTGGGAGTATTCTCTCATGAATGCTGCAGATGCTGTGGGGATGAGGAGGAGGAGGAGACTGTGGAACAATTCTTCTGTAGTTTCCCCGCTCTGGCTAGAAGCAGAGCGGACTCTTTAGGCAAATACGCTTTTAGCTCTCTTACAGAGGTGTCTGGCGCGAAGATCAAACAAATCCTGCGCTTAATTAGGGCTTCAAAATAGTTCGACGAGTGAATCGGAGGTGCGTTGTGGCGCGGTGGTATCACAATGGACCCATGGTGGTCTGAGTGAGCTGGTCCTTGGACTGGCTGCCACATGAACCTAACCTTACCTAACCTACGAAGAACGGAACGTTAATCTTTATGGCATCAGTTTCGAATTACACGAATTTCCTGGATTATCTTATCAAAATCACTTTATATTTGAATCAGAACATAGAGAAGAAAAATCCAGTATTCTGAAATAAAAAAATGTGATTGAAGAACCATATCGCCTTGAACATTTGAATTCAGAAGAGAGACCTAAATTGGAAGCACTACTCCACAAGTATCGACACATACAATACCGCGAAGGAGATAAACTTACTTTCACAAACAAAGAAAAACATACCGTTAACACAGTGCATAACTTGCCCGTTTATTCCAAAACATACAGCTACCCCCAGGCATATGAACAAGAAGTGGAAGAACAGACACAGGCCATGCAGAACCAAGGCATTATCCGTCCAAGTAATGCACCTTAATAATAGTCCCATCTATGTAGTACCCAAAAAAGAAGATGCTTCCGGTAGAAAAAAATTCAGAGTGGTAATAGATTACCGCAGATTAAATGAGATCACTATTAGCGTCAAACACACCATTCCAAGTATAGATGAAATAATGGGGAAATTGGGTAGATGTAACTATTTCACAACAATAGACCTAGCCAAGGGCTTCCATCAGATCGAAATGGATCCTAAATCTATACCCAAGACAGCATTCTCTACAAAAATTGCCATTACGAATATTTACGTATACCATTTGGTTTGAAAAATGTCCCGGCAACCTTCCAACGATGTATGAACGACGTACTTCGCCCACTCCTTAACAAAAGTTGTCTGGTGTATCTAGACGACGTAATAATTTTTTCCACATCCCTCGACGAGCACTTACATTCTTTACAATTGATCTTTGAGAGATTGGCAAATGCTAACCTAAAGTTGCAATTAGAGAAATGCTAATTTTTACGGCAAGAAACAACATTTTTGGAACACTTGATAACTAGTGAAGGCATCAAACCTAATCCGGAAAAGATTAAAGAAATATTGAAATACCCCATACCCACTAGAACTAGGGAAATAAAAGCCTTCTTAGGACTAGCAGGATATTATAGAAAATTCATACCTAATTTTGCAGACATTGCCAAGCCCATGACTAAAAGATTAAAAAAGGACGAAAAAATGTATGTGAAAGACCCAGAATATATTTCGACTTTTGAAAAATTAAAACAGCTAATTTCTGATGACCCTGTATTAAAGATACCTGATTTTAACAGAAAGTTTGTATTGACAACTGACGCCAGCGATGTTGCATTGGGTGCTGTACTGTCACAAGACGGCCACCCACTTAATTATATCAGCAGGACACTGAATGAACATGAGGCAAATTACAGCGCCATAGAGAAAGAACTTTTGGCTATTATTTGGGGCTACCAAGACTTTCCGGAACTATTTGCTAGGCAGACATTTTGAAGTAGCTGGTGATCATCAATCATTATGCTGGTTGTATAAAATGAAAGATCCCAATTCCAAACTTACTAGATGAAGAATAAAATGATCAGAATTTTACTTTGACATTACATACATAAAGGGTAAGGAAAACTATGTGGCGGACGCCTTGTCACGCATAAAAATAGTAACAGTCTCATTCCTCGGAACAAACACAGCACAGCGCCGATGAAGATAATAGTAACCTCATCTTTTTAACTGAAAACCCCGTTAACCATTACAGTCGGCAAATTATTTTCACTAAAGGACCGGACAAAATAACTCACGAGACATATTATAAAAAACAAATCACTCATATTTCCTATAACCACATGACAATAGAAAAGGCGAAGCAATACTTAATCAATCATTTCTGCACTAAACACCGTACCCTCCATATCGATAACGATACAGATTTTGAAATTATCCAAGAAGCACAAAAAGCCGTCATTAAGCACAAACAACACTAAGATACTTAGAAGTCTAGTGTTACTAAAAAATATAAACATCAAGGCGAATTCAAAGAAATGATTTTGCAAACACAGGCATACAAAAAACGAGTAAACTTTTTAACGAATCACACCATTTTCCAAACAGTCAATTACTTATTCAAAACATAATCAATGAGTGTCATATTTGTAATCTGGCCAAAACCGAACACCGTAACACCAAGTTACCCTTAAAAATTACACCACCATCTGAGTTTTGTCGTGAAAAATTTGCGATAGATATTTACTCATCCGAAACAAAACAGTACGTCAGTTGTATTGATGCGTACTCGAAGTTTGCTACACTTGAACAAGTGCAAACCAAAGATTGGATTGAGTGTAAAAAGGCTCTTATGCGAATATTCAACAATATGGGTAAACCTCATCTGCTGAAGGCAGATAGAGACTGCGCTTTTTCTAGCCTAGCGCAAAGACGTTGGTTGGATGGCGAAGGAGTTGAGTTACAGTCGAACACAGCAAAAAACGGCGTGGCAGACGTAGAAAGATTTCATAAAACTATTAACGAGAAAATAAGAATAATAAATACATCAGATGATGAGGAAGCCAAATTGAATAAAGTCGAAACTATCCTTTACATATACAACCACAAAACCAAGTATGAGACAGCAAGACAAACTCCTGCTCACATATTTTTGTATGACGGACAACTAATAATCGATACCCAGGCCAAGAAAATAGAAAAAAATAAATAACATAAATGACGACCGACGAGATTATGATATAAATAGTACAAGATACAGGAAGGGACCATTACAGAAAGGGAATTTGGTAAACCCCTTCAAATGCAATCAAAATGTAGAACAAAAAGCACCTGACCGTTATCAAATAACAAATAAAAGTAGAAAATTAATAACCTACAATTATTACAGCATGGCGATTCTGGATAACAGTGTTACTTTTGACACCCACCCAATGTAATTGTCAACAAATTCAAGTAAATAACAACGACACCAACCATGGATATCTCCTCTTCTCAGATAAACCTTTCGAAATGCCATCGGCATTTGAACACCATTGCTTAAGAATAAATTTAACTGAAATAGAAACCGTTACCGACTATTGTGCTCAAATTGTACCCAACCACATACACGCACCACAACTCAAGTATTTGTATGGAAAATTGCTGAGAGAGTTAAACGACATAATCCTACATCGAGGAAATAGACAAAAACGTAGTCTACTTAATGTTGTAGGCTCAGCTTACAAATGACTTTTTGGCACACTCGACGAAAATAATCGAATCGAATTCCAGAAGAATTTGGAGGCAGGTGTACAAAACTCCATGAAATTGCACGAATTAAACGACATCGTAGAACACCGAAACGCAGAAGGTGCAAGACTACGAAAATAACCGCAATATGCTTGACACACTTTCGTATGAGCTCTTACAGTTCACAGAATATGTGGAGGACTTGGAAATGGAAATGCAAATCCCCCGACTAGGACTGTTTAACCCCAAACTACTAAACTATGACAAATTGGAAAACATTAAGAGCCAAAACATATTATCAATTAAGATATCTACTTGGATGGACCATACAAACAACTTCCTATTGATCATATCACACATACCCACTAATCAGCAACTAATTAAAACAATGAAAATAATTCCTTATCCGGACCAAAATGGTTATCAGCTAGATTGCACAGATACACAAGTCGAAGAAGTTGATTGGTTCTGTTTTTGTCCATGCTTGCCCAAGTTAGTCTAGCCGTGTGGCAGGATTCCTCGTTAGCCCAGGATTTGTAGGCGTCAGCCAGATATTTCCGTTTGATTTCGAGCTTGGCTGTTGCCAGTGGAATGCCGATGTTTACAGAGGGGTGAATGTCGTGCATTAGCGTGCCTGCCTTGGCAAGCTCGTCCGCCTCGCAGTCTCCTGGGATTTCGCTGTGTCCGGGAACCCAGATTAGGTGCACCCGAGAGTAACTTGCGAGCTCATTTAAAGATGTTCGACATTCATGAACTAGTCTTGATGTGGCCGTGGAGCCAAAAAGAGATTTAATGGCGGCCTGGCTGTCTGAGAAGATAGATACGTCAACTGCGCCGATATCACTGCTCAGCATCCATTTGGCTGCGTGGTAAATGGCCATGACCTCAGCTTGAAAAACGCTGCAATGGTCTGGAAGACGTAGGGAGATGTTTAAGTCCAGCTTGTCGGAATAAATACCGCTGCCGACTCTACCTCCAAGCTTGGAACCGTCGGTGTAGATTTCGACTGTTTCACCGACGATTCGGTTTTCTGAGGTCCAGTCGCTTCGACTTGGAATAGTGAGGTCGAATTCCCTGTTCAAATCGGGATAGACCGACATATAATCGATAAAGTTGGGGACAGGTGGGTCCTGATTCAGAATTGAAGCATGGCCTGTCAGGGTTATGCGCCAGTGCGAAAGAGCATTAAGTCTAATCGCTGTCAGCTTGGCTTGTTGCTTAACCCGTATCCCCGAGGAGAGCCAGTGCAGCATGGCAAAAAGGGCTTTCGTAGGTGTGCTACGAAGAGCGCCAGTGATCAGTAGAGCAATGGATCTTCTGATTTTATCAAGGGGTTTGATATTACAGGCTTTTTCGAGAGCTTGCCACCAGAAGACCGACCCGTATAACAGGTTTGGTTCAACGATGGCCGTGTAGAGCCAGAGCACGACTCGAGGACGAAGTCCCCATCGTGCACCAACTGCTCTTTTACAGCAGTATATAGCGCATGTTGCCTTACGTGCCCTCTCAGCTAGATTGGCTTTCCAATTAAGCTTTGGGTCGAGAATCAGGCCTAAGTACTTAACGTGTGTACTCAAAGAGAGCGGAGTGCCGTTTAGACTAGGCATTGTAAACTTTGGAATTTTGTACTTCCTAGTGAAAAGCATAGTCTCGGTTTTGGATGGGTTAACCCCAAGTTCGAATTCGCGACACCAGTTCGACACAATAGAGAGTGAATAGTTCAGTTTTTCGGAAAGTGTTTGGGGGAATTTGCCGGATGCCACGATTGCTATGTCGTCCGCATAGGCTATCACTTTGCATCCAGTAGATTCCAATCTCACCAGTAGTGTGTTAACTGCCAGGTTCCAGAGGAGGGGTGATAAAACACCCCCTTGTGGCGTGCCCCTGTTAACCACCCTCCTGGATTGGGCACTGCCGATCGTGGATGTGATGATCCTAGATTTTAGTAGAAGCTCTATAAATTTAAGAAGACCTGAATTCAGGTTAAGATTATAGAGTGCGGAAATGACAGCGTTGGGGCATACATTGTTGAATGCTCCCTCGATGTCCAGAAATATGGCAAGTGTGAATTCCTTGTACGCCAAGGATTTGTCAACTTGAAAAATGAGAGAATGAAGTGCTGTTTCAACCGATTTGCCTTTAGAGTAAGCGTGTTGAGATACAGAGAGAAGAGAAGGGTTGATCGATGTCCTGATATGTAGGTCAAGAGCTCTTTCTAGAACCTTAAGAAGAAAGGATGTTAGACTTATGGGTCTGTAATGCTTAGGTTTGGTGTGTGAGGCCTTCCCAACTTTTGGTATGAAGACGACCCGAGCCGTGCGCCAGCGTAAGGGAATATATTGCAATCTGAGGCTTGCATTATATATTTGTAGCAGCCATGGAGGGATAATCTCTTCCCCATTTTGGATATCGGCAGGAATGATGCCATCCGGCCCGGAGGACTTGTATGGCTTAAAGGTTTGAATGGACCACTGAAGGTAACTTTTTGTCACTTGGAATGTGGGGAGGCTATCATGGGAAACCTGATCTACCTGGTAGAGTGCTTGATCCGCTGAGGCTAAACTCCCTGGGAAGTGGGTGCCTAGTAGGATATCAAGGGTTTCGGCGCTTGAGTGAGTCCAGCTTCCATCTGGTTTTTGGATACAGTCAAGGGCTTTCTTAGAGGAGGGTAGAATTTTTCGAAGACGGCTAGCGTCGGACGTCGATTTTGCTTTCGCAAAATTCCCTCCATGAAGCCCGTTTCCCTCGGGCTTCATGGCGTATTTAAATTATTTGTGTTTATTTTTGAAAGGGGTCCAATCTGCTGTAACTTTAGCTTTGTTGAAAAGCATTCTACAAGTTTTGCGAAGACTTGCAATTTCCGAGTTCCACCACGGAGGTTTAGGTTTGCCCCGTGGTTCAGGAGTGATGCAAGATATACTCGTATGAGTGGCTTTTTTAAAAGCTGTGGTCAGATCGTCGACCGCCCGATCAATGTTGGGACAGTTGTGGATAGTGGGGGGAGTCGTTGCTAAGCATAACCTCAGTTTGAGCCGAAAAGGAGGTCAGTTCCTGTTTTTCCTATTGACTGGTTTAAGAGATCCTGTATTGCCTGTAGTCTCCCTCGAATCAATGTCAAAGGTGATATAGCAGTGGTCCGAAAAGGAGCATTCCTGTGAGACGAACCAACTGCTTATCATGTTAGAGTAGTTATCGCTGACGAGGGTTATGTCGAGCACTTCCTTCCTGACGGATGTAAGGAAGGTCGGCTCATTTCCCCGGTTAGCAATGCCTAAGTTATTTGAAATGATAAAGTCGAAAAGATACTCACCTCGATCGTTTGTGCCGGAGCTGCCCCATATTTCGTGATGGGCATTGGCATCGGCGCCGATAATTACCGGAATCTGTTTCTGGTGGGCTACAGCAACCATTTGCTTCAGTATGTCTGGTGGCGGGGAGTCGCCATAGTCATGAGCCATGTAGTTCGAGGAGATCCAGAAGGTCCGTGGACCCATTTCAATGACCATGGCAACATTGTCTTTGTCACTGAATCTAGGGAGTAAAAGAGTGTTAACGCTGTTTTTTACCAGAATGCAGGATCTTGGTTTACCTTGATCCTCGATATATACCATTCGATATCCGTATGCATTGAGTCCAGAAACCCGGTCATTTATGACGCAAGGTTCTTGGACGAGAATGAGCTCCTCCCCTATATTCGAGAGGCGGAGAAGCAGGAATGCCGAGGCAGTTTTCGAATGCTGAAGGTTAATCTGTAGTACCTTCAGCATTGTCTGGAAGAGTGATTATTGTGGAATTCAACTCTTCCTCTTCGGACATTTGAGAGATGTATCCACCAGCCGCATCCGTGTCCATGTGGTCGAAGAATTCTCCGACCAGTTCAGAAGTTGAGAAGCGGCTGCTTCTGTTTGTAACGGAGCACATACTCTCATTGTCACTACCCGGCAAAGTGGTGAGAGCCGGGCCCGAGCAGCTAGGCTCATTGGCAGTTGCTTGTAGGCCAGCACCAGCTGGGGGAGGCTGTTGGGGGGCTTGGGCATCGCACTTGTAGATGCGGAGAGTGATGGCTCCAAAGCCATAATTAATCACCACCCCTCGCGGGAGTTGATGGGAACAAGGGATTGCTCGTTCAAAATGATGGTGACCTCACGCAAAGTGCCTTTGGGGTCACCAACTTTCGCGACCTTCCAGCCATCGGTGGAAAGATCGGTATTGCTGAAACAAATTAAAACATAACTAATCGTTTCTGAGCGAAGATTAAATTAATCCTACATAATAAAGACTAAAACAAAACCAACTGAAGTCATGTCAGAACTAGCAGCAGCAGCAGGGCCACTTTCGGAAAGCAGCATGTGCCAAGTTGCACAGCAGATACAAAATATCGAAAGGTTCGAAGGCACCCAAATGCTCTCTATACTTTCATTAATCGGGTAGACTATGTCATGCGCTTTACCCCACAAATCATGCGGTGCAGCATCTTATAATTTTCGGTCACATTGAGAGAAATATCTCCAATGAATAATGAAATGAATCCAATAAATAAGAGTAACCAGAAAATAGCATACTATGAAAACAAAACAAACCTTTTCACACACAACCAAATTACAATCAGCCACGATTTTTTTACCCAATTTCAACCATATTACAACCCAACAATTCCTCAAACGAATTCAAACCTATCACCATCTAAGCCATCTCCTTATCGACAACCAAACCTCAACTATCAACTAACACAAAACCTACCAACACCCCCAGCCCCAAGGTTTAATTCCAGTATGAACAGACACTCCATGTTCGATAGCAATAGATTTGGACTAAACTCGAACATTTCACATGACCCACAACAATCTTTTAGTACAATACCAAAACAACCGTCCAAAAGACCTAGACAATCTGACAGTGAACAGAGCAGAATGAGCCTAGGCGAATCGAGATACCAAGAAGAAGTGACAAACAATTATTGCCCCTGAAATTATCACCAATCAGAAAATTACTACTGCCCAAATTATCATCAGCCACAGTCCGACCCAAACTATTACTATGCAGATATGCACGATCAACAGTATACAGGAACGCAAATACCACAATACCCATACGAACAAAATCAACAACCACCACCAATTGAAAAAATTAAATTGGAAACAAAGAAATACAAGTTGAACAAGCTGAAAATTTTCAGTTGACAGACCCGGAAATAACGAATACATAATTATTAATTACAAAGGCACAACCCCTAACATGTTTGATTGACACCGGCTCCACCGAAAATATGATGACGCATAATATTTTTGATTTACATTAAGCAGATACAAAATACTTCCTGAAAACTAGTAATGGATCTTTAACCATCAACAGAAATGTTAAACTACCCTCTAACAACTTGTTTCCGGCTGATCATTATTTTGTATTACACAATTTCTCTGATGATTATGACATGTTAATAGGAAGAAAATTACTAAAGCAAGCAAAAGCTCGTATTGATTACGAAGAACGGAACGTTAATCTTTATGGCATCAGTTTCGAATTACACGAATTTCCTGGATTATCTTATCAAAATCACTTTATATTTGAATCAGAACATAGAGAAGAAAAATCCAGTATTCTGAAACAAAAAAATGTGATTGAAGAACCATATCGCCTTGAACATTTGAATTCAGAAGAGAGACCTAAATTGGAAGCACTACTCCACAAGTATCGACACATACAATACCGCGAAGGAGATAAACTTACTTTCACAAACAAAGAAAAACATACCGTTAAAACAGTGCATAACTCGCCCGTTTATTCCAAAACATACAGCTACCCCCAGGCATATGAACAAGAAGTGAAAGAACAAGGCATTATCCGTCCAAGTAATTCATCTTAATAATAGTCCCATCTGGGGAGTACCAAGACAGCATTCTCTAAAAAAATTTGCCATTACGAATATTTGCGTATGCCATTTGGTTTGAAAAATGTCCCGGCAACCTTCCAACGATGTATGAACGACGTACTTCGCCCACTCCTTAACAAAAGTTGTCTGGTGTATCTAGACGACGTAATAATTTTTTCCACATCCCTCGACGAGCACTTACATTCTTTACAATTGGTCTTTGAGAGATTGGCAAATGCTAACCTAAAGTTGCAATTAGAGAAATGCTAATTTTTACGGCAAGAAACAACATTTTTGGAACACTTGATAACTAGTGAAGGCATCAAACCTAATCCGGAAAAGATTAAAGAAATATTGAAATACCCCATACCCACTAGAACTAGGGAAATAAAAGCCTTCTTAGGACTAGCAGGATATTATAGAAAATTCATACCTAATTTTGCAGACATTGCCAAGCCCATGACTAAAAGATTGAAAAAGGACGAAAAAATGTATGTGAAAGACCCAGAATATATTTCGACTTTTGAAAAATTAAAACAGCTAATTTCTGATGACCCTGTATTAAAGATACCTGATTTTAACAGAAAGTTTGTATTGACAACTGACGCCAGCGATGTTGCATTGGGTGCTGTATTGTCAAAAGACGGCCACCCACTTAATTATATCAGCAGGACACTGAATGAACATGAGGCAAATTACAGCGCCATAGAGAAAGAACTTTTGTTATTTGGGGCTACCAAGACTTTCCGGCACTATTTGCTAGGCAGACATTTTGAAGTAGCTAGTGATCATCAATCATTATGCTGGTTGTATAAAATGAAAGATCCCAATTCCAAACTTACTAGATGGAGAATAAAATGATCAGAATTTTACTTTGACATTACATACATAAAGGGTAAGGAAAACTATGTGGCGGACGCCTTGTCACGCATAAAAATAGTAACAGTCTCATTCCTCGGAACAAACACAGCACAGCGCCGATGAAGATAATAGTAACCTCATCTTTTTAACTGAAAACCCCGTTAACCATTACAGTCGGCAAATTATTTTCACTAAAGGACCGGACAAAATAACTCACGAGACATATTATAAAAAACAAATCACTCATATTTCCTATAACCACATGACAATAGAAAAGGCGAAGCAATACTTAATCAATCATTTCTGCACTAAACACCGTACCCTCCTTATCGATAACGATACAGATTTTGAAATTATCCAAGAAGCACAAAAAGCCGTCATTAACACAAACAACACAACAAAAGTCTAGTGTTACTAAAAAATATAAACATCAGGCCGAATTCAAAGAAATAATTTTGCAAACACAGGCATACAAAAAACGAGTAAACTTTTTAACGAATCGCATCATTTTCCAAACAGTCAATTACTTATTCAAAACATAATCAATGAGTGTCATATTTGTAATCTGGCCAAAACCGAACACCGTAACACCAAGTTACCCTTAAAAATTACACCACCATCTGAGTTTTGTCGTGAAAAATTTGCGATAGATATTTACTCATCCGAAACAAAACAGTACGTCAGTTGTATTGATGTGTACTCGAAGTTTGCTACACTTGAACAAGTGCAAACCAAAGATTGGATTGAGTGTAAAAAGGCTCTTATGCGAATATTCAACAATATGGGTAAACCTCATCTGCTGAAGGCAGATAGAGACTGCGCTTTTTCTAGCCTAGCGCTAAGACGTTGGTTGGATGGCGAAGGAGTTGAGTTACAGTCGAACATAGCAAAAAACGGCGTAGCAGACGTAGAAAGATTTCATAAAACCATTAACGAGAAGATAAGATTAATAAACACATCAGATGATGAGGAATCCAAATTGAATAAAGTCGAAACTATCCTTTACATATACAATCATAAAACGAAGCATGACACAACCAGACAAACTGCTGCTCACATATTTTTGTATAACAGACAACCAATCATCTATACCCAGGCCAAGAAAATAGAAAAAAATTAATAACATAAATGACGACCGACGAGATTATGATATAAATACAAGATACAGGAAGGGACCATTACAGAAAGGGAATTTGGTAAACCCCTTCAAATGCAATCAAAATGTAGAACAAAAAGCACCTGACCGTTATCAAATAACAAATAAAAATAGAAAATTAATAACCTACAATTATTACAGCATGGCGATTCTGGATAACATTGTTACTTTTGACACCCACCCAATGTAATTGTCAACAAATTCAAGTAAATAACATCGACACCAACCATGGATATCTCCTCTTCTCAGATAAACCTTTCGAACTGCCATCGGCATTTGAACACCATTGCTTAAGAATAAATTTAACTGAAATAGAAACCGTTACCGACTATTGTGCTCAAATTGTACCCAACCACATACACGCACCACAACTCAAGTATTTGTATTGAAAATTGCTGAGAGAGTTAAACGACATAATCCTACATCGAGGAAATAGACAAAAACGTAGTCTACTTAATGTTGTAGGCTCAGCTTACAAATGACTTTTTGGCACACTCGACGAAAATAATCGAATCGAATTCCAGAAGAATTTGGAGGCAGGTGTACAAAACTCCATGAAATTGCACGAATTAAACGACATCGTAGAACACCGAAACGCAGAAGGTGCAAGACTACGAAAATAACCGCAATATGCTTGACACACTTTCGTATGAGCTCTTACAGTTCACAGAATATGTGGAGGACTTGGAAATGGAAATGCAAATCCCCCGACTAGGACTGTTTAACCCCAAACTACTAAACTATGACAAATTGGAAAACATTAAGAGCCAAAACATATTATCAATTAAGATATCTACTTGGATGGACCATACAAACAACTTCCTATTGATCATATCACACATACCCACTAATCAGCAACTAATTAAAACAATGAAAATAATTCCTTATCCGGACCAAAATGGTTATCAGCTAGATTGCACAGATACACAAGTCGAAGAAGTTGATTGGTTCTGTTTTTGTCCATGCTTGCCCAAGTTAGTCTAGCCGTGTGGCAGGATTCCTCGTTAGCCCAGGATTTGTAGGCGTCAGCCAGATATTTCCGTTTGATTTCGAGCTTGGCTGTTGCCAGTGGAATGCCGATGTTTACAGAGGGGTGAATATCGTGCATTAGCGTGCCTGCCTTGGCAAGCTCGTCCGCCTCGCAGTTTCCTGGGATTTCGCTGTGTCCGGGAACCCAGACTAGGTGCACCCGAGAGTAACTTGCGAGCTCATTTAAAGATGTTCGACATTCATGAACTAGTCTTGATGTGGCCGTGGAGCCAAAAAGAGATTTAATGGCGGCCTGGCTGTCTGAGAAGATAGATACGCCAACTGCGCCGATATCACTACTCAGCATCCATGTAGCTGCGTGGTAAATGGCCATGACCTCAGCTTGAAAAATGCTGCAATGGTCTGAAAGACGTAGGGAGATGTTTAAGTCCAGCTTGTCGGAATAAATACCGCTGCCGACTCTACCTCCAAGCTTGGAACCGTCGGTGTAGATTTCGACTGTTTCACCGACGATTCGGTTTTCTGAGGTCCAGTCGCTTCGACTTGGAATAGTGAGGTCGAATTCCCTGTTCAAATCGGGATAGACCGACTTATAATCGATAAAGTTGGGGACAGGTGGGTCCTGATTCAGAATTGAAGCATGGCCTGTCAGGGTTATGCGCCAGTGCGAAAGAGCATTAAGTCTAATCGCTGTCAGCTTGGCTTGTTGCTTAACCCGTATCCCCGAGGAGAGCCAGTGCAGCATGGCAAAAAGGGCTTTCGTAGGTGTGCTACGAAGAGCGCCAGTGATCAGTAGAGCAATGGATCTTCTGATTTTATCAAGGGGTTTGATATTACAGGCTTTTTCGAGAGCTTGCCACCAGAAGACCGACCCGTATAACAGGTTTGGTTCAACGATGGCCGTGTAGAGCCAGAGCACGACTCGAGGACGAAGTCCCCATCGTGCACCAACTGCTCTTTTACAGCAGTATATAGCGCATGTTGCCTTACGTGCCCTCTCAGCTAGATTGGCTTTCCAATTAAGCTTTGGGTCGAGAATCAGGCCTAAGTACTTAACGTGTGTACTCAAAGAGAGCGGAGTGCCGTTTAGACTAGGCATTGTAAACTTTGGAATTTTGTACTTCCTAGTGAAAAGCATAGTCTCGGTTTTGGATGGGTTAACCCCAAGTTCGAATTCGCGACACCAGTTCGACACAATAGAGAGTGAATAGTTCAGTTTTTCGGAAAGTGTTTGGGGGAATTTGCCGGATGCCACGATTGCTATGTCGTCCGCATAGGCTATCACTTTGCATCCAGTAGATTCCAATCTCACCAGTAGTGTGTTAACTGCCAGGTTCCAGAGGAGGGGTGATAAAACACCCCCTTGTGGCGTGCCCCTGTTAACCACCCTCCTGGATTGGGCACTGCCGATCGTGGATGTGATGATCCTAGATTTTAGTAGAAGCTCTATAAATTTAAGAAGACCTGAATTCAGGTTAAGATTATAGAGTGCGGAAATGACAGCGTTGGGGCACACATTGTTGAATGCTCCCTCGATGTCCAGAAATATGGCAAGTGTGAATTCCTTGTACGCCAAGGATTTGTCAACTTGAGAAATGAGAGAATGAAGTGCTGTTTCAACCGATTTGCCTTTAGAGTAAGCGTGTTGAGATACAGAGAGAAGAGAAGGGTTGATCGATGTCCTGATATGTAGGTCAAGAGCTCTTTCTAGAACCTTAAGAAGAAAGGATGTTAGACTTATGGGTCTGTAATCCTTAGGTTTGGTGTGTGAGGCCTTCCCAACTTTTGGTATGAAGACGACCCAGCCGTGCGCCAGCGTAAGGGAATATATTGCAATCTGAGGCTTGCATTATATATTTGTAGCAGCCATGGAAGGATAATCTCTTCCCCATTTTGGATATCGGCAGGAATGATGCCATCCGGCCCGGAGGACTTGTATGGCTTAAAGGTTTGAATGGACCACTGAAAGTAACTTTTTGTCACTTGGAATGTGGGGAGGCTATCATGGGAAACCTGATCTACCTGGTAGAGTGCTTGATCCGCTGAGGCTAAACTCCCTGGGAAGTGGGTGCCTAGTAGGATATCAAGGGTTTCGGCGCTTGAGTGAGTCCAGCTTCCATCTGGTTTTTGGATACAGTCAAGGGCTTTCTTAGAGGAGTGTAGAATTTTTCGAAGACGGCTAGCGTCGGACGTCGATTTTGCTTTCGCAAAATTCCCTCCATGAAGCCCGTTTCCCTCGGGCTTCATGGCGTAATTAAATTATTTTTGTTTATTTTTGAAAGGGGTCCAATCAGCTGTAACTTTAGCTTTGTTGAAGACTTGCGAAGTTTTGCGAAGACTTGCAATTTCCGAGTTCCACCACGGAGGTTTAGGTTTGCCCCGTGGTTCAGGAGTGATGCAAGATATACTCGTATGAGTGGCTTTTTTAAAAGCTGTGGTCAGATCGTCGACCGCCCGATCAATGTTGGGACAGTTGTGGATAGTGGGGGGAGTCGTTGCTAAGCATAACCTTAGTTTGAGCCGAAAAGGAGGTCAGTTCGTGTTTTTCCTATTGACTGGTTTAAGAGATCCTGTATTGCCTGTAGTCTCCCTCGAATCAATGTCAAAGGTGATATAGCAGTGGTCCGAAAAGGAGCATTCCTGTGAGACGAACCAACTGCTTATCATGTTAGAGTAGTTATCGCTGACGAGGGTTATGTCGAGCACTTCCTTCCTGACGGATGTAAGGAAGGTCGGCTCATTTCCCCGGTTAGCAATGCCTAAGTTATTTGAAATGATAAAGTCGAAAAGATACTCACCTCGATCGTTTGTGCCGGAGCTGCCCCATATTTCGTGATGGGCATTGGCATCGGCGCCGATAATTACCGAAATCTGTTTCTGGTGGGCTACCGCAACCATTTGCTTCAGTATGTCTGGTGGCGGGGAGTCGCCATAGTCATGAGCCATGTAGTTCGAGGAGATCCAGAAGGTCCGTGGACCCATTTCAATGACCATGGCAGCATTGTCTTTGTCACTGAATCTAGGGAGTAAAAGAGCGTTAACGCTGTTTTTTACCAGAATGCAGGATCTTGGTTTACCTTGATCCTCAATATATACCATTCGATATCCGTATGCATTGAGTCCAGAAACCCGGTCATTTATGACCCAAGGTTCTTGGACGAGAATGAGCTCCTCCCCTATATTCGAGAGGCGGAGAAGCAGGAATGCCGAGGCAGTTTTCGAATGCTGAAGGTTAATCTGTAGTACCTTCAGCATTGTCTGGAAGAGTGATTATTGTGGAATTCAACTCTTCCTCTTCGGACATTGGAGAGATGTATCCACCAGCCGCATCCGTGTCCAAGTGGTCGAAGAATTCTCCGACCAGTTCAGAAGTTGAGAAGCGGCTGCTTCTGTTTGTAACGGAGCACATACTCTCATTGTCACTACCCGGCAAAGTGGTGAGAGCCGGGCCCGAGCAGCTAGGCTCATTGGCAGTTGCTTGTAGGCCAGCACCAGCTGGGGGAGGCTGTTGGGGGGCTTGGGCATCGCACTTGTAGATGCGGAGAGTGATGGCTCCAAAGCCATAATTAATCACCCCCTCGCGGGAGTTGATGGGAACAAGGGATTGCTCGTTCAAAATGATGGTGACCTCACGCAAAGTGCCTTTGGGGTCACCAACTTTCGCGACCTTCCAGCCATCGGTGGAAAGATCGGTATTGCTGAAACAAATTACAACATAACTAATCGTTTCTGAGCGAAGATTAAATTAATCCTACATAATAAAGACTAAAACAAAACCAACTGAAGTCATGTCAGAACCAGCAGCAGCAGCAGGGCCACTTTCGGAAAGCAGCATGTGCCAAGTTGCACAGCAGATACAAAATATCGAAAGGTTCGAAGGCAACCCAAATGCTCTCTATACTTTCATTAATCGGGTAGACTATGTCTTGGCGCTTTAACCCACAAATCATGCGTTGCAGCATCTTATAATTTTCGGTCACATTGAGAGAAATGGCTCCGGACGTCATGCGAACCATGGGATTGAGCGCCCTCAACACCTGGTCTGAGCACAGAAGGCAACTTATTCTGAGCTTCAAACCCCAGACGCCGAATCATACCCTTCTGGAGAAGTTTCGGAACACACCCTACAAGGGCAACGTGCGATAATTTCAGGAAGAAGCTGAAAGGCGACGACAAACATTGATAACTAAGTTAGAATTAGAAAACTACATAGCAGAAAAAACACTTTTCCTTCGTTTGATCAAAAGTAGTATTAAAGATTTAATTCAAAATTTGCCAATACACATTTACTTACGCATTATTCAGTATGACATAACAGACCTAAGATCACTTATGAATTTTTTGCAAGAGAAAGGCATCTACGAAAACATGAATCCAATAAATAAAAGTAAACAGAAAATTGCATACTAAAAAAACAAAACAAACCTTGCAGAAAATAATACTATAATTTACATAATTATTATAATCTCAATCTGTATACTTATTGTACTTTTTCTGTGTTTAAAATACGTAACCTCAAACCCATTTGTACTTTTATACACAAAATCTAGAAAACAAACAAAAGATCACAGAGCTTCAACTACCGAAATTTTATCCATCTACATCAGCATAAAATATGCTTCTGTTTAAGGGAAGGGAAGTGACATAAATGCACAAAATCACACCATAACTACACATTTCGCTGCTGCTGCCGCTGCTTCTGCTGCTGCTGCTGGTTCTGACATGATTTCAGTTGGTTTTGTATTATTCTTTATTATGTAGGATTAATTTAATCTTCGCTCAGAAACGATTAGTTATGTTCTATTTATTTTAATTTGTTTTCAATTGTTTGCTGCTTTTTTTCTAAATTTACTTATGATTAATTAAATTTCCAATTAAAAACGATTAATTATGTTCTACTTATTTAAATTTATTTTCAATACGGTATGCACTTGCAGCTGTTTCGCGTGGTTTTGAGATAACCGCATTGGATTTATGTCCGCCACGAAATCTGAAGCGTCCTTCCAAGCTTAAAAGTCACTTGAATTTATTCTTTTGCCAACGGCTACGCGTTTTGTAGTTTACGTACTACGTTCGTGGCTTCTATTAAAACTTAGTATGTTTTTCACTACCGCTTTGGGCGCCGCTGCGAAAGTCCGTTTTGCGTATAACGAAAAATGCGAGAATTGTTTAGTCAAACTATCGCATCAAGATTTCCCGTTATCCTACCGACTGCACCAATAGAAAAATTAAAGACGGACCTTTTATTTTTTAAAGAAAATTTACTTTATTTCGCGACATCCAGCTTAGAACTAAAAACAGAATTTTTTATGTCGCTGCGGAGAAGCTACAGCGCTTGAAAATATTGTTTGTGTGTGAGTGTATTTGTGTAACTTGCTCGCGAAACCATTTTAAATTTATTTGTTTGCAACATACGAGTAGCTTATTCAGCAAGATTTGTGTGGGAATTGTGAGAACGTAAATTCTCAGACTGGGCATATTTACGCTCCCAGATTGACTGCGTCGCCAAAAGTAGCTAATATCGTACATACACACGCACTGCAAAAAAGTAAATCCCAAATCAAGCATACCTACGCCAAGAACTTCATTGCCTACGCTCCCACATTGATTGCGCCGCCAACATCAGCAGAAATATATTATTTGCATGCTCGCACCCATGCACAAGGTCAACTATGAGCAGACGAAAGGCACTAAGCAGAAATAATATACCAACAAATAATGCAGTGTGCCATCATCCCCAACATCCCAACAAGAGCGACGGCCATGCAAAATATAATGGAAAGATCTGCACTCCAACAATCACAGCGTTCGACTTTCCAACTGGGAGCGCAGTTGATCAAAGCATTGTTCAAAACTTACAGTCCGATCACACCAACAACTATACAAGCGGCAAAGTACAACAACAGACACTAGCGCAACGAACAATAGAACGCAGGAATAGCTACGCAGAAACGAAATTGAAGCACAAAGGGACCACGACAGAGTAATCGCTACGAGTGTCGCCAATGCGGATAATACACAAAGAGGAATACAGAAGAAATGTATTATTAAAATATTTAAAGCGTAACACAGTAGTGAAGGTCGCCCAACGATGAAACGCGAGAACAACAAAGCAACGGTGGAGGTCGCCCAAGGTCAACTGTTACCACAACAACAACAGGGAAACAACAACAAGGTGTTGAAGGTGACACAAGGGCAAGCAGAACCAACAACAACAACAATGCAGGAGCAACGGTAACGAACAGAGGCCTCAGCAACAGGGAATTGGCCATTCCTACAACAATACTGTGGCAGCTTGGGACTATAAAAGCACCAGCGGTCCAAGAATGACTCTCTTTCTCTTCCATACCGACACCTCGAGACAACACCAGCGAAGACCTTAGCTCCAGAGAACACTTAGGAAACTCAACGCAGACAGAACAGTGGTTTAAGGTTTTTACCGACTCCACTGGGACACTAGAGTACTAAGACAGAACAGTGGTCTAACTGATTTTTACGGATTCCACTGGGACAGTAACTTACGCAGACAGAGCCAGTGGTTTAAGGTATTTACCGACTACACTGGGACATATTAACTCGGCTAGGCACTACGTTAGCTAGCACCCTACCATATAATTAAATTTGAATGGAAAACTTGTTGTTAGTTATTTAAGTAGAATATAATTTTAAAATAAATAAAAAATTATTAAAAATTCAAAATACACTCGTTAGAATAAATTTCTGTTGAAGAACCCTGGACACCGGTAAGTTTACCCCAGCGTAAGTAGGTTCGTAGCAGAATGGAATGTGTAGTTATGGTGTGATTTTGTGCATTTATGTCACTTCCCTTCCCTTAAAGAGAAGCATATTTTATGCTGATGTAGATGGAGAAAATTTCGGTAGTTGAAGCTCTGTGATATTTTGTTCAGTTTTTGTTTGTTTTCTAGATTTTGTGTATAAAAGTACAAATGGGTTTGAGGTTACGTATTTTAAACACAGATTGAGATTATAATAATAATGTAAATTATAGTATTATTTTCTGCAATGAGTTTGACAATATCGTTGTGTTTTATGGTCTTAATCTTAGTTAATTCTAGAAGAGTGTACAAATGAGTTAAATGAATTTCCGGTGTTTGGTAATTTTCGCTTAAGATGATATTTTCAATTTCGACTCTGCACTGTGACACTCGTATGATTTTATTAATTTCAACTGGAAAATGTTTGTTAGTTTTTCGCAGTTCTGTATGACAGCAGTTTTGCTTATGTTCCAAGTTAATATTATGCTAAGTTCTACCTATTTAATTAATTCTTTTGCAAGCAGAGGTATAAATTAGAAGCTGGGTTCTTATGTTTGACTATGTCAGCAATACATGCGTTGTTAATTTCTTTATTATCTCGATTAAAAACTTTATTTTCCCTTTCAAAATACGACTGTGTATATGTGTAATCTAGGTGATAACCAGTTTGGTCCGGATAAGGGATTATTTTGATTGTTTTAATTAGTTGGTGATTAGTGGGTATGTGTGATATGATCAATAGGAAGTTGTTTGTATGGTCCATCCAAGTAGATATCTTAATTGATAATATGTTTTGGCTATTAATGTTTTCCAATTTGTCATAGTTTAGTAGTTTGGGGTTAAACAGTCCTAGTCGGGAGATTTGCATTTCCATTTCCAAGTCCTCCACATATTCTGTGAACTGTAAGAGCTCATACGAAAGTATGTCAAGCATATTGCGGTTATTTTCGTAGTCTTGCACCTACTGCGTTTCGGTGTTCTACGATGTCGTTTAATTCGTGCAATTTCATGGAGTTTTGTGCACCTGCCTCCAAATTCTTCTGGAATTCGATTCGATTATTTTCGTCGAGTGTGCCAAAAAGTCATTTGTAAGCTGAGCCTACAACATTAAGTAGACTACGTTTTTGTCTATTTCCTCGATGTAGGATTATGTCGTTTAACTCTCTCAGCAATTTTCAATACAAATACTTGAGTTGTGGTGCGTGTATGTGGTTGGGTACAATTTGAGCACAATAGTCGGTAACGGTTTCTATTTCAGTTAAATTTATTCTTAAGCAATGGTGTTCAAATGCCGATGGCATTTCGAAAGGTTTATCTGAGAAGAGGAGATATCCATGGTTGGTGTCGTTGTTATTTACTTGAATTTGTTGACAATTACATTGGGTGGGTGTCAAAAGTAACACTGTTATCCAGAATCGCCATGCTGTAATAATTGTAGGTTATTAATTTTCTTTGCCTTTTTAAATTGGGTTTTGTAGCAGTGTGTAGTTCTATTTTTATTTGTTATTTGATAACGGTCAGGTGCTGTTTGTTCTACATTTTGATTGCATTTGAAGGGGTTTACCAAATTCCCTTTCTGTAATGGTCCCTTCCTGTATCTTGTATTTATATCATAATCTCGTCGGTCGTCATTTATGTTATTAATTTTTTTCTATTTTCTTGGCCTGGGTATCGATGATTGGTTGTCTGTTATACAAAAATATGTGAGCAGCAGTTTGTCTGGTTGTGTCATGCTTCGTTTTGTGGTTGTATATGTAAAGGCTAGTGTCGACTTTATTCAATTTGGATTCCTCATCATCTGATGTATTTATTAATCTTATCTTCTCGTTAATGGTTTTGTTTAAGGATATTTTTCCCTAAATGGTTGCCAGTTCGGTGTTTGTACCAAAATGGCTGATGAATTGTTATATGGTGCTTGTACCAGTATAACGTAGGTTAATCACAAATTGATTAGTTAGTTTGCTATTTCGGTGCTTGTACCAATATAGCTGTTGCGATTGTTATATGGCGCATGAACCAGTATAACTTAAAAAGAACACAAATGCGTGTGGTTGATGGAGTCAATTATTAAAACTGACTGATTTATTTCATAAAGGTGTGAAGGTATATACTAATTGATACACATATAATTACAATAACAATTAAGGAATTTAACTAATGCTTACGTACAAAATAAAACGGAAATATCATGTTACTTAAAATTAAAGAAATTGAAAATAAATTTTCACACACATAAAAATGCTAGCTTGCAAAATTGTGCATACGTATTTGCAAATATAGCTAACTGCAATTTGATGTGCATATTCGTTCGTGGAGCATTGGGATCGCTACGCTCGGCATATGGTTAAACATCCTCCCGGCCTTGAGCGGCAGTCGCTCTACCCGATCTATCGTAAGTCGTAAAAAAACTCCAGGTCTGCTGATTCAGCTGCATCGTGATCGTTGATGTTAGTAGATTTTCTTATGTATTTCCCAACTAACACTGTTGTGAGAAATATGATTATTAAGAGTGCTAGATAACTGACCGCATACTGATGTACGTCGTGAGGGCTCGTGTTGTCGAATAGTTCGCTCGGAGACGGCTCATGTTCTGTTGTAACGCCTCTAACTCCAGCCGATGGGAAATGTAGTGTGCGATCACACTGCTTGGGATGGGTGTTTTTTTTATATTTAACGAGGAGGAAAACATCTAAAGACACAACCCCGTCAGTGCGGGACTCTAACTCCGCTAAAACGTCCTCTCGTCATTACGGCGATTCCCCCCGGAGACACTGATTAGGTTTTACGTCGGGAGGCCGTAAGAGCATTTACTGCTAACACGTCAGTATTATTAGGTCTGTCATTATGTCAGCCCTGTGTATCTCAGTATCGGAGAGGCGCTGGGGGCTGCATTCAGCGTTACGGGCTCGTTCTGCGATTCGCAGAGCCTTTATGATGGTGGCCGCTGCCGAGCAAACTGCTTTCCACTTGACGAGCGTATCGCACATATGGGTAATCAGGTTGTCCATTATTGGTGGTTCATCGAGGACAGCACTCAGTTCCTCCCGGCAGTCAAAAAACACGTGCTGTGCGTTCTCGTGCACCCCAGGGCAGTACGGACAGTATGGGTCTTCCTCATTCTTTCTCTCATGGAGGTACTGCTTAAAGCAGCCGTGACCAGTTAGCAACTGTGTGACGTAGTAGTTCAGTTCCCCGTGCGTCCTTGTTACCCATGGTGTAATTTGAGGGATCAGCATAAGGTCCATCGACCCTTTTCGGATTGCTCCCACCTCTGTTGCCATTCCGCAATGGTGTGTTTTCTTTCCGCTGCTTTATCGATGTTTGTGGGTCTCGCCCTCTGCTTGTAGAGTCGGTGTACTTCCTTCGCCAGCAAGTCAGTAGGCACATGGAAAGGATTGGCATATCAGACAGTGTGCTGTGCCCAGCCTGTGGAGAGGAAGACGAGACGGCGGACCATTTTCTTTGCGTCTGCCCTGCCTTTGCTCGAATCAGGTTCGGGATTTTTGGCACTGATGTGCTGAGGAGTAACCAACTTGGCTCCTTGGCACCACAGGATCTACTTCTACTTCTTCGGAGGTCGGGTAGATTTAAAACAGATTAAAAGGGAACCTTAAGTGCAGTACAATGGATATATAATCTGTCTGAGTGCTGCGCTTACTAGATTGTTCCGACAAAAAAAATAGAATAAAAAAAAAGTCAGTGGGTGGTTTGCTGCTTATTATGTCTATTGCTTCGCCCGATACACTGCGAAATGCGCTAGGCACGCGTAGTGCGCTCAGCCTATTTACTGACTGGATGCATTTAATGAAGGCTTTCGCCTTAGTGGCTTCCACCCAGATTGGCGCGGCATACAAAATGATGGAGCTAGTAACCGTAGACAGCAGTCTCAGTTGACTTGAGCGTGGGCCTAAAATATTCGCCATCATACTTGTAAGTGCTCCGTTTAATCTCGTGGCCTTTTCGCAGACTGCTTTCAGGTGCTCTTTGAAGGTGAGCTTGGAGTCAATAATTAGTCCCAGGTACCGAAGTTGTGGTTGGGATGCGATCTGATGGCTTCCCACTGTGATGGTGAACCTCTCGGTTATTTTCCTCGTACTCAGTAGTACCGCCTCTCTTTTATGTGCGGCCAGTTCCAGCTTTGCACTAGTGAGCCACTCCATAACACACCCAATTGCGTCATTGCATCTCTTCTGCAGTGTGTGGATATGTTTTGCAACCGCCACCATCGTGATGTCGTCTGCGTACCCGATGAGCGTTACATCCATTGGTAGGTCCAAGCGGAGTACGCCATCATACACGATGTTGCACAGGATAGGGCCGAGTACAGATCCTTGTGGGACGCCGCTAGTGACTGCAGAGCGACGAAAGCCGTCATCAGTGTCGTATAACAGTACTCTGTTCTGGAAGTAGCTGGATATCAACCGTTGTAAGTACACCGGAACGCAGAATCTCCGAAGTGCTTTCATAATTAGAGGCCAGCTCGCTGAGTTGAACACATGTTTTACGTCCAGCGTCGCCACCGCGCAATACTTCCTTGTACCTCCTCGCCATCGCTTGCCACTTGTTGCTTCACGGGCTAAGTCCGTTACGACCTGAATGGCATCTACCGTCGAACGTCCCCTTCGGAAACCATATTGACGGTCTGAAAGCCCACTATGTTTTTCTACCGTCTCCTGGAGCCGTTCGCAGGTAGTCCGCTCCAAAATTTTGCCTACCGTGTCTGACGTGCACAGTGGTCGGCATGCTGAGGATTGGTCTGGTTGCTTTCCCGTCTTGAGCAGTAGTACCAGTCGCTGCTGTTTCCATCTATCTGGGAATACACCCCCTTCCTTTGTGCACGCATTGTACATCAAAGCAAAAGCTTCTGGCCTCGCCTCTATTGCCGAATTTAGTGCCACATTTGGCATACCATCTTGAAAAGGAGCTTTGTTGTCCGTGATTCTCCTCAGGAGCATGATTACATCGCTACTGATAACAGCTGGGATGTCGCTAATTGCTTTGATTAAGCATTCTATCCGTCTGCTGTGGGAAGAATGTAGCTCCAATAGTTCTCATCAGGGCGGCGTCAGTTGGTTGCGGCGACCTGCCCCCTTTTAGCTTACTCATGACCACCTTGTAGGCTTTTCCCCATGGACCCACATCAGCATTCGAAGACAACGACTTAAAGCACTCATTCTTACTGCTGCGGATACCTTCAATGATTTTCGGCATTTTTTATATTCCGCTCGTAGTGTATCCCATGACGGGCGTTTTCGAGCCCTCTGAGCCTTTCGGCGGGCTTGAATACACTCCTTCCTGGCAGCTGCGATCTCCTCATTCCACCAATAAACTGGTTTCCTAACGAGCCAATTTTACACTCTTGGCATCGCCGCGTCGCAGGGTTTGCTGATTCCGTCGGTGATGATATTCGTGAAGGCTGTGGCATGCTAATTTGGTCTTCTTTCCAAACTAGATCAAAGACCTCCGCATCAAAGGCCCGCACTTTCCAGCCTTTTGTCTGCGCATTGCGCATCTGTTTTGTACGCCTTTGTGCCGCGTTATGCATCTCAATAACTATGGCCACGTGGTCGCTACGCGTATATATGTTACTGATAGACCATCGCGCGATGCGCTCAGCAGTGCTGTTCACGAAGGTCAGGTCTATTACCGACGTACCCCTGCCTGAGTCAAAAGTGTACTGGCCGACCTGATTGAGAATGACGAGGTCCAAGGGCGCCAGGCACTTCAGCAGAATTCTGCCACGCTGACTAGTGCGCGTGCTCCCCCAAGTTGTGGACCAAGCGTTGAAATCTCCCGCAATGACCACCGGCGATTTCCCTCGTGCCTCCTCCACCATTGATGTGAGCATACGCTCGAAGTCGGCTATACTCATGCTTGGCGGGGCATAACAGGAAAATAGGTATAGACCATCGAATTTGACCCAGGTGTAGCCGTTTTCTGTAGCAGCCATTCTTTGTTGAAAGCACCTACCGTTCAGGACCCAGATGGCTGCTTTACCACTGGCATACGTCAACCACTCGTGCCCATCTATTTTTTTATACTTTTCGCACAGTAGGGCTATATCAAAATTTTCCTCGTTCACCGTTTGGTGCAGTAGTTCTTGGGCTGCCGCGCAGTGGTTTAGATTTATCTGCACTATTTTCATACGCCGCTGTTTATTTTCGCCTGCTGGTGTACTGGGCATTTATAACTGCCTGCCGCATGATCCCCCTTACATAGTGCACATTTTTGCTTGTTGGTGCCGCTTCCGCCGCACTTCCTACACAGATCGGTTCTATCTAGCTCTTCCTTGCATTGTTGCGCCACGTGTCCGTAGCCCGAACATTTGTAGAAGTGCTTGAGTGTCACCGATTCTCGGACCCTGCAGGAAACCCACCCAATGCGCACCCGCTGGGCCTTCAAGGACCTTTTTTGCATCATCCACTGGCAGGCTGATATAGGCGGTTTGAGTGCCGTTATATCCGATTCGCATACTTCGTACGGCGCAATCGTCTGGTCGCATGATGCCGCATTGCTCGTGAAATGCATCGCAAATCTCCGTTGGGGTGGTAATCTCATCGAGGTCTCTGCACTGGAAGCATGTGGGTATTCGCTGCCACCGTTGCCGCCTCCTTCAGCACCTCTGCGATCGCAGCTTGGTAAGTCGTTGTCTTGCGTTCTTCAGTCCGTTTCAATTCGATGATCAGTTCGCCTTTTGCCGTTCTACGAATGGTTTTGACGTCCTCGCCAAGAGCTTTAAGTGTTGTCCTTGTCTTTACCTTCCGCAAGATTTCTGCATACGATGCCTCTCCGGTTTTTGCAATAATGAGAGCATCGGGCCTCGGGCGGATCTCCTTGACTACTTTTTTTGTAGCTTTTGTGGGCTCCTTGGCTCCGATATCCCGCTTGACTGTTGTCTTCCGTTCCACTAGCTCTTAGTGGCTTGCTCCGACCTGTTTGGTGCTGCTCTATCGTTCTGTTGCTGCAGCTGTTGTCGCTGTGGCTTCGGAGACACAACACGAGTGCGTTTTTTTGTTGGAAGTGGAGATACCTCCACCATGCCGTCCGCTTGCGATGCTGTCCCCGTTCTCTTGGTCTGAACTCTGCTGATCCACGGTGACGTTTGCGTTGCCTTCGCTGTGGCTTCGTCTGCTTTTTTACGGATCTCCTCTCTTGTTGCTGATTGGTGCAGTCTACTGATATCCGCGAGAAGGGATCTCATCGCCTTGTTTATATTACGCTGACTATCCATCATGCCGGTCAGCTCTTCGATTTTTTTCCCCATTATCATGAGAGTATCCGCACTCACAATGCCCTTCATTTCAGCATTCTCTCTCTCGGGGTTACCAGTCGGTGTTACCAAAAATTGTGTGTCGATCGATGTTGGAGTCGAAACTACCTCGTTATCTGTGTCACAATTCTCATCATATTCTAATCCCCGCACTACGAGCGGTGCACTCATGCACGCAGTCGCTTTGCGCACCCCGGGGGGCGATCGCTGGACGCTAATAGTTTCGGTAAATTTACACTATTATCCCTATCCACTTTTCCTTTTCTCTTTTTTTTCTTTTTTTTATTGTATATTAATTAATTAATCCCTTTGGGGAAAAAATAAACCAAAGGGGGAAAAAGAAACCAAATGGGGAAAAATAAAACCAAAAGGGTAGTTAAAGTGCGCACCATTCACTACACAGAGTGCGCACTTTAACTACCCTTTTCAGGATACTTAGTACAAATTAAAATTGTATTTACAGCGCAAACTTTCCTCTTTTACAAAATATACCCGGAGCAAAAAATTTTCACGTCTACTTGGGATGGGTGTGTTCTTTGATATTCGTGTGAAATCACTGACATTTAAGTTTGGCACATATGATTCTCTTCGAATGGCCTTCAGGTTTGCATAGCCTTGGATTGTAAGTCGGGGTTGTTTGACATTGCATTTTTCGTTCAATGTCAGTATCGCTGTTGCATACTACATTTATCAGTTGATCTCCGCTGATGGCATAGATCCAGTTGTTAGGATCGTGCAGTTGTATCCAATGTGGTCCTGAGTCGATAATTATAATGTTAAAGGTTCCCCTATCAACAAATGACCAGGCGTGAGTGCTGCTAATTCGTTTGGATCCGATGATAAAGGAGTTATTGGGCGAGAATTTAGGATTGCCTCAGCTTTCACTATCACAGTCTCCATTTCTTCATACGTTAAGGCCGCTGCAGCTAATGTTGACTGTAGTGAATGTTTAGCGGATTTGACTGCTGCTTCCCATAAACCGCCAACATGTGGGGCGCGGGGTGGAATGAATGAAAATTTGATGTGCTGCTTACTACATTCGATGATAATGTGCAGCTCAGCGTCCTTAGCTAGGATAACTTGTTGTAATTCGTACATAAGATTTTTTGTGCCAACAAAGTTAGTGGCATTGTCACAGTAGATTTTCTTGCAGTGTCCTCGTCGTCCTATAAAACGCCTTAGGGCTCCAATTAAGGCCTCTGTTGTTAAATCACTGACTATTTCCATATGTACGGCCTTGGTAGAGAAGCAACAGAATACAGCTACGTATGCCTTAAGTGGCCGCTTCCCGCGCAGCTTGAAGTGTGTGTAGATTGGTCCAAAGAAGTCGACGCCGGAAATTATGAACGGTCTGGCCGTATGCACTCTGTCCTTAGGAAGGTTTCCCATTATTTGTTGTAGCATTACATGTTTCATTCTTACGCATCTCACGCAGCCCTGAATTACTGACCTGGCTAACACCTTTACCTTGATTGGCCAATATCTTTGCCTGACGATGGATATTAATGTCTGCGCGCCGGCGTGAAGATGTAGTTTATGTAGATCACTTAACAGGAGTTTGGTTAATGTATGACGGTAAGGCAAGAGCATTGGGTGTTTGGCGTCGTAGATAAGGCTGGATGACTTTAACCGCCCCCCTACTCTGAGAATTCCATTTGTGCCAACGAACGGGGAAAGAGAGCTGAATAAGCTATTGTTACTCACTGTCGAATATTCCGCTAATTGTGTGAATTCCTTGTTAAATTCTTGCTGCTGCATTAGCTTTACAATTGCTATTAGAGCACCTTCCTGTTCATCTGCAGTAGGGCAAGTTGAATCGAATCTTTCATCCCTTTTGAATCTTTTGAAGCGTTGTATGTATGCTGCAATCCTTTGCAAGCGGTGGAAAGAGTTACCATGATTGATGCTTGACAAGAGGTTAGATTCTTTGGTGGTCGTTGCTACTGCAGACCCCAATACTATTGATTCCTTGGCCTGACGTAGTTCTAATTCGCATTTTCCTAGAGCTGGTTGAAGTGGCCAGATTGTGATCGATCCAGAAACTGTTATTAATCAACTTCCCTGGAGTCAGGCCTCTTGATATTAGATCTGCTGGGTTGTCTTGTGATCGGCCATGGCGCCATTGTCTTGGAGATGACCATCGTTGAATTGAAGAGATTCGATTGCCGATAAATGTATGATAATGTGCTGAGTCAGCATTGATCCAGCCGAGGACTGCTGTGGAATCTGACCAATAGAACACTTCAGCATCGAGGAATGTTGCTCCTTGTTTTAGCTTCTGCATTAATTCTACCGCAAGTTTAGCAGCGCAAAGTGTAGGCAGCGTAATTTGTTTTGTAGGAGCTACTCTAGATTTTGCGCAAATGGATCGTACTATGATGGTATCGTGGACATCTGATGATCGTATATATGCCCGCTCTGATGCATCTGCGAAGATATGTATTTGGGGATTTTTGGGTGATGCTCCACTAAATATGTATCGTGGGACACTGATTTTTTGTAGTTCCCTTAATTCAGTGCGAAACTGTAGCCACGTTGTATGAAGATTTTGTGGCAAGGATGCAACCCAGTCTACGTTGAGCTTCCAGAGTGTTTGAAGAAATATTTTGGCTATGACGGCGACTGGTGAATGAATCCAAGAGGGTCAAAAAGCCTAGATATGTCAGACAGCGTACTGCGTTTTGTGATTTTTCTTGCATCTGTAGTAACTATCTTGAGAGTGAATGTATCGCTTATTGGTTGCCAGATAAGTCCCATTGTCTTAATGCTGTCCTTTCCGGGTTGACTACAGTTTAACGCTAGCTCTTGATCACTAGGCGGAACATTTTTTAACAGATGGTGGTGGTTGGCGCACCACTTCCGTAACTTAAATCCTGCTGATCCAAGCATATTTTGTAACTGTGTTTGAATGTCGACTGCTGCAGATAATGTATTGGCTCCACTCAGTGCATCGTCTACGTAGAAGTTAGAATTGATTGCTGCTGCTGCTAAGGAAAATTTGTGAGCTTGTTGGTCTGCTAGTGTCCGCAATGTTTTAATGGCCAGGTATGGAGCCACTGATGTGCCATATGTGACTGTAGCTAGCTGGTAACATTTTAACGGCTGCGACGAGTCTTCTCTCCACCAGATAAGCTGGTACTTCTCATAAACGCGACATACTGGTTCTTAAGCTCGGGATTTCTTTCTAGTTTGTGTTCGACTGCGAAGAACCGTTGAAGGGCTATGTCCCTTGACTCACCCAAATGCGTAGGGTCTCCTTGGAAAGGAAGTTTTACAATGAAGCGGCCATCTCTGCCTCGTTGGGTATGATGGTTGTAGTGTTCTTCACATTGTCGTTCAGCTAATGTGAGTGTAGACTTGGTTGCATCACATTCTTCTAAGCGCCAGAATTTCTCCAATGATTTTTCAAGATTTTCATCGTCCGTGCAAACTCCACAAGTTCAAATTGGACTTGATGTATCCTGCCTGTTGCATCCGAAGAGTGTGTTTTGTAAAATTGTTCCCCCTTCTCCTGGTGATAGTTGTCCGACACATAATGTTTGGTAAAACAACCCTGCGCCTATCAGCAAATCAATTCGAGCTGGTTCATTGAATGTTGGATCTGCTAGCTTAATGTTTTTCGGAATTGACCACTGTGAAATGTCAATAGTTTTTTGTGGCTAATCAGACACGATTTTAGGAAGAATTTGTGCTTCGATGTGTGTCTTGAATCCAGTGGTCGTTGATTCCAATCCGACGATCACCGTCTCTGTGGTTCGCTTTTTGCTATTGCCGATTCCTTCGATGGAAGTGTCGGCTTTTCGCTTACGCAATCCTAATTCCCTTGCTAGGCTTTGTGTTACGAAATTCAACTGCGAGCCACTGTCGAGGAGCGCGCGACATTTGATTCCTGTCCCCAATCGGATCTTAACGTTATGGACACGGTACTCAACAGTGCTGGCCATTGAAGAGTTGGTTGCATAGGCAACGCTGCTAACGAAGCTGCTGATGATGGCTTGGTTGTGTTGGCGTTTTCCAGTTTATCTTGGTCTGATCCTAGCTGCAAATGCAAAAGCATATTGTGCTTCCTTGGACACTTGGTACATGTTCTTGATGAGCAATTCTTTGAACCATGACCAGTTTTCAAACAGTTGACGCATCGTTTTAGGCGATGAATAGTGTTCAACCGTTGACTTGGAGTCATCTTCAGGAACCTTGGGCACAGGTAGAGTGCGTGTGACTGCTTACATATGTCACACGCTTGAGCTGATGTTGTGGCACTTAAAGCGCTGTAGTTGCCATGCTGCTTGCCCCTTTCGCTATTAGGCTTGTTGCTCTTGATTCCCAGCGCTTCCAGGGTTTGGAAACGTATCCTCAAAAAGGCTAGGAATTCCTCCAGTGATGGCATTTTAGTTGGGTCCTGGATGGATTGTTCCCATAAAACGTGCGTTGACTTGCTGAGCTGCTGAACTAGGATGATTAGCAGAATTGGGTCCCATGATGAAGTGCCTAGACCCAAATTCTGAAGGCTTAAAATGCACTCTCGCGTTGTATCATGCAGTAATTTGACGTTCGTAGCACTCTCGAGATTTGATGTAGTTTGCGTTAGTAGTCGACACAATGCTGCGTTAACTAAATGCCTCGTGTTTTCGTACCTTTCGTTGATCACTTGCCATGCGGTCACGTAGTTGTCTGCCGATGTGAGATGACGAATGAGGGCTTCTGCTTCTCCTATAAGGCTGGATTTCAGGTACCACATTTTTTGGCATTGTGGTATGGGCTGCTTGTCCACCAGTTCCATGAATAAATCTCGGAATTGTCGCCACTGGAGATAATTACAGTCAAATTTTGGTAACTCCACCTTTGGCAATTGTAATTTTGGAGATGCATTTGTTGGCGTGCTTCTATCCATAGCATTGCAGCTGCTCGATTGTTGGCCCATGTCCAAGAGGAGGGCCAATTTGTTGTGAAACTGTTGTTCGCGTTGGAAGAAGTCTTCAATGTCGTACGTGATGTCTCCAGCTTCACACAGTAGTTTGTGCAGACCTTGTACTATCTGCCAATGTTGCTCTAGATTGCTTGCCTGACGCGTTTAGAAACTACCTGGGTGTATTGGCTGGTTGGCAAGCAATTGATCAATCGTCTTGAAGATGTTAGTGATGAGTAGTCCTTGTCGTTGAACATGCGACAGAACGGGTTGCGAACGGGACTGTTGTTGCATAGTCCCACCTTCCTGAGTTAGTGGTTGTAGCCGAACTAGTCCAGGTGATTGTGCTCTTGGCACTGTTGTTGTTGTCTTCGGGAGTATCTTCGATGCCTTCAGCGTATTGATAGTGCCTTGCATTTCCTCGCGAAGCTTGTAATATTTGGCACCCACCATTGCGTGTATGTCCTTCGCAAAGTATGGGTGAGAAGTGTCATCCCCATAGCTTTTCCGGATCACAACGTCAGATTGGTTGAATTGTTGCCATTGATTATCAAGTTCTTGCAGCCTTTTTTCCACGCATTCTAATGTCCTTCGTTCGTGAGCTGTTTTCTTATAGCTTGATATCAGTGTTTGAATGGTCAATGCTCGGTCGTCTTGTTGACGAACCAGCTCATCCATTGACATGATAAATTATTGATGAGCTGTATTCAGCTGATGTCCTCAATGGTCGATGTGCCGTGTCCTGTTGATCACGTCGGGGTCACCAAAAATGTTTAAGGATCTTTTTCCTTAAATGGTTGCCAGTTCGGTGTTTGTACCAAAATGGCTGATGAATTGTTATATGGTGCTTGTACCAGTATAACGTAGGTTAATCACAAATTGATTAGTTAGTTTGCTATTTCGGTGCTTGTACCAATATAGCTGTTGCGATTGTTATATGGCGCATGAACCAGTATAACTTAAAAAGAATACAAATGCGTGTGGTTGATGGAGTCAATTATTAAAACTGACTAATTTATTTCATAAAGGTGTGAACTTATATACTAATTGATACACATATAATTACAATAACAATTAAGGAATTTAAGTAATGCTTACGTACAAAATAAAACGGAAATATCATGTTACTTAAAATTAAAGAAATTGAAAATAAATTTTCACACACATAAAAATCTAGCTTGCAAAATTGTGCATACGTATGTGCAAATATAGCTAACTGCAATTTGATGTGCATATTCGTTCGTGGAGCAGTGGGATCGCTACGCTCGGCATATGGCTAAACAGGTTTTATGAAATCTTTCTACGTCTGCTACGCCGATTTTTGCTGTGTTCGACTGTAACTCAACTCCTTCGCCATCCAACCAACGTTTTAGCGCTGGGCTAGAAAAAGCGCAGTCTCTATCTGCCTTCAGCAGTTGAGGTTTACCCATATGGTTGAATATTCGCATAAGAGCCTTTTTACACTCAATCCAATCTTTGGTTTGCATTTGTTCAAGTGTAACAAACTTCGAGTACACATCAATACAACTGACGTACTGTTTTCCTTCGGATGAGTAAATATCTATCACAAATTTTTCAGAACAAAACTCAGATGGTGGTATAATTTTTAAGGGTAACTTGGTGTTACGGTGTTCGGTTTTGGCCGGATTGCAAATATGACACTCATTGATTATGTTTTGAATAAGTAATTGACTGTTTGGAAAATAATGCGTGTAGTGTATATGCATGCTGGTCATAGCGCACGATAAGAGTGTGTCCTGGCGGGCTATAGCGCAATGTCATCAAACGACCACCAACACACTGCAATTGTCTTTCGGCATGCTTATGCATTTTCAAGTGCATGCGAATCGAATTGCAAATGGGCAATGCACTTAAAATAGTTGACGCGGCATTATTGCAGAGCGCCTGCCCTTGAACGCGGATAATGATTAGTCATGCCTAGCATATGGATTTCCCCTCCACTTATCAATAACAAAATACTGATGACCAATCAATGCAGTTCACTTTCTCGTAAACGAAGCATTTTATATATTTTAGGAAAGAGTGAGTGAGTGGGCTGGCATTGATTGTAGAGTAAGATATAGAAATTAAGAACTGATGTTAACTTTCCTTTTTACTAAAAATACAAATTAAAATCAGACTTGTGCTGACCTCCAAAAACAACACTTGTCTTTTATTTATCTTTGCCTTGTGGCGAACATATATATATATATAGGAATATCTGAGCCTTGAGGCTTAATTTCTAAGAGCGGCCTTGGCCTAATTTCTCGGCGTTATATCCACGCCTTTACAAGGATATCTGCCAATTCAGGGCGAGCTAATATGAATAGATGCATATTGCATAACCATGAATGAGGGCGTTAAATAAGATATATACATATATAGTTCATTATCATCAGTTGGACATTACATGCGATTCGTTAAAAAGTTTACTTGTTTTTGGTATGCATAGATGTAGCAATTTCTCATGTGTTTGCAAAATTATTTCTTTGAATTCGGCATAGGTGTTTATTTTATTTAGTAACACTGGACTTCTAAGTATCTTAGTTTTGTTTGTGTTAATGACGGCTTTTTGTGCTTCTTGGTTAATTTCAAAATCTGTATCGTTATCGATATGGAGGGTACCAAGAATGATAAAATAGAAGACTGCGCCATGCGCAGGTCCGCTAATGCTCTCTCGACAAACACTCAGCACAGCTGATTGGCTGTGCCGTCAGGTAGCACTTTCAAATATTTTGTGATATAAAAATTGCATACACAAAGGCAATAATTTGTATATTAAAAGCTTTTTATTTATTTTGAATTATATATAAGTTACCAAATCCACTTGCAAGTAAGCGAGTACAAATTATTGAAAAACTCGTTCCAAAAAATTTCACTTAAGCAGTGGATTAAGCAGATTTTCATGTACCAACAAAAGAAAAAGTGAATTTGTGTACTGATTTAATATATATAGATATATTAAAGCATATATATATACATATATTTAATAAATAAACACATATTAGAATTTTATTTTCCATAATTTTTCATTTTATATTCCCATTATCGCACGAAAACAGTAAATAAAAACGTTCACGGCACAAATTTAACGAACAAATTTTTTAATAGAACAAAAATTTAAATACCAAATCAATTGAAATATATTATTTCGTATTTATTTATATAAATATTATCATAAAATGCGATAAATATTAAAATATTCAATATTAAACACAAATTTTTACATTTCTCACACAAAAATGTATGCATTTTGGCTGTTGTCTCATTTCGTATCTGCCTAGTGACGAGTTGCGCAGAGAGAGGAAATTTTCGTAGCAGTATTGGCGCAATCTTCTATTTTATAATTCTTGGGAGGGTACTGTGTTTAGTGCAGAAATGATTGAATAAGAATTGCTTCGCCTTTTCTATTGTCATGTGGTTATAGGAAATATGAGTGATTTGTTTTTTATAATATGTCTCGTGAGTTATTTTGTCCGGTCCTTTAGTGAAAATAATTTGCCGACTGTAATGGTTAACGGGTTTTTCAGTTAAAAAGATGAGGTTACTATTATCATCATCGGCGCTGTGCTGTGTTTGTTCCGAGGAATGAGACTGTTACTATTTTTATGCGTGACATGGCGTACGCCACATAGTTTTCCGTACCCTTTATGTATGTAATGTCAAAGTAAAATTCTGATCATTTTATTCTCCATCTAGTAAGTTTGGAATTTGGATTTTTCATTTTATACAACCAGCATAATGATTGATGATCACTAGCTACTTCAAAATGTCTGCCTAGAAAATAGTGCCGGAAAGTCTTGGTAGCCCAAACAATAGCCAAAAGTTCTTTCTCTATGGCGCTGTAATTTTCCTCATGTTCATTCAGTGTCCTGCTGATATAATTAAGTGGCTGGCCGTCTTGTGACAGTACAGCACCCAACGCAACATCGCTGGCGTCAGTTGTCAATACAAACTTTCTGTTAAAATCAGGTATCTTTAATACAGGGTCATCAGAAATTAACTGTTTTAATTTTTTAAAAGTCGAAATATATTCTGGGTCTTTCACATACATGTTTTCGTCCTTATTTAATCTTTTAGTCATGGGCTTGGCAATGTCTGCAAAATTAGGTATGAATTTCTATAATATCCTGCTAGTCCTAAGAAGGCTTTTATTTCCCTAGTTCTAGTGGGTATGGGGTATTTCAATATTTCTTTAATCTTTTCCGGATTAGGTTTGATGCCTTCACTAGTTATCAAGTGTTCCAAAAATGTTGTTTCTTGCCGTAAAAATTAGCATTTCTCTAATTGCAACTTTAGGTTAGCATTTGCCAATCTCTCAAAGACCAATTGTAAAGAATGTAAGTGCTCGTTGAGGGATGTGGAAAAAATTATTACGTCGTCTAGATACACCAGACAACTTTTGTTAAGGAGTGGGCGAAGTACGTCGTTCATACATCGTTGGAAGGTTGCCGGGACATTTTTCAAACCAAATGGTATACGTAAATATTCGTAATGGCAATTTTTGTAGAGAATGCTGTCTTGGGTATAGATTTAGGATCCATTTCGATCTGATGGAAGCCCTTGGCTAGGTCTATTGTTGTGAAATAGTTACATCTACCCAATTTTCCCATTATTTCATCTATACTTGGAATGGTGTGTTTGACGCTAATAGTGATCTCATTTAATCTGCGGTAATCTATTACCACTCTGAATTTTTTTCTACCGGAAGCATCTTCTTTTTTGGGTACTACATAGATGGGACTATTATTAAGGTGAATTACTTGGACGGATAATGCCTTGGTTCTGCATGGCCTGTGTCTGTTCTCCCACTTCTTGTTCATATGCCTGGGGGTAGCTGTATGTTTTGGAATAAACGGGCGAGTTATGCACTGTGTTAACGGTATGTTTTTCTTTGTTTGTGAAAGTAAGTTTATCTCCTTCGCGGTATTGTATGTGTCGATACTTGTGGAGTAGTGCTTCCAATTTAGGTCTCTCTTCTGAATTCAAATGTTCAAGGCGATATGGTTCTTCAAGCACATTTTTTTATTTCAGAATACTGGATTTTTCTTCTCTATGTTCTGATTCAAATATAAAGTGATTTTGATAAGATAATCCAGGAAATTCGTGTAATTCGAAACTGATGCCATAGAGATTAACGTTCCGTTCTTCGTAGGTTAGGTTAGGATAGGTTCATGTGGCAGACAGTCCAAGGACCAGCTCACTCAGACCACCATGGGTCCATTGTGATACCACCGCGCCACAACGCACCTCCGATTCACTCGTTGAACTATTTTGAAGCCCTAATTAAGCGCAGGATTTGTTTGATCTTCGCGCCAGACACCTCTGTAAGAGAGCTAAAAGCGTATTTGCCTAAAGAGTCCGCTCTGCTTCTAGCCAGAGCGGGGAAACTACAGAAGAATTGTTCCACAGTCTCCTCCTCCTCCTCATCCCCACAGCTTCTGCAGCATTCATGAGAGAATACTCCCAGCCTGAGAGCATGTCTGCCGAAAAGCCAGTGACCTGTCTGCTTAAGGTGTGCGAACCTAAGCTGGCAGTTACATTTCTGCTGACGAGTATCATTTCTACCATCGCTACCATATTAGGATCGACGCCCAGAGCTTCTAACGCTCCCGCAATGGCGTTCGCATTTATATTGTTGAAAGCGCCTTCTATGTCAATGAACGCCGCCAGTGCAAAATCCTTCTGCTGGATGGCTTGTTTTTCTTTGTTTGTGAAAGTAAGTTGGGTTTTTCCACTATACTAATAAGTACGTGTAATGCCGTTTGTATAGCTTCCAGTTGGTATAGCTTCCCGTAAGTGTGAATCCATCAATCTCTCCAATATATATATATATATGTATATACTCGTATATATAAATATATATATATATATATATATATATATATATATATATATATATATATATATATATATCTATATATATATATATACATATATATATACATATATATATATATATATATATATATATATATATATATATATATATATATATATATATATATATATATATATATATATATATATATATATATATATATATATATACATATATATTCAAATACATGTTCACGCCAATTATGTTCATTCATTTTCTTCTTTGAATTTTTAACGTTTGCTTTCCTTTTCATGCATGTAATGGACAGTACAATAAAGTAGTAGCAATTTAACCAGCACACGCAACGGATTATTATTTTAAGAAAACTACTCCCACAAAAACTTGTGTTTCATAAAATTATTAAAACGGGAAAAGAAATTGAATAAACTTAATATTTATATAAAACTAAAGTTATATTAAATCTATTTGCAAAAATATACATACATATATGTGCTTACATGTCAATATAAAGGACAGTTTTATTTTCATATTAAATTGTTTTTGCATATTTTTTGATTCGTGATACCTGGTTTTGCAATTTTTAAATAACGCTACATGGTGAAAAGTAAGACAGACAAAAATGAGTGAAACGAAATCAAGGGATAGCGCGCTCAGAGCATTGGATCGTTATTTGTTGAAAAGCAGAGACAGAAAAGCAGTATACAGTAAGCACCAACTAGATGCGTATATAAAATTGTTTGATAAAGAGTGGGAAAAATTCTGCAGGAGAGGGTGGATGCATCGTACGGATCAGAAATACAATGTTGATGTGTTTAGCATGGTTCGGAAAAGTGCGAAACAAAAACATTCCTGTTTCAGGGCCAATAATAAAGGCTAAAGCTCTAGAAAAAGCACAAAAAGTCGGCATAAATAATTTCGTTGGTTCAGATGGTTGGCTCCAAAAATGGAGGAGGAGAAATAACATCAGTTTTAAATGCATTTCAGGTAAGCATAGAATGTAGCTCTGAATATTACATATTTTCTATCATTCTTCTCTTCTGCGGTTAATGTAGAAGATGTTAGCCAATTTCTAGAGAAAATCTCTACAATGTTAATGGGTTACAGACCTGAGGACATCTATAACGCAGACGAAACTGGACTATTCTACAAAGCTTTACCTCAAAAAACTATGGCTTTTAAAGCAAAAACCTGTGCGGGTGCAAAATTAGCCCAGGAGAGGACAACCATTTTCTTAAAGAAATTGAAAGCTATGGGGAACCTATAATAGCCGTGAAAAGTCTACAACATTTTGCAAGAAATAATTATAAGGCCTTCGCAGCCCGAATCAAAGGCAGTTGTTACAAAGCGTGGAAAGAAGATTTGTGCTAGCATGAAACTGCCGCATTTTTTCGGTGATTCAACCACTTGGTTATCGATTTTGACAGTTTTAGTGCTATAGTACTAAATCAGGAAGCTTTGACTGGTAGTCAAAAGCTATTCTACCTACACCGTTGTCTAATGGGTCAACGGCTGCAAATAGATTCCAGATAAGTCGGGATAGATACCAGATAAGTCGGGTAATAAAAGATCATTATTTAAGTGAAATTTTTCCTGTTCAAATGGTAAGCTCTGGCTGTGCCATATAAAGTGTGCTTGGTCCGATCATTCAAAATGTATGCGCATTTAAACAACAACTCTCTAAGCGCAAGTAATAACAATAAAGCTTGCCACGCAGCACAAGGAAACAAAGCCGTAGGAAAGGAGCATTTGATCTATGAATGTACTAATTTTCGCAGTTTATCTTTGCATGCCAAAGAAAGGGGATTGTGTTTCAACTGCTTAAGCGGGATGCATAAAAGTAACGTTTGTGGAAGTTCCACCATCTGTAGGGTCTGCCACAAACGTCATCATACTCTATTGCATAAATTTGGGTCAATTAATAAAAATTCTGTAAGGGACAACAACACAAATTCCTCTCCTGCTGTAACGGATACGGTGGATGCAACCTAATAACAGCATCAGTAAATAGACCCGTACTGTTGGCTACTGCTTTAGTACGAATTGCAGATCACACTGGAAAAAAAATATGTCTTTCGGGCTTTGTTCGATAATGGTTCACACTCTTCATTAATTTCAGAATCCTGCTTTCAGAAATTATGCTTAAAGAGGCAACTCAGTGAGGTCATTGTGAGTGGCATTGGTTGGGCGAAAAGCGCTGTGAAAGGGGAAGTATGTGTCTCCCTCATGCCTTTAGGCAGGGACAAGTATCACACCATATCTGCATAGATTCTACCCAAATTACCTGGGTACGAGTATTTACCACAAAACAACGTCGCTTATGCCAATAGGCCACATATTAACGGGTTAAAACTGGCTGGTCCAAACTTCTGTACACCAGCTAGTATAGATTTGATTATTTGCCTGATCTTTTGGATACCATCATCAAAGGTCCAGAGGACACTCCGATTGCCCAAAATACCTTTTTCGCACTGTTTCAGCACATATGGAAATTGGATATTGGATGGGGTTATCCTGTACTGGATGATATAGTTGCTATTTGGTTGAAACATAGAGAAGATTTAAAGACTCTTCCTACTCTCCGCATTCCACTTGGGCTTGGTACTGGCGTAGATGGCTCTAAGACTGACCTACATTGCTTCCCCGACGCAACGAATATGGCGATGGATCTATCAAGGTATCCCTGGTAAGTGCTAAAACTAAAGTTTCACCATTACGACCGATTCCTATTCCGAAACTAGAACTATGCGCTGCTGTTCTAGTCGCTAATTTGAGTGAATTTATTAAGCAATTATTTGGCAATCTTGTTTCAAATGTTTACGGTCGGAGTGATTTGAAATATACGCTTGCGTGGTTACTGAGTCATCCTAGCAAATGGACTATATTTGTAGAAAATCGCGTCGCTAAAGCGCAGGATATCCTACCGACAGAAAAGTGGTTTTATGACTCCACGCCTGAAAGCCCTGTGGACTCTGCTTCTAGGGGTTTGTCAGTTTCTAAATTAGCTATTCATGAGTTGTGGTGAAAGGGTCCAGCGTGGCTCTCTCAGACAACTGCGCAATGGCCTGCCTCAAGAACAGAAAATACCTTTACGCAACTAGAAGCCCGCACAAGGAAATTGTGTGCACATGCCGTGGAGAATAACTTCTTTTGTAAGCTATTGGTGAACTGCAATTCCTTTAGTAATTTAAAGCTAAGCACCGCTGATTGGATTCTATTCATCGCCAATATATGTAATAAGAATTTCCATGATTTTGGCAAACAAATGCAGCATGAACTGATCAAAGCCGAAGAAATCTGGATAAGCAATCAAGCATTTATATTCCCTGAGGAGATTAAATGATGCATGCAATCGTAAGCTATTGCACTTCGCAGTCCGCTTTCGAAATTGAATATATTCTTAGATGCTAAGGGTTTGTAACGACTCTATTTTTGGCTGAGGTAAACTCAGCGGGTTCCTGGGGTCGAATACAGAAATGAATTTATAAAACGACCGTGTACGTGTATGTGGTATACTTTATTGAATTCATTAATTATGTTCCAAGCGTTTATAATTTATGTACTAATTTAATTTAGATTAAATGATTTCTTTTGGTAATCGTATGGGGTCTTGTTGGTGTAGTCGCGGTTGGCAGTGCTAGGCTCCGCGAGAATCGGTAGAACCATAAACTCGCGGTGCTGTATGGGAGTACGTCTTAGTCTCCACGAGAATCGGTAGAACCATAAACGCGTGGGGCGGTCTTAGCGTTGCTCTTAGGCAAAGTCTTGAAGAAAGAGTGCCACTGGCGCTGAAGTCTTGCTGCGGTGTGTCTTTGCTGACTGTTGCTGGATTAGAGAGTGATCCTATCATCCAGAACCAACTGCTTATATACAGCCCTCCGTCATGGGCCGTGCGTTGTTTCCATTGCGGCTGCACCGTTGTATGCTTCAGTACACTGTTAGCCAGCTTCGCCTGCTGTCAAGCCCATGCTTGTTTTTGTTGCAGCTTAGTTTATCTTGGGCCACCTTGAGCTGAAGGTGGTCAATCACTGGTGGCCGTAGTGTTGTTGTTGCCGCTTTACAATTGTTGTTGTTGTTGTACGCCTAGCAAGCGTTCATACTACTACTGTGTCCAATGCTTAGAATTCTCGTTTTCCTCTTTATGCTATGTCCGCACTGACGGCGCATGCGGTAGCCGCTGTGTGCGTTGTGTGCGTTGTGTGTTAGCTTACGTCATTGTATTGTTGTTGTTGTCTGCGGTTCGTATCGTTTATTCGTAATGCTGTTTGTTAGTGTAGTAGGTCGGCTTGAGTCTTGCCGAGCGTTGCCAGTGGCGCAATCGCCTCTGGATCATGAATAGGTTTTGTTGTAGGACTTGTGCTGATGTGTTTGTTGCTATATTTTATAATTGTTGCACTTAGCTTTCCCAGGAATCGCGTATCGTTAATTTCATTTTAAATGACTTGCATAAAATGTTGTATCATGGTGGCCCATAATTAATGCAAACTGCACTGCAACGTAAATTTTGGGTTTTAGGAGCAAAGAATGCTGTCCGTAAAATCTATAGCGAATGTGTGGCTTGCTGCCGTCAAAGTACTGATCAAGCAGATCAGGCAGGTCTTCCTGATTTTCGAGTGAATATCACACGTCTATTCTCCTCCACTGGCGTTGACCTTTCAATTTGAAGTCTTCAAAGCGCCATGGTTCCAAGGCCGGAAAGGGGTATATCGCAGTTTTCAGTTGTATGGCTACGGGCGCGATGCACTTGGAGCTTGCTGGAGATCTTTCTGCTGAAACTTTCATAAAGGTTTTGAAATGGTTCGTTGCATGGCGCGGATACTGTTGTCATTATTGTTCTGATAATGGCATAAATTTCGTAGGAGCTGAAAAGGAGCTGTGTATTATTTATGATAAAGCAAAGAACAATTCGGCGATTCACCGCTATCTAACAGATTACAGCATTGAGTGGCAATTCAACCCACCTTCTGTTCCTCACTTGGGAGGTTATTTCGAAGCAGCTGTTTCATATGAATCGCGCGCTGGATTCGACCACTTCGCTATTGATGTATGAGGAATTCTATACTATTCTGGCGGAAAATGAAACATGTTTGAATTCTCGACCTCTGTGTGCACTATCGATGGTTTCGCTGCATTTCGAGACTTTGACTCCTGGGCACCTTCTTGTGGGTGAGCCGTTAAAGGAAATTCCTGAACCTGATGCGGAACAAATTTCAGGTGACCTGTATGAAATATGGCAGGTGATATCTCAGGTTAGGCAGCATTTTTGGCATCGATGGCATTCGGACACCTCTCGTCATTGCAAAAAAGGTTCAAATGGTGGCAGCCCCAACGAAATTTTGAAGTTGGTGAATTAGTAGCAATATGAGAAGAGAAGTTATCTCCTTGTAGATGGAAAATGGCTCGTATCAATAAAACTATTTCGGAAGATCAAAACAAATTTCGCATTGTGGAACTGAAGACTTTCACTGGCACTCTGGTCGCCCCATAGTTAAACTTGTGACAATATTACCTAATGCCCACTAATGTAATTAATTATATCTATATTGATATGAATATATATACTCGTATATATATATATATATATATATATATATATATATATATTTGGCTACTCGCGAGCTCGAACGTAGCGTTGCCAATAAAAACAATGTAATATAATATAAGAAATAAGTATATAATGTAAGAAAGAAGCATATAATATATAATGTAAGAAATAAGTATATAATGTACGATATAAGTATATAATGTAAGAGATAAGTGAATAATGTATTTGCTCGAGCTTCCAGAAATTGTGTTACGTCCAGTAACCAAGATGATTTTGGATTGCACGAAGCGCTCTAGCACACTTCACACCAGCTCCAGCGCAGAAAAGAAAACGGGTTGATTGAGAGGCCGGAAACACGAAGTGTGTTGTTCAGCAGCCAACACAGGCCAGTTCCGCTAGCCCATAAACACGCTGTGCGACAGCGACAGCGTGTCAATAGATACTAGTGCCTGCTTGCGTTGGCGTACCCGACAACTGGGTAGGGGTAGTAGTGTCGCCACAGGTACTCCTGCCCTAGTGCTCGGCGCAGTTGGCGCGGAGAACGATAGCAGTCTCGTCGCTCGACTCCCCGGCTGGGGTGATGGCTTGGTCCCCTGAGCGGGGCATTGGTTGACTCCTCAGATGACTCCTTGGATGGATCGCTGGCGGGTCATTTGTCGCTGACGATGACGACGATTGCGGCTATGGCGATCGGGTTGGCGATGTTGATCGGGGTGCCTGCAGCGATGGCGCCGATGTTGAGTCACTCACATCGAGGAAGGCCGGCTTCAAGCAGTCCGTAGAGACGGTTTTCTCGACGCCGTTCAAGTCGTTGATGAAACCCTTGTTGACCCGGCGGATTACCTTATGGGGGCCCGTATATGGCGGCTCGAGTGGCCTCCGGATTTTGTTCAGCTTGCATAATACATGCGTGCAGGTGCGCTATTCTTTGAAGACGAACGGTACTGGCCTGATCGCTTTTACCAGCTTGCGCAACTGCTGTAGGATCGTTCTGTTGTCCGAAGAATTCCCCCGGCAGGCGGAGTTGGGTGCCGAAGAGCATCTCGGCTGGAGTTGCTTTGAGGTCCTCTTTATACGCCGTCCGCATTCCCAATAGCACTGTTGGCAAGGCGTCTGGGTGTTTCTGGACTGCACATCAAGGCCGCTTTTAGTGTGCGGTGTAGTCTCTCCACCATGCCGTTTGACTGTGGGTGGTAAGGCGTTGTGTGAACATGGCTAGCACCCATCATTTCGAGAGTCGTGAATAGCTCCGTGGCGTGACGATACTGCAGACCCAACTGTGGAAGAACGCTCGTGCGACGGTCACAGCTCGAATGTCCGGGAGTGGGACCGCCACTGGCCATCGGGAAAAGCGGTCGATGATGGTCAGGCAGTGCGACAGTCCTCTCACCAGCGGTAGCTTGATCAGGTCAACATGATCGTGGCAGAACCTGTCATCTCTCTCCCCGAAGCTTTGCAAATCGGCGCGATTGTGGCGATGGACCTTCGCGCGTTGGCATTGTTGGCATTCACGGGCCCAGCGGAGCGCGTCCTTGCGCATGCTTGACGAGAAGTATTTCGCCACCAGACGTTTCGCCGTTGCTCGACCACTCGGGTGGGATGATCCGTGTACAATGCCAAACGCCGCTCGACGCAGGTTGGGTGGCAAGTAGGGCCGTGTCGCCCATCGGTAACCAGACAGTAGATCTCACTGTCGTTGAAAACGAGACGATCCAGTTGGATACGCGGGTTCTCCAGCAGGTGAGGCAGCTCTACGTCTGAGTCTTGCCCCAGGTTGATAGTGGCTCCGTCGAGGATGGAAGGCATCGAGACCGTACAGGTTCGCGAAGTGCGTCTGCCAAAACGTTTCCCCCACGGAAACGTACACAAATCGTGCGTTGAATTGGAGGACGTAGTCCAGGTGCCGGCTCTGCCTCGGCGTTTCCTTGTCCGAGCGTTGGTGTGCGGCGAAGGCGAGCGGCTTGTGGTCCGTGTAAATTGTGAAGACGTGTGCTTCCAGGATCCTCCTGAAGTGTCTGACTGCGGCATACACCGCGAACAACTCCCTGTCGTAGGCGCTGTAGCGAGTTTCTGGGGGATTGAGCTTCCTAGAGAAGAACCACAGAGGCTTCCAGGTCCCATCAGGTTGCTCTTGGTTGAGTGCCGCTCCGATGGCGGTGCTCGATGCGTCGGTGTAGAGAGCGATTGGCGCGGTAGGCGAGAGGAATGCTGAATCTGTGGCCGCTGCGATACTCGCCTTGCACTGCTGGAATTGTGTCGAGGCGGCGGCCACGGCGGCGGCAAAGATACACGGTGGTCGGCACTGCTGTGCTGTCGCCCCGTATTTCTGATGGCACCAACATTGGCTAGGCGCTGTGGAGCGATCTCGGTGCCGGCTAGGGCTACGGGTATCAGCGAGACCCCTCTGAAGTGGGGTCGTAATCTTACGCAGCAGCTCCTGATTCTCCCGCGTTAGCGCCACGAGCTGTGCCACTGACTGGCGCAGCGTGGCAAGTTCTGCGTGCACGGAGTTAGCCGTTGAATCGTGCGACGATCTGTTCGTGAATGGAGAGCGGGGTCTCGGTGACGAGAGTGGAGGTGACGTACCCGTAGGTCCATTGTCGACCAGCTTGTCAGTTGCCTCTGCGAGCTCCTCCAGGCTGGTACCCTTCAGAATCTTGAGAAGCCGTTGCGTTGACGGCGGCATCAAATCGAGCCACTTCACTCGGATGACGTCATCCGTGGCCCTGTCACCTGCCATGGCGCGCATCTGCCGCAGGAGTTTAGACGGCTTCCTGTCACCCAGCTCGAGTTGGGTGAGTAGCTTGTGGAGCTGTCGATCCGCCTATTCGGTGAGGCGATTCAGTGTGGCTGCCTTCGGCGCCTCATACTTCCCCACGGGCGGCACTGTGCGGTGTACATCCGCAACCTCGGAAATGGTCTCCGGGTCGAGCGCCGCAACTACCAAATTGTAACGGCTGTTATCGTTGCGCACATGGTGGACCTGGAACGCGGCCTCGATCTGATAAAACCTCAGATCGCGGTTACTCCTCCAGAAAGGTGGGAGCCGGCAGCTGTTCACCGCCTCGATCGCGGGCGGCGACAAAAAGGTGGCGTGTCTCCCAGGTTCCTCTGCACGGTGTGGCGGTGGGTGTGTCGGTAGCAGCAATGGCGTTGGCATAGCGAGCTGTGCGTGCGCATGCACGAGCGGTGGTTGTAGCTGCTGGTGCGGAGCGTACGTTGCTTGAGTCGGCGGCTGCTCCGGTGGTGCCGGCGGCACCGGTCCTGAGGCCATTGGCGAGTGGAGCATCCTGTGCGTCGTGTGCTGGTTATATAATATACCCCTCTGGGTGGGGCGACTACGTGTATCCCGTCGGGGTCACCAATATGGCTGCTCGCGTGCTCAACGTAGCGTTGCCAATAAAAAACAGTAATATTTGTTATATCGTATATATAATAGATGATAAAATACGTTCCTACAAATTTATTTGTTATATCGTAAATATAATATATGATAAAATACGTTTCTGCAAATTTCTAGAGATTGTGTAAAGTACAGTAATTAATATATCTTTTAATTGCACAAAACGCTCTATAACACGTCACCACAGCTTCAGCACAGAAAAAGAAAGAGGGTTGAATGAAAGGCCGGAAACACGAAGTGTGTTGTTCAGCAGCCAACACAGGCTAGTTCTGCTTGCCCATAAACACGCTGTGCGACAGCCACAATAAATGGCGCGCGGAACTAGCGCCTGCTTGCGTTGGCGTACCCGACAACTGGGTGAGGGTAGTGGTTTCGCCATATATATATATATATATATATCCTCGTATATATATATATATATAACTTGATCTTATGATTTCAAGCGCAGCGGAATGTTCATGTCAATTATTTTCATTATTTTATTGTATTCATTTTCTTGTTATAACCATTGTATTTTTAACCCTTGCATTCCTTTTCATGCATTTAATGGACAGTACAATAATGTAGTAGCAATTTAACCAGCAAACGCAACTCATTATTATTTAAAGAAGGCTACTCCACAACTAACGCCACATATGCATATACATATAAATATACACACACACACATATAAATAAATATATATATATATATATATATATATATATATATATATATATATATATATATATATATATATATATATACATATATATGTATACATATACATACACATACTCGTATACATATACCTTTGAAGTTTTATCAGTGTTTTATTTTGGATTCAAGGTAGCATTGCTATGACCTATATCCCAAATTGACGAGGGTCCTTTATTGTCACAAAATTTCAAGGCTTTATGACGCTCCAATAAAAAGTACAGCATTTGAATGTTGCAAACTTTGATAATGAACCATGTGCTAACAGGCTTGCAAGGGTTAGATTGTTTTGTGTATCTCGATGATATTGTGATTTATGGGAAGAACTTGCAGCAGCATTCGCAACGCTTGTGCAAGGTGCTCCAGAAATTACGAGAACACAATTTGAAATTGAACACGGAGAAGTGTCAATTTTTGCGAAGAGAGGTGGTTTATTTAAACCATCGTTGCTCAGAGGCAGGAGCACTGCCTGACCTTCAGAAGGTGGAATGCGTTAAAAATCTAGCGATTCCGAGAAACAGAAAGGAAGTGCAAGCATTCCTAGGACTAGCGAACTATTATAGAAAGTTCGTGGAAGGACTAGCCGGAATTGCGTTGCCAATTAACAAGTTGCTACGAAAAGAGGCAAAGTTCGAATGGACAGAGAGATGTCAGCAAGCATTCGAGAGGCTAAAAGAAATAATTTGCTCGCCACCGATTTTGGCGTACCCCGACTTTGAGCAAACTTTTTTGTTGACCACTGATGCTAGCAATGAAGCATTAGGGGCAGTATTGTCACAAGGGGAAGTCGGTAATGACCGACCAATAGCATTCGCAAGCAGAGCGCTTAGCGATACGGAGAAAAGATACTCCACAATAGAAAAGGAATTTCTAGCCATAGTGTGGGCTACGAAGAATTTTAGGGCATATTTGCTAGGACGCCCATTTGAGATATACACTGATCACCAGCCGTTGAGAGGCATAGCCAATTTGAAAGACCAAACGTCTAGGCTAGCCAGGTTCAGAAACAAGTTATCAATGCGGGTTACGCTGCTAATGAACAAAGAGCCAGTAGTGTGGAATGGCTGGAGGATATAAAGGATATCCAGGCTGTGTTAAAGGGTTTCCATGATTCACCTCTAGGTGGACACCAGGGATTTTGGAAAACTCATGACAGAATTAGGCGAGTATAGGGATGGAAAGGTATGCTCAAGGACATAAAAAAATATATAAAGAGTTGCCCGAAATGTCAGGCCAATAAGAGTTCAAGGCTAACAAAGATGCCAATGGTGATAACTGACACACCAAAACAACCATTTGATAAGGTTCATATGGATATTGTAGGTATTTTACCTGAGACAGTTTCGGGAAATAAATACATTTTGACGTTCCAAGATTATTTCTCAAAGTATATGGCGTGCGTGGCTATACCCGATGCGGAAGCAGGTACGGTAGCCAAAGCATTCTTTGATGAAATTATAGCACGATACAACATACCTAAGGTTTTGATAACCGACAATGGTTCCAATTTTGTATCGAAACTATTCTCAGAAACTTGTAAAATGCTGGGAATCAAGAAGTTGCACATAACACCATATCATCCACAGGCGAATGGCTCATTGGAACGTAGTCATCGACCTCTGGCTGAGTACTTGCAGTGTTGCCAAGGAAGACGGCTCGAATTGGGATCAATGGTTGACTACTGCAATGCATGTGCACAATAATACGGTACATGTATCAACGAAGCAAACTCCGTTTGTTTTCAACATGCCAGGGTTTGATTTCAACATGCCAGCAAATCTGAAAGCAGTAGCGCCGGCACCGTTGGTGAAGTAAATATATATGTATGTAACTGTATAATGTACAGAATGAAGGTACGAGGGAATATTTAAAGAAGTAAGTATTCTAGTTATAGGAATGAGTATGGCCATATAAGTAAGTATGTAGGGACATATGATTAGGAATTAGGAATTTGCAGATACTGCAGCAGGCTATATGTAGATATACATAGGTTTTAACTGTTTATTGATTAGGAAATTAGTGTATGGAAATTTGAATAAATGTATATGTCGGGATATAAAAAAAATGTATAGGTTGATTGGGAAAATAAGCAATTAATTCTAGGTAATTTAAAGCACCTTGAATTTATGTATGTATTCATATACGAGCTAATTACAGGATGGAAAATAGAATCGTTAATGGATATATACATATCAGGCTAGAAGTAAATTTAAATAAAAAGTAATTGTATGCGATGAAAGATATAGTCATGCAATGGACAAAGTTTTGACACAAACGGGATTATTTTATGTAATCTGGTTTTAATCGGAGGACCAATGAATTGGTTCAAAACTGAAATGAGTGATAACTCACGTGTTGAAAAAGAGCACGAAAAATTAATCAAAGCAAAACTGATGCCCTATATGGCTATGAAAACACATAGGCCAGTCCTCTTTTCCTCTAGGATACGGTAGCGAATCCGAAAATGTAAGGGGAAAAGACGAGTGGATGCAAATTGAATGATATAGCATTCAATTATAGAATAAGCATGTTATAGAAAGATTGTTTTTTTAATAGCGTATGTTAAAGAAAAGTTATAAATTAAAAAATTATAATCTGTGCAAAGTTCACATTAGAAACAAAAGTAGTTTAGAAAATAATTAGAGTTACAAAAATTAATTATATAAAATCTAACTTAATAATGAAATAAGTGTTATAATAAAAAAAAACAAAAATCATACTAAATTGGAAAATTATACCCAAGAGTATATATAGTACATATAGTGTATTTATTTAAATATTATATAATTTTGAAATTCATTTATTAAATTGACTTATGAAATGTTCGGCAAAAATTAAACATAGAAGAAATATCAAACTAAAATGTATACTAGAAAATTAAGAAAATTATTATAGGTGTTCTCTATATAGCTCTGATGATGTGAAGCGAAGCAGGAATTTCCGGGAACAGCGGATATCGGAAGACGGTGCGGACTAAAAGACCAACGTAGTATTCGGAAAGATGCGTTTTTGACAAACAGAGATTTTTGGCAGTTATCTAAGGTTTGTGACCCCAAGGATGCCAACATGTTAGATTGTGGATGAATGGCGACGGATGTAATTTTAATTTTGCGAAACGGGATATGGCCGCAGCATTTGAACGCGTTGTGGATAAGTTATTGACAAGCAACGAAAAATAAACAAGTTTCCTTGCGGAGTCATGTTTTGAATTGGACAATTTTATAGTACAATGTCCACCCAGTGTATCACAATCTCAACAGAATCGATTTTGGATAAGTTTAAGAGGGGTAAAAGCTTAAGGTGGGTGACTGAAATCACCACCAAATATAATAAGCAGAAGAAATTTGGCTCAAGGAAGTTAATTGCTTCATTGAAGTATATGTCCAATCTAGAGTATGAACATATGAAATGTGATTTACATATGAAATATGATTTAATACAAGAGGACACAGAGACTGGTTACCGATCAGAGTACACAAATTACGTCATTAAATGTGTGTCTCAGAGAAATACCGATTGTCTCCACATCAAAACCAAACGATGTCAAATACCATTATGAGGAAGCTCAAGAGAAACACTTCCTCCATAAAACGCATTGCTGCAAAGTAAGAAGGAGTATTGTAATCTCTCATGTATTCCAAATGTTTTTTACAAGTTGAATACTATAAGCAGAGGCAGTTCCACATACAGCCGTGGGGCACGCTATATAAATGGAAAGAAGAAGGCCACTAAAACCAAAGTTTTAATGGCAAACCAGATCGCCAACCTATAACATCTTTGTACGTACCGATCCAGAAAGAAGGGAGGGGTATGCAGAGTTCATCGAGGGACTTCACTCTCACAGGACGGGCGTTACCAGGACCAACAATTGCAGAGGACCGTATTTGTAAGAAGCGTAGCTAAATATGTAATTAGTTTGTAATTTTGTTTGTATATACGCCAGTGAGAAAAGAGTCGATGAAAGACCAAATATAAAAAGGGGAATATAAGAAAAGAAGATGGAAACAAAAGAACAAGATAAAACAAAAGAAAAAAAAGAAGAAAATAAAAAAGATACAAATAAAAGAACAAAATTAAACAAAAGAGGAAAAAAGAAAATAACACAAAAGTAAAAAGAACAGAATACAACAATTGAACCTAAATAAGGTGAATTTGAAAAAAGAAAAACTATACATATGTACTATATAATTAAGAAAATGCAACAGATTGTTTAAAGTGCAGAAAAGAGAAAAATATTATAAAGATTCACTAGAAGTTAGTTGCACTAACATCTTTTAGAAAGAGGGGAGGGATGTTGTGAGCTAGAATCAAGCTGCCTGCGCGTAGTGTCTTACATCATCGACTCCTAACAGATGCCACACATTCTGTGTGATTAGCATGTGTTAAAGTTACTTAAGAAAGCACATATTTTTAGGGTGCGAGTATTTAGAATTAATATTACCTATATAATATTTATTATGTAAACTTTTAGGGTGCTACAGTTTTGCAGTCGAGCCACTGAAGGGCATTGAAAGTTAAAATGCACCATCAACATTTCAGAATGGCGTAGGTCAGTTGGCTTGACCAACTGACATCAATTAACAGGTGCGAAACTGGAACACCAGAAAGGTCAGTTTTTGTATTGTAATTGTGAATTGTAAATAGTATATAAGAGTTAGTATTCTAAGAAATAAAGGCTTGTGATTTAAAAACTAAAAGTGTAATGTAGTGATTTTTCCAAAGAGTGATTTAGGGTTTTCAGCCACACGCGCACAGCAGAAGGACGTCCCCAAGGACAATACCCCAACAAGCCGAATGGAAGCTGGCGAGCCACTGCCGACTACCGCCGCATCAACGCGTGCTCCTTGCCAGACCGCTATCCTCTACCGATCATCGAAGACCTGATCCAGGAGAGCCAGGGAAAAGTCTTCTCTGTAATCGATCTGCAGAAAGCCTTCTACCAAAACCCGGTTGCCAAAGCTAACATCCCGAAAACGGCCGTCACAACACCTTTCGGCCTCTTCCTCACCTGCACCATTTGAGCCAACTTTTTGAGACGCTGAAAGCGGCGAATCTACGCATCAACCTGCTTACATTCGCTGGGTATCGGGTCTCGTAAGAGGGGTTTAGACCTCCGCGCCCAAAGATCGAGGCGATCGACGCCTTTCCAAGTCTGACAGACTCTACCCAGCTGAGACGTTTCCTGGGTATGGTCAATTATTACCGCAGGTGTATACCGCACGCCGCGGAACTACAGGCCCCGCTCAACGAACTTCTGAAGAACCTCTCGAAGAAGAAGGCGGCGATTAGCTGGACGACACAAACGGAGCAGGCATTCCAGTAGTGCAAGGCGAGTATCCCAGCGGCCACAGATTCAGCATTCCTCTCGCCTACCGCGCCAATCGCTCTCTACACCGACGCATCGAGCACCGCCATCGGAGCGGCACTCAACCAAGAGCAACCTGATGGGACCTGGAAGCCTCTGTGGTTCTTCTCTAGGAAGCTCAATCCCCCAGAAACTCGCTACAGCGCCTACGACAGGGAGTTGTTCGCGGTGTATGCCGCAGTCAGACACTTCAGGAGGATCCTGGAAGCACACGTCTTCACAATTTACACGGACCACAAGCCGCTCGCCTTCACCGCACACCAACGCTCGGACAAGGAAACGCCGAGGCAGAGCCGGCACCTGGACTACGTCCTCCAATTCAACGCACGATTTGTGTACGTTTCCGTGGGGGAAACGTTTTGGCAGACGCACTTCGCGAACCTGTACGGTCTCGATGCCTTCCATCCTCGACGGAGCCACTATCAACCTGGGGCAAGACTCAGACGTAGAGCTGCCTCACCTGCTGGAGAACCCGCGTATCCAACTGGATCGTCTCGTTTTCAACGACAGTGAGATCTACTGTCTGGTTACCGATGGGCGACACGGCCCTACTTGCCACCCAACCTGCGTCGAGCGGCGTTTGGCATTGTACACGGATCATCCCACCCGAGTGGTCGAGCAACGGCGAAACGTCTGGTGGCGAAATACTTCTCGTCAAGCATGCGCAAGGACGCGCTCCGCTGGGCCCGTGAATGCCAACAATGCCAACGCGCGAAGGTCCATCGCCACAATCGCGCCGATTTGCAAAGCTTCGGGGAGAGAGATGACAGGTTCTGCCACGATCATGTTGACCTGATCAAGCTACCGCTGGTGAGAGGACTGTCGCACTGCCTGACCATCATCGACCGCTTTTCCCGATGGCCAGTGGCGGTCCCACTCCCGGACATTCGAGCTGTGACCGTCGCACGAGCGTTCTTCCACAGTTGGGTCTGCAGTATCGTCACGCCACGGAGCTATTCACGACTCTCGAAATGATGGGTGCTAGCCATGTTCACACAACGCCTTACCACCCACAGTCAAACGGCATGGTGGAGAGACTACACCGCACACTAAAAGCGGCCTTGATGTGCAGTCCAGAAACACCCAGACGCCTTGCCAACAGTGCTATTGGGAATGCGGACGGCGTATAAAGAGGACCTCAAAGCAACTCCAGCCGAGATGCTCTTCGGCACCCAACTCCGCCTGCCGGGGGAATTCTTCGGACAACAGAACGACCCTACCACCCAACCGTTTTTCGCGGAGCAGTTGCGCAAGTTGGTAAAAGCGATCAGGCCAGTACCAGCGTCCAACCGCTCGAGACAGAAGCCGTTCGTCTTCAAAGAATTGCGCACCTGCACGCATGTATAATGCAAGCTGGACAAAATCCGGAGGCCACTCGAGCCGCCATATACGGGCCCCCATAAGGTAATCCGCCGGGTCAACAAGGGTTTCATCAACGACTTGTCGAGAAAGCCGTCTCTACGGACTGCTTGAAGCCGGCCTACCTCAAGGTGAGTGACTCAACATCGGCGTCATCGGTGCAGGCACACCGATCAACATCGCCAACAAGATCGCCATAGCCGCAATCGCCGTCATCGTCAGCGAAAAATGACCCGCCAGCGTTCCATCCAAGGAGTCATCTGAGGAGTCAACCAATGCCCCGCTCAGGGGACCAACCATCACCCCAGCCGCGGAGTCGAGCGACGAGACTGCTATCGTTCTCCGCGCCAACTGCGCCGAGCACTAGGGCAGGAGTACCTGTGGCGTCACTACTACCCCCACCCAGTTGTCGGGTACGCCAACGCAAGCAGGCACTAGTTCCGCGCGCCATCTATTGACACGCTGTCGCTGTCGCACAGCGTGTTTATGGGCAAGCGGAACTGGCCTGTGTTGGCTGCTGAACAACACACTTCGTGTTTCCGGCCTCTCAATCCACCCGTTTTCTTTTCTGCGCTGGAGCTGGTGTGAAGTGTGCTAGAGCGCTTCGTGCAATCCAAAATAATCTTGGTTACTGGACGTAACACAATTTCTGGAAGCTCCAGGAAATACATTATTCACTTATCTCTTACATTATATACTTATATCTTACATTATATACTTATTTCTTACATTATATATTATATGCTTCTTTCTTACATTATATACTTATTTCTTATATTATATTACATTGTTTTTATTGGCAACGCTACGTTCGAGCTCGCGAGTAGCCAAATATATATATATATATATACGAGTATATATATTCATATCAATATAGATATAATTAATTACATTAGTGGGCATTAGGTAATATTGTCACAAGTTTAACTATGGGGCGACCAGAGTGCCAGTGAAAGTCTTCAGTTCCACAATGCGAAATTTGTTTTGATCTTCCGAAATAGTTTTATTGATACGAGCCATTTTCCATCTACAAGGAGATAACTTCTCTTCTCATATTGCTACTAATTCACCAACTTCAAAATTTCGTTGGGGCTGCCACCATTTGAACCTTTTTTGCAATGACGAGAGGTGTCCGAATGCCATCGATGCCAAAAATGCTGCCTAACCTGAGATATCACCTGCCATATTTCATACAGGTCACCTGAAATTTGTTCCGCATCAGGTTCAGGAATTTCCTTTAACGGCTCACCCACAAGAAGGTGCCCAGGAGTCAAAGTCTCGAAATGCAGCGAAACCATCGATAGTGCACACAGAGGTCGAGAATTCATACATGTTTCATTTTCCGCCAGAATATTATAGAATTCCTCATACATCAATAGCGAAGTGGTCGTATCCAGCGCGCGATTCATATGAAACAGCTGCTTCGAAATAACCTCCCAAGTGAGGAACAGAAGGTGGGTTGAATTGCCACTCAATGCTGTAATCTGTTAGATAGCGGTGAATCGCCGAATTGTTCTTTGCTTTATCATAAATAATACACAGCTCCTTTTCAGCTCCTACGAAATTTATGCCATTATCAGAACAATAATGACAACAGTATCCGCGCCATGCAACGAACCATTTCAAAACCTTTATGAAAGTTTCAGCAGAAAGATCTCCAGCAAGCTCCAAGTGCATCGCGCCCGTAGCCATACAACTGAAAACTGCGATATACCCCTTTCCGGCCTTGGAACCACGGCGCTTTGAAAACTTCAAATTGAAAGGTCAACGCCAGTGGAGAAGAATAGACGTGTGATATTCACTCGAAAATCAGGAAGACCTGCCTGATCTGCTTGATCAGTACTTTGACGGCAGCAAGCCACACATTCGCTATAGATTTTACGGACAGCATTCTTTGCTCCTAAAACCCAAAATTTACGTTGCAATGCAGTTTGCATTAATTATGGGCCACCATGATACAACATTTTATGCAAGTCATTTAAAATGAAATTAACGATACGCGATTCCTGGGAAAGCTAAGTGCAACAATTATAAAATATAGCAACAAACACATCAGCACAAGTCCTACAACAAAACCTATTCATGATCCAGAGGCGATTACGCCACAGGCAACGCTCGGCAAGACTCAAGCCGACCTACTACACCGCAGAAAACAACAACAATACAATGACGTAAGCTAACACACAACGCATCCACAGCACAGCGGCTACCGCATGCGCCGTCAGTGCGGACATAGCATAAAGAGGAAAACGAGAATTCTAAGCATTGGACACAGTAGTAGTATGAACGTTTGCTAGGCGTACAACAACAACAACAATTGTAAAGCGGCAACAACAACACTACGGCCACCAGTGATTGACCACCTTCAGCTCAAGGTGGCCCAAGATAAACTAAGCTGCAACAAAAACAAGCATGGGCTTGACAGCAGGCGAAGCTGGCTAACAGTGTACTGAAGCATACAACGGTGCAGCCGCAATGGAAACAACGCACGGCCCATGACGGAGGGCTGTATATAAGCAGTTGGTTCTGGATGATAGGATCACTCTCTAATCCAGCAACAGTCAGCAAAGACACACCGCAGCAAGACTTCAGCGCCAGTGGCACTCTTTCTTCAAGACTTTGCCTAAGAGCAACGCTAAGACCGCCCCACGCGTTTATGGTTCTACCGATTCTCGTGGAGACTAAGACGTACTCCCATACAGCACCGCGAGTTTATGGTTCTACCGATTCTCGCGGAGCCTAGCACTGCCAACCGCGACTACACCAACAAGACCCCATACGATTACCAAAAGAAATCATTTAATCTAAATTAAATTAGTACATAAATTATAAACGCTTGGAACATAATTAATGAATTCAATAAAGTATACCACATACACGTACACGGTCGTTTTATAAATTCATTTCTGTATTCGACCCCAGGAACCCGCTGAGTTTACCTCAGCCAAAAATAGAGTCGTTACAAACCCTTAGCATCTAAGAATATATTCAATTTCGAAAGCGGACTGCGAAGTGCAATAGCTTACGATTGCATGCATCATTTAATCTCCTCAGGGAATATAAATGCTTGATTGCTTATCCAGATTTCTTCGGCTTTGATCAGTTCATGCTGCATTTGTTTGCCAAAATCATGGAAATTCTTATTACATATATTGGCGATGAATAGAATCCAATCAGCGGTGCTTAGCTTTAAATTACTAAAGGAATTGCAGTTCACCAATAGCTTACAAAAGAAGTTATTCTCCACGGCATGTGCACACAATTTCCTTGTGCGGGCTTCTAGTTGCGTAAAGGTATTTTCTGTTCTTGAGGCAGGCCATTGCGCAGTTGTCTGAGAGAGCCACGCTGGACCCTTTCACCACAACTCATGAATAGCTAATTTAGAAACTGACAAACCCCTAGAAGCAGAGTCCACAGGGCTTTCAGGCGTGGAGTCATAAAACCACTTTTCTGTCGGTAGGATATCCTGCGCTTTAGCGACGCGATTTTCTACAAATATAGTCCATTTGCTAGGATGACTCAGTAACCACGCAAGCGTATATTTCAAATCACTCCGACCGTAAACATTTGAAACAAGATTGCCAAATAATTGCTTAATAAATTCACTCAAATTAGCGACTAGAACAGCAGCGCATAGTTCTAGTTTCGGAATAGGAATCGGTCGTAATGGTGAAACTTTAGTTTTAGCACTTACCAGGGATACCTTGATAGATCCATCGCCATATTCGTTGCGTGCATACATTACCCCAGCGTAATGAATCTATGAAGCGTCGGGGAAGCAATGTAGGTCAGTCTTAGAGCCATCTACGCCAGTACAAAGCCCAAGTGGAATGCGGAGAGTAGGAAGAGTCTTTAAATCTTCTCTATGTTTCAACCAAATAGCAACTATATCATCCAGTACAGGATAACCCCATCCAATATCCAATTTCCATATGTGCTGAAACAGTGCGAAAAAGGTATTTTGGGCAATCGGAGTGTCCTCTGGACCTTTGATGATGGTATCCAAAAGATCAGGCAAATAATCAAATCTATACTAGCTGGTGTACAGAAGTTTGGACCAGCCAGTTTTAACCCGTTAATATGTGGCCTATTGGCATAAGCGACGTTGTTTTGTGGTAAATACTCGTACCCAGGTAATTTGGGTAGAATCTATGCAGATATGGTGTGATACTTGTCCCTGCCTAAAGGCATGAGGGAGACACATACTTCCCCTTTCACAGCGCTTTTCGCCCAACCAATGCCACTCACAATGACCTCACTGAGTTGCCTCTTTAAGCATAATTTCTGAAAGCAGGATTCTGAAATTAATGAAGAGTGTGAACCATTATCGAACAAAGCCCGAAAGACATATTTTTTTTCCAGTGTGATCTGCAATTCGTACTAAAGCAGTAGCCAACAGTACGGGTCTATTTACTGATGCTGTTATTAGGTTGCATCCACCGTATCCGTTACAGCAGGAGAGGAATTTGTGTTGTTGTCCCTTACAGAATTTTCATTAATTGACCCAAATTTATGCAATAGAGTATGATGACGTTTGTGGCAGACCCTACAGATGGTGGAACTTCGACAAACGTTACTTTTATGCATCCCGCTTAAGCAGTTGAAACACAATCCCCTTTCTTTGGCATGCAAAGATAAACTGCGAAAATTAGTACATTCATAGATCAAATGCTCCTTTCCTACGGCTTTGTTTCCTTGTGCTGCGTGGCAAGCTTTATTGTTATTACTTGCGCTTAAAGAGCTGTTGTTTAAATGCGCATACATTTTGAATGATCGGACCAAGCACACTTTATATGGCACAGCCAGAGCTTACCATTTGAACAGGAAAAATTTCACTTAAATAATGATCTTTTATTACCCGACTTATCTGGTATCTATCCCGACTTATCTGGAATCTATTTGCAGCCGTTGACCCATTAGACAACGGTGTAGGTAGAATAGCTTTTGACTACCAGTCAAAGCTTCCTGATTTAGTACTATAGCACTAAAACTGTCAAAATCGATAACCAAGTGGTTGAATCACCGAAAAAATGCGGCAGTTTCATGCTAGCACAAATCTTCTTTCCACGCTTTGTAACAACTGCCTTTGATTCGGGCTGCGAAGGCCTTATAATTATTTCTTGCAAAATGTTGTAGACTTTTCACGGCTATTATAGGTTCCCCATAGCTTTCAATTTCTTTAAGAAAATGGTTGTCCTCTCCTGGGCTAATTTTGCACCCGCACAGGTTTTTGCTTTAAAAGCCATAGTTTTTTGAGGTAAAGCTTTGTATAATAGTCCAGTTTCGTCTGCGTTATAGATGTCCTCAGGTCTGTAACCCATTAACATTGTAGAGATTTTCTCTAGAAATTGGCTAACATCTTCTACATTAACCGCAGAAGAGAAGAATGATAGAAAATATGTAATATTCAGAGCTACATTCTATGCTTACCTGAAATGCATTTAAAACTGATGTTATTTCTCCTCCTCCATTTTTGGAGCCAACCATCTGAACCAACGAAATTATTTATGCCGACTTTTTGTGCTTTTTCCAGAGCTTTAGCTGTTATTATTGGCCCTGAAACAGGAATGTTTTTGTTTCGCACTTTTCCGAACCATGCTAAACACATCAACATTGTATTTCTGATCCGTACGATGCATCCACCCTCTCCTGCAGAATTTTTCCCACTCTTTATCAAACAATTTTATATACGCATCTAGTTGGTGCTTACTGTATACTGCTTTTCTGTCTCTGCTTTCCAACAAATAACGATCCAATGCTCTGAGCGCGCTATCCCTTGATTTCGTTTCACTCATTTTTGTCTGTCTTACTTTTCACCATGTAGCGTTATTTAAAAATTGCAAAACCAGGTATCACGAATCAAAAAATATGCAAAAACAATTTAATATGAAAATAAAACTGTCCTTTATATTGACATGTAAGCACATATATGTATGTATATTTTTGCAAATAGATTTAATATAACTTTAGTTTTATATAAATATTAAGTTTATTCAATTTCTTTTCCCGTTTTAATAATTTTATGAAACATAAGTTTTTGTGGGAGTAGTTTTCTTAAAATAATAATCCGTTGCGTGTGCTGGTTAAATTGCTACTACTTTATTGTACTCTCCATTACATGCATGAAAAGGAAAGCAAACGTTAAAAATTCAAAGAAGAAAATGAATGAACATAATTGGCATGAACATGTATTTGAATATATATGTATATATGTATATGTATATGTATAAGTATGTATCTATATATATATATATATATATATATATATATATATATATATATATATATATATATATATATATATATATATATATATATATATATATATATATATATATATATATATATATATATATATATATATACTATATATACTAAAGTATATTGTTACGAAATCAACACGCCATCTGATTTGTTGATGATTTTAAGGTGAGCGTCGTTTTCAACCCGTAAAAATGTACACGCGAGATGGCATGCGAAGCTGCGTTCGGAGGCTGGTTGAAGTTGCGCAAGAGGACTGCACACGAGACATCGGGATCCGTGAACAAGTGAAAGTGACAAAGTGAGCATCGTAGTAGCAGATCAGTTAACCAGTGACAGTGGTAGAGTGATCATAGCCGAATCCTTAGAGTGGTAGCGTAAGCGTCGTGTTAGCAACGAGAGTTAACAAGTGATCGTCGCAGAGCGGACGTTAGTGAGTTGGACGGCTAATAATAAATCCAATTGTCCTAACTGAGGAGGGAACTGTTTGCTTATTACACAATCCAGTGATACGAATACAAGTATTGAGCTAGGTAGAAATTGTCTGAAAGGAGATTACGTAACAGCTGGTGTCAGAAGTGGGATTGTGTTTAAGCAATCAAAATGAAGTTGGAGCAGCTAAAAGTCGAACATCTGACAAAATAGTTTTCGTTATGTGATCTTCCAGCTATTGGAACTAAAACAGAGGTGCAACTGGGGTTGTGTCTCGAAATGGTGTCACACGGTTTCAATCTGTCGGAGTACAACTTCGATGAGGAATTTGGAGCCACATCGAGTAAAGTTGATGAGACGCGAGTTCCTCAAGCGATTCCAGATGGCAAACAATTGTTTGCAGTATTATATGACATAATGCAGAAGCAGCAACAGTTGACGATTGAACAAGAAATACGTCAATGCGGAAATATTCATGGAGGAAAAATTTAACGAAGTTTACATATTTTCAGAAGCGTTAAATGGTAGAGTTTACTCAATTGAAGGAGAGCTTAGCAAAATCAAGGTTAATGACAAAATGGCGGACGCTAATAATAAAATTTCAGCTTTGAACTAGCAACTTCGTGAGCTACAAGTAAATGGTTGGAATGTGGTTCGAGAAGTAGTTGGGGTTAAACTAAAACCACCAACATATGATGGCAGACCTGTGTTCAACATCTTCAAGCTCCAGTTCGAAGCTACGATGGCCCAAAATCAGTTGAGCGACGAAGACTCTGCTGCGGCATTAATTGTGGCTTTGAAAGGAGGTGCAGCTGAAATTCTTCAGACAGTTCCTATAGTTCTTCGAAGCAATTACCATGCAGTCATGGGTGCACTGAAAAGAAAATACGGAAGAGAGCACATGAAATAATTCTACGGCAAGGAATAGAAAAGTCGTAAGCAAAAATTTGGTGAAACACAACAGAATTTAGCAGCAGATATCGATCGGTTAGCACGTTTGGCATACCGGGAATATTCAAGCGATATCCCAGATAATTTCAAAATCCAGGCGTTCGTGGATGGAAATCGTGACTAACAAGCCAGAATAGTTACATTAACGACACCGAAGAGGAAATTTGCAGAGACAGTCAATAATATGTGCCTTCTACCTCATAAAGTACGCAAATTTAATTTGGAACAGGCTGACCTGGTGCAGGCAATATGCTCTAATGATGGGCTCAAAGATTTGTATAACGGCGCGAGAGCTAGCGCCCAATTTAATTTGGAGACTTCAAGAGTACAGCCAGATATTTGAGTGAGAAGCTAAATGTATGATCGCCATGTTATGATGGGCTCAATGTATTGTATAGCGGCGCGAGAGCTAGCGCACAATTTCAATCGGCGACTACAAGAGTACAGCCAAATATTAAATGAGAAGCGATAAGTTTGGTTTCCAGATCGAATCTGATTTATTGATAAAACCTTATTGTTATTTATACTTTAATTTCTTATGTGCTAAGACTTAGTATATAATATGGTACTTAATACATAAAGAGGGCTTTTGCAATGTCAGCGGAAAGTATCACGGTCATAGCCAGCGTACATTCGTTCGAGGGCATTGAACATTAGAATGCAGCGTAATAAAAAACGTGAGCGCTGTTCGCGCTTCATAACGTGGACATTCTTATATGAGAGTTCGATGTACTTATGTTTGGTCTCCGCTCACATTGCATGTGCCTACGCCGCGTATGGTGTTGGCGTTTGTGTGTATACATACATTATGCTTTTCATACACTACACCCTTAAAAAAAAATTTTTTTTTTAATATTTATGTTATATTAATTACTAAAAATTTTACTTCTTTATCTTTACAAAGTTATATATTTTTTTAATAAGTTTTTATGGAGTTCTTTTATTTCTCCTTTTATTTCTAATAGGCAATTTATATTCCGAATTTCAATTACTCTATAAGAACCATTGTAAGGTTTTTGGTTTTTCTTTCTATTCATATTTCTTACTAATACCATATCACCTATATTTATATCTAGTGTGTTTATATGTTTTTGAGCTACAAACCTTTTTTGTAGTTTAGATTTTTCGATTAATGCTTTTGCATTTTTTTATTGAGTATTGTAGTCTAATTCTGAGTTCGCTAGCGTAGTTATCCATATTGTATATGGATAACTACGCTAACGGATTGGATTTTCTTGGCTGCCAGTACTTGATAGGTGTGGTAATTTGCCATATACATTTTCGTATAGTTATCATTAGATCTACTATGCATAGTTTTTGTATTAAGAGGTGACAACTTCTCCAGAATCGAAACGGATTTCGGTGGATTATCGTTGTACCTTACGCGCAATATATTTTTATCTTTTTCATAGATTAATTGAGTACTCTTCATATTTATATCGTTCACTTTTTAAAATTTTCATTTTGTAATGTATCTGACGTCAGTGATAGATGTACAGTCCCAGATATGAAATTGATCAGACTTCTCTTGGGTTTTGTATTTAACTTGTTGTTGTTGGTCTGCATGTTTTTTGGCAGCCTTTCCTCTTGTTATAATTAATGTTCTTTTAGCTTTTTCATCGGTTTCTTTAGGAATCATTTGTTTTAAAGTTTCTGAATCAATTTTGATTCTGGAAAGTGCGTCTGCGTTGGTATTTGATTTTCCACTTTTTTATAGTATGTCAAAATCAAAATGTTGTTCTTGTCATTGTAAGAAGTGATACTAATGTGGCAACTGTAAGTTTTTTGACTATATAAATTGCTAAAATTTCTTTTCATTTACTGGTTTAACTACACATATTTTCTTTTCAAAACTTAAATGTAAAATTTTGTTTTTGTGAATTTACTATTAAAATTTAAGCCCAAAGTTTATTTCATTTTAATCTGAGTTTTACATAACAAAATTTTATTGTTGTTTTTGCAACCTTTTGTAGCTAATTTGATAATTTTTCTTGGTTTCCTAACGCGTTTGTTTAATGTTTCTTTCTTTCCATTACATATGTATATGAATTATCAATTAGTTTCTGATGCGAATTAATATTTTTATAATAATAAGATCTATATTATATATGGTCTTTAAATTAAATTAAAAGTCACGTATGTATACGTATATAAAAATATTTAAGATTCTTAACTAATATTTAAATGTATTAAGTTGCTTAACTATAATATTAGAATAAATTATTTGTAAGAAGTTTCGCTTACTCTGTTTCTAAAGACAAAATTATGTAAAGCAAAATTATAACCATTTCCTTTAATATTATTTTTTTAATTTATGAACATTTACAACAAAAGTCAAAGATTTTTTCTTTTTTATATTAAATCCTAAAATAGTTTAAGAAAAGGACATACAATATAGTTTTATATGTTTACAGCGTTTTAGCATGCTCCAAAAGATTACTGCTAAATTTCGATATTATTGTAGTCTAATTCTGAGTTCGTTAGCGTAGTTATCCATATTGTATATTTTTGGATTTTCTTGGCTGCCAGTACTTGATAGGTGTGGTAATTTGCCATATACAAGCGCAAAAGGTGTATATTGTGTGTCTACATGGGGGGTTGTATTATATGCAAAGGTATAGAACGGGATCCAATTGTGCCAGTCATAGTCGTTGGTAAAAGATAACATGAATTCATTTAATACGCGGTGATTTCTACTGATCCTAATGTTTGGTGATGGTATGGTGTTGAGAATTGTTGTTCAATGTCTAGGAATTTGCAAATGTTGCGCATGAGCTCATTTGTGAACTCAGTGCCTCTATCTGATTTTAGTGTCTTAAAATGGCCATATTTTAAGATACATTGTTCTACTACTGTTTGAGCTATGGTTTTATCGTCTTTGGTTTCAATTGGGTGTGCTATTACAAATTTTATCAGTTCGCAATGTATTATGAGTATGTATCTGAATCTATCTGACATTCTTAGTGGTCCAACTATGTCTATTTCAAGTACTTCAAAACTAGTGTTTGGTGTGTCTGTTATTATTTATTTTTCGTGTATATGTTTAGTTATTTTGTTCCGTGCACATTTGTCACAGTGTGTTATAAAATATTTCACCATCCGACTCATTTTTTCCACACATATATTTGTTTTAGTTTTAGAATGGTTTTTCTTGTGCCAAGGTGTCCTCCATGTGTTGAGTTTTGGTATTCGTTTATTAATTTGTATTTAATTATATCGTTTTCAATTTCTTTAGGGGGTTCAAATATAATAATCTTGTATGCGAAACGTTTTTCTTTAATTTCCTTTTCCTGCAGCTTGTTAAATATATCTTTAAATTCTTCTTTTTGTATACCTTCAAAAATTATAGCTGTATTCGATAGCGCTAAAATGTCTACTTTTAATTTTTTTATTTCAAATGCTAGCTTCTCCATAATCGAAATGTATTTCGTATAGTTATCATTAGATCTACTATGCATAGTTTTTGTATTAAGAGGTGACAACTTCTCCAGAATCGAAACGGATTTCGGTGGATTATCGTTGTACCTTACGCGCAATATATTCTTATCTTTTTCATAGATTAATTGAGTACTCTTCATATTTATATCGTTCACTTTTTAAAATTTCAATTTTGTAATGTATCTGACGTCAGTGATAGATGTACAGTCCCAGATATGAAATTGATCAGACTTCTCTTGGGTTTTGTATTTAACTTGTTGTTGTTGGTCTGCATGTTTTTTGGCAGCCTTTCCTCTTGTTATAATTAATGTTCTTTTAGCTTTTTCATCGGTTTATTTAGGAATCATTTGTTTTAAAGTTTCTGAATCAATTTTGATTCTGGAAAGTGCGTCTGCGTTGGTATTTGATTTTCCACTTTTTTATAGTATGTCAAAATCAAAATGGTGTTCTTGTCATTGTAAAAAGTGATACAAATGTGGCAACTGTAAATTTTTTGACTATATAAATTGCTAAAATTTCTTTTCAATTACTGGTTTAACTACACATATTTTCTTTTCAAAACTTAAATGTAAAATTTTGTTTTTGTGAATTTACTATTAAAATTTAAGCCCAAAGTTTATTTCATTTTAATCTGAGTTTTACATAACAAAATTTTGTTGTTGTTTTTGCAACCTTTTGTAGCTAATTTGATAATTTTTCTTGGTTTCCTAACGCGTTTGTTTAATGTTTCTTTCTTTCCATTACATATGTATATGAATTATCAATTAGTTTCTGATGCGAATTAATATTTTTATAATAATAAGATTTATATTATATATGGTCTTTAAATTAAATTAAAAGTCACGTATGTATACGTATATAAAAATATTTAAGATTCTTAACTAATATTTAAATGTATTAAGTTGCTTAACTATAATATTAGAATAAATTATTTGTAAGAAGTTTCGCTTACTCTGTTTCTAAAGACAAAATTATGTAAAGCAAAATTATAACCATTTCCTTTAATATTATTTTTTTAATTTATGAACATTTACAACAAAAGTCAAAGATTTTTTCTTTTTTATATTAAATCCTAAAATAGTTTAAGAAAAGGACATACAATATAGTTTTATATGTTTACAGCGTTTTAGCATGCTCCAAAAGATTACTGCTAAATTTCGATATTATTGTAGTCTAATTCTGAGTTCGTTAGCGTAGTTATCCATATTGTATATTTTTGGATTTTCTTGGCTGCCAGTACTTGATAGGTGTGGTAATTTGCCATATACAAGCGCAAAAGGTGTATATTGTGTGTCTACATGGGGGTTGTATTATATGCAAAGGTATAGAACGGGATCCAATTGTGCCAGTCATAGTCGTTGGTAAAAGATAACATGAATTCATTTAATACGCGGTGATTTCTACTGATCCTAATGTTTGGTGATGGTATGGTGTTGAGAATTGGTGTTGAATGTCTAGGAATTTGCAAATGTTCTGCATGAGCTCATTTGTGAACTCAGTGCCTCTATCTGATTTTAGTGTCTTAAAATGGCCATATTTTAAGATACATTGTTCTACTACTGTTTGAGCTATGGTTTTATCGTCTTTGGTTTCTATTGGGTGTGCTATTACAAATTTTGTCAGTTCGCAATGTATTATGAGTATGTATCTGAATCTATCTGACATTCTTAGTGGTCCAACTGTGTCTATTTCAAGTACTTCAAAACTAGTGTTTGGTGTGTCTGTTTTTATTTATTTTTCGTGTATATGTTTAGTTATTTTGTTCCGTGCACATTTGTCACAGTGTTTTATAAAATATTTCACCATCCGACTCATTTTTTCCACACATATATTTGTTTTAGTTTTAGAATGGTTTTTCTTGTGCCAAGGTGTCCTCCATGTGTTGAGTTTTGGTATTCGTTTATTAATTTGTATTTAATTATATCGTTTTCAATTTCTTTAGGGGGTTCAAATATAATAATCTTGTATGCGAAAAGTTTTTCTTTAATTTCCTTTTCCTGCAGCTTGTTAAATATATCTTTAAATTCTTCTTTTTGTATACCTTCAAAAATTATATCTGTATTCGATAGCGCTAAAATGTCTACTTTTAATTTTTTTATTTCAGATGCTAGCTTCTCCATAATCGAAATGTATTTCGTATAGTTATCATTAGATCTACTATGCATAGTTTTTGTATTAAGAGGTGACAACTTCTCCAGAATCGAAACGGATTTCGGTGGATTATCGTTGTGCCTTACGCGCAATATATTTTTATCTTTTTCATAGATTAATTGAGTACTCTTCATATTTATATCGTTCACTTTTTAAAATTTCAATTTTGTAATGTATCTGACGTCAGTGATAGATGTACAGTCCCAGATATGAAATTGATGAGACTTCTCTTGGGTTTTGTATTTAACTTGTTGTTGTTGGTCTGCATGTTTTTTGGCAGCCTTTCCTCTTGTTATAATTAATGTTCTTTTAGCTTTTTCATCGGTTTCTTTAGGAATCATTTGTTTTAAAGTTTCTGAATCAATTTTGATTCTGGAAAGTGCGTCTGCGTTGGTATTTGATTTTCCACTTTTTTATAGTATGTCAAAATCAAAATGTTGTTCTTGTCATTGTAAAAAGTGATACTAATGTGGCAACTGTAAGTTTTTTGACTATATAAATTGCTAAAATTTCTTTTCAATTACTGGTTTAACTACACATATTTTCTTTTCAAAACTTAAATGTAAAATTTTGTTTTTGTGAATTTACTATTAAAATTTAAGCCCAAAGTTTATTTCATTTTAATCTGAGTTTTACATAACAAAATTTTGTTGTTGTTTTTGCAACCTTTTGTAGCTAATTTGATAATTTTTCTTGGTTTCCTAACGCGTTTGTTTAATGTTTCTTTCTTTCCATTACATATGTATATGAATTATCAATTAGTTTCTGATGCGAATTAATATTTTTATAATAATAAGATTTATATTATATATGGTCTTTAAATTAAATTAAAAGTCACGTATGTATACGTATATAAAAATATTTAAGATTCTTAACTAATATTTAAATGTATTAAGTTGCTTAACTATAATATTAGAATACATTATTTGTAAGAAGTTTCGCTTACTCTGTTTTTAAAGACAAAATTATGTAAAGCAAAATTATAACCATTTCCTTTAATATTATTTTTTTAATTTATGAACATTTACAACAAAAGTCAAAGATTTTTTCTTTTTTATATTAAATCCTAAAATAGTTTAAGAAAAGGACATACAATATAGTTTTATATGTTTACAGCGTTTTAGCATGCTCCAAAAGATTACTGCTAAATTTCGATATTATTGTAGTCTAATTTTGAGTTCGTTAGCGTAGTTATCCATATTGTATATTTTTGGATTTTCTTGGCTGCCAGTACTTGATAGGTGTGGTAATTTGCCATATACAAGCGCAAAATGTGTATATTGTGTGTCTACATGGGGGGTTGTATTATATGCAAAGGTATAGAACGGGATCCAATTGTGCCAGTCATAGTCGTTGGTAAAAGATAACATGAATTCATTTAATACGCGGTGATTTCTACTGATCCTAATGTTTGATGATGGTATGGTGTTGAGAATTGGTGTTGAATGTCTAGGAATTTGCAAATGTTCTGCATGAGCTCATTTGTGAACTCAGTGCCTCTATCTGATTTTAGTGTCTTAAAATGGCCATATTTTAAGATACATTGTTCTACTACTGTTTGAGCTATGGTTTTATCGTCTTTGGTTTCTATTGGGTGTGCTATTACAAATTTTATCAGTTCGCAATGTATTATGAGTATGTATCTGAATCTATCTGACATTCTTAGTGGTCCAACTGTGTCTATTTCAAGTACTTCAAAACTAGTGTTTGGTGTGTCTGTTATTATTTATTTTTCGTGTATATGTTTAGTTATTTTGTTCCGTGCACATTTGTCACAGTGTTTTATAAAATATTTCACCATCCGACTCATTTTTTCCACACATATATTTGTTTTAGTTTTAGAATGGTTTTTCTTGTGCCAAGGTGTCCTCCATGTGTTGAGTTTTGGTATTCGTTTAATAATTTGTATTTAATTATATCGTTTTCAATTTCTTTAGGGGGTTCAAATATAATAATCTTGTATGCGAAACGTTTTTCTTTAATTTCCTTTTCCTGCAGCTTGTTAAATATATCTTTAAATTCTTCTTTTTGTATACCTTCAAAAATTATATCTGTATTCGATAGCGCTAAAATGTCTACTTTTAATTTTTTTATTTCAGATGCTAGCTTCTCCATAATCGAAATGTATTTCGTATAGTTATCATTAGATCTACTATGCATAGTTTTTGTATTAAGAGGTGACAACTTCTCCAGAATCGAAACGGATTTCGGTGGATTAACGTTGTACCTTACGCGCAATATATTTTTATCTTTTTCATAGATTAATTGAGTACTCTTCATATTTATATCGTTCACTTTTTTGTAATGTATCTGACGTCAGTGATAGATGTACAGTCCCAGATATGAAATTGATGAGACTTCTCTTGGGTTTTGTATTTAACTTGTTGTTGTTGGTCTGCATGTTTTTTGGCAGCCTTTCCTCTTGTTATAATTAATGTTCTTTTAGCTTTTTCATCTTTTTCTTTAGGAATCATTTGTTTTAAAGTTTCTGAATCAATTTTGATTCTGGAAAGTGCGTCTGCGTTGGTATTTGATTTTCCAGTTTTTTATAGTATGTCAAAATCAAAATGTTGTTCTTGTCATTGTAAGAAGTGATACTAATGTGGCAACTGTAAGTTTTTTGACTATATAAATTGCTAAAATTTCTTTTCATTTACTGGTTTAACTACACATATTTTCTTTTCAAAACTTAAATGTAAAATTTTGTTTTTGTGAATTTACTATTAAAATTTAAGCCCAAAGTTTATTTCATTTTAATCTGAGTTTTACATAACAAAATTTTGTTGTTGTTTTTGCAACCTTTTGTAGCTAATTTGATAATTTTTCTTGGTTTCCTAACGCGTTTGTTTAATGTTTCTTTCTTTCCATTACATATGTATATGAATTATCAATTAGTTTCTGATGCGAATTAATATTTTTATAATAATAAGATTTATATTATATATGGTCTTTAAATTAAATTAAAAGTCACGTATGTATACGTATATAAAAATATTTAAGATTCTTAACTAATATTTAAATGTATTAAGTTGCTTAACTATAATATTAGAATAAATTATTTGTAAGAAGTTTCGCTTACTCTGTTTCTAAAGACAAAATTATGTAAAGCAAAATTATAACCATTTCCTTTAATATTATTTTTTTAATTTATGAACATTTACAACAAAAGTCAAAGATTTTTTCTTTTTTATATTAAATCCTAAAATAGTTTAAGAAAAGGACATACAATATAGTTTTATATGTTTACAGCGTTTTAGCATGCTCCAAAAGATTACTGCTAAATTTCGATATTATTGTAGTCTAATTCTGAGTTCGTTAGCGTAGTTATCCATATTGTATATTTTTGGATTTTCTTGGCTGCCAGTACTTGATAGGTGTGGTAATTTGACATATACAAGCGCAAAAGGTGTATATTGTGTGTCTACATGGGGGGTTGTATTATATGCAAAGGTATAGAACGGGATCCAATTGTGCCAGTCATAGTCGTTGGTAAAAGATAACATGAATTCATTTAATACGCGGTGATTTCTACTGATCCTAATGTTTGGTGATGGTATGGTGTTGAGAATTGGTGTTGAATGTCTAGGAATTTGCAAATGTTCTGCATGCGCTCATTTGTGAACTCAGTGCCTCTATCTGATTTTAGTGTCTTAAAATGGCCATATTTTAAGATACATTGTTCTACTACTGTTTGAGCTATGGTTTTATCGTCTTTGGTTTCTATTGGGTGTGCTATTACAAATTTTATCAGTTCGCAATGTATTATGAGTATGTATCTGAATCTATCTGACATTCTTAGTGGCCCAACTGTGTCTATTTCAAGTACTTCAAAACTAGTGTTTGGTGTGTCTGTTATTATTTATTTTTCGTGTATATGTTTAGTTATTTTGTTCCGTGCACATTTGTCACAGTGTGTTATAAAATATTTCACCATCCGACTCATTTTTTCCACACATATATTTGTTTTAGTTTTAGAATGGTTTTTCTTGTGCCAAGGTGTCCTCCATGTGTTGAGTTTTGGTATTCGTTTATTAATTTGTATTTAATTATATCGTTTTCAATTTCTTTAGGGGGTTCAAATATAATAATCTTGTATGCGAAACGTTTTTCTTTAATTTCCTTTTCCTGCAGCTTGTTAAATATATCTTTAAATTCTTCTTTTTGTATACCTTCAAAAATTATATCTGTATTCGATAGCGCTAAAATGTCGACTTTTAATTTTTTTATTTCAGATGCTAACTTCTCCATAATCGAAATGTATTTCGTATAGTTATGATTAGATCTACTATGCATAGTTTTTGTATTAAGAGGTGATAACTTCTCCAGAATCGAAACGGATTTCGGTGGATTATCGTTGTACCTTACGAGCAATATATTTTTATCTTTTTCATAGATTAATTGAGTACTCTTCATATTTATATCGTTCACTTTTTAAAATTTCAATTTTGTAATGTATCTGACGTCAGTGATAGATGTACAGTCCCAGATATGAAATTGATCAGACTTCTCTTGGGTTTTGTATTTAACTTGTTGTTGTTGGTCTGCATGTTTTTTGGCAGCCTTTCCTCTTGTTATAATTAATGTTCTTTTAGCTTTTTCATCGGCTTCTTTAGGAATCATTTGTTTTAAAGTTTCTGAATCAATTTTGATTCTGGAAAGTGCGTCTGCGTTGGTATTTGATTTTCCACTTTTTTATAGTATGTCAAAATCAAAATGGTGTTCTTGTCATTGTAAAAAGTGATACTAATGTGGCAACTGTAAATTTTTTGACTATATAAATTGCTAAAATTTCTTTTCATTTACTGGTTTAACTACACATATTTTCTTTTCAAAACTTAAATGTAAAATTTTGTTTTTGTGAATTTACCATTAAAATTTAAGCCCAAAGTTTATTTCATTTTAATCTGAGATTTTACATTACAAAATTTTGTTGTTGTTTTTGCAACCTTTTGTAGCTAATTTGATAACTTTTCTTGGTTTCCTAACGCGTTTGTTTAATGTTTCTTTCTTTCCATTACATATGTATATGAATTATCAATTAGTTTCTGATGCGAATTAATATTTTTATAATAATAAGATTTATATTATATATGGTCTTTAAATTAAATTGAAAGTCACGTATGTATACGTATATAAAAATATTTAAGATTCTTAACTAATATTTAAATGTATTAAGTTGCTTAACTATAATATTAAAATAAATTATTTGTAAGAAGTTTCGCTTACTCTGTTTCTAAAGACAAAATTATGTAAAGCAAAATTATAACCATTTCCTTTAATATTATTTTTTTAATTTATGAACATTTACAACAAAAGTCAAAGATTTTTTCTTTTTTATATTAAATCTTAAAATAGTTTAAGAAAAGTAGATACAATATAATTTTATATGTTTACAGCGTTTTAGCATGCTCCAAAAGATTACTGCTAAATTTCGATATTTCCGATTGTGGTCGATTACAGACTGACAATAAATTAATGATATGAGATATTCTTATGTCATCTGTATCCATATCTAAAATTTCATCGTTGTCTACCTCGATGGCTTCGCCCGGTGAATCAATGACTTTCTGCAGTTCATCATATAGCCACATCTCCAAAGGCTGTCGCTTTCGTATTACACTCATCTGATGGTAACAATATTTGGCGGTTAGGTACTTCTCATGTCGCTTCTTCACTTCGGAACATCTCTCATTAAAATTGACGCGTAAATTTTGTTGGTTCGTTGAACGCTCATAATTATTCATTATTTTTAGACCGCACTGCATTTTGAAAACAACTTTGGTCCATTTTACGTTGTCTTATTACTGTCTTTTTTGTAAGTGGGTGTGAGATTGTAGCTTGGAGTCTTCCTTCTGGATGTGGACGCGGTAGAAATTGCATGTGATGTCTTCATTCACTACAGCCAAGGCTTTCGCAATTGTGGACATTAATTTAATACATCAATTAAATTCGGCAGGACACGACATCAGAAGTGCCAGTTTGGCAGGATAGCCATGTAATTATGGGCTCAAAGATTTGTATAACGGCGCGAGAGCTAGCGCACAATTTCAATCGGCGACTACAAGAGTACAGCCAAATATTAAATGAGAAGCGATAAGTTTGGTTTCCAGATCGAATCTGATTTATTGATAAAACCTTATTGTTATTTATACTTTAATTTCTTATGTGCTAAGACTTAGTATATAATATGGTACTTAATACATAAAGAGGGCTTTTGCAATGTCAGCGGAAAGTATCACGGATATAGCCAGCGTACATTCGTTCGAGGGCATTGAACATTAGAATGCAGCGTAATAAAAAACGTGAGCGCTGTTCGCGCTTCATAACGTGGACATTCTTATATGAGAGTTCGATGTACTTATGTTTGGTCTCCGCTCACATTGCATGTGCCTACGCCGCGTATGGTGTTGGCGTTTGTGTGTATATACATACATTATGCTTTGCATACACTACACACTTAAACAAATTTTTTTTTTAATATTTATCTTATATTAATTACTTAAAATTTTACTTGTTTATCTTTACAAAGTTATATATTTTTTTAATAAGATTTTATGGAGTTCTTTTATTTCTCCTTTTATTTCTAGAGGCAATTTATATTCCGAATTTCAATTACTCTATAAGGACCATTGTAAGGTTTTTGGTTTTTCTTTCTATTCATATTTCTTACTAATACCATATCACCTATATTTATATCTAGTGTGTTTATATGTTTTTGAGCTACAAACCTTTTTTGTAGTTTAGATTTTTCGATTAATGCTTTTGCATTTTTTTATTGAGTATTGTAGTCTAATTCTGAGTTCGCTAGCGTAGTTATCCATATTGTATATGGATAACTACGCTAACGGATTGGATTTTCTTGGCTGCCAGTACTTGATAGGTGTGGTAATTTGCCATATACATTTTCGTATAGTTATCATTAGATCTACTATGCATAGTTTTTGTATTAAGAGGTGACAACTTCTCCAGAATCGAAACGGATTTCGGTGGATTATCGTTGTACCTTACGCGCAATATATTTTTATCTTTTTCATAGATTAATTGAGTACTCTTCATATTTATATCGTTCACTTTTTAAAATTTCAATTTTGTAATGTATCTGACGTCAGTGATAGATGTACAGTCCCAGATATGAAATTGATCAGACTTCTCTTGGGTTTTGTATTTAACTTGTTGTTGTTGGTCTGCATGTTTTTTGGCAGCCTTTCCTCTTGTTATAATTAATGTTCTTTTAGCTTTTTCATCGGCTTCTTTAGGAATCATTTGTTTTAAAGTTTCTGAATCAATTTTGATTCTGGAAAGTGCGTCTGCGTTGGTATTTGATTTTCCACTTTTTTATAGTATGTCAAAATCAAAATGGTGTTCTTGTCATTGTAAAAAGTGATACTAATGTGGCAACTGTAAATTTTTTGACTATATAAATTGCTAAAATTTCTTTTCATTTACTGGTTTAACTACACATATTTTCTTTTCAAAACTTAAATGTAAAATTTTGTTTTTGTGAATTTACCATTAAAATTTAAGCCCAAAGTTTATTTCATTTTAATCTGAGATTTTACATTACAAAATTTTGTTGTTGTTTTTGCAACCTTTTGTAGCTAATTTGATAACTTTTCTTGGTTTCCTAACGCGTTTGTTTAATGTTTCTTTCTTTCCATTACATATGTATATGAATTATCAATTAGTTTCTGATGCGAATTAATATTTTTATAATAATAAGATTTATATTATATATGGTCTTTAAATTAAATTGAAAGTCACGTATGTATACGTATATAAAAATATTTAAGATTCTTAACTAATATTTAAATGTATTAAGTTGCTTAACTATAATATTAAAATAAATTATTTGTAAGAAGTTTCGCTTACTCTGTTTCTAAAGACAAAATTATGTAAAGCAAAATTATAACCATTTCCTTTAATATTATTTTTTTAGTTTATGAACATTTACAACAAAAGTCAAAGATTTTTTCTTTTTTATATTAAATCTTAAAATAGTTTAAGAAAAGTAGATACAATATAATTTTATATGTTTACAGCGTTTTAGCATGCTCCAAAAGATTACTGCTAAATTTCGATATTTCCGATTGTGGTCGATTACAGACTGACAATAAACTAATGATATGAGATATTCTTATGTCATCTGTATCCATATCTAAAATTTCATCGTTGTCTACCTCGATGGCTTCGCCCGGTGAATCAATGACTTTCTGCAGTTCATCATATAGCCACATCTCCAAAGGCTGTCGCTTTCGTATTACACTCATCTGATGGTAACAATATTTGGCGGTTAGGTACTTCTCATGTCGCTTCTTCACTTCGGAACATCTCTCATTAAAATTGACGCGTAAATTTTGTTGGTTCGTTGAACGCTCATAATTATTCATTATTTTTAGACCGCACTGCATTTTGAAAACAACTTTGGTCCATTTTACGTTGTCTTATTACTGTCTTTTTTGTAAGTGGGTGTGAGATTGTAGCTTGGAGTCTTCCTTCTGGATGTGGACGCGGTAGAAATTGCATGTGATGTCTTCATTCACTACAGCCAAGGCTTTCGCAATCGTGGACATTAATTTAATACATCAATTAAATTCGGCAGGACACGACATCAGAAGTGCCAGTTTGGCAGGATAGCCATGTAATTATGGGCTCAAAGATTTGTATAACGGCGCGAGAGCTAGCGCACAATTTCAATCGGCGACTACAAGAGTACAGCCAAATATTAAATGAGAAGCGATAAGTTTGGTTTCCAGATCGAATCTGATTTATTGATAAAACCTTATTGTTATTTATACTTTAATTTCTTATGTGCTAAGACTTAGTATATAATATGGTACTTAATACATAAAGAGGGATTTTGCAATGTCAGCGGAAAGTATCACGGATATAGCCAGCGTACATTCGTTCGAGGGCATTGAACATTAGAATGCAGCGTAATAAAAAACGTGAGCGCTGTTCGCGCTTCATAACGTGGACATTCTTATATGAGAGTTCGATGTACTTATGTTTGGTCTCCGCTCGCATTGCATGTGCCTACGCCGCGTATGGTGTTGGCGTTTGAGTGTATATACATTATATATATACAGTATATGCATTATGCTTTCATACACTACATTGCCAAGCGTTCAAAGCAGTTAACAGATCAGAAGTAAATGCATCCTCTGAACACCGAGGTCCATATAAAGGTAAATGTTTCAATTGTGACACAGCAGGTCACATGGCGCTAGACTGTTGGAAACATCATAAGAGATCATAGACTTCTGAACGAAGTCATTCCGGAGCACTCGTTAAACTAAAAATAGTCAGTTGAAAGGGCTGAACTGGCTCACACAACGGATTGCCCAAAAATCTGTATTTCATAATTGACAGAAGTGCCACGATGACGTAGAGCCACTTATGGGAATAAAATTATTTACAGCGACAGGAGGAAAGACTCGACTTATGGGGAAGGTGACCAAGTCAGTGAAAATTGTAGGACAACAGTTAAACATGAATTCATAGCAGCTGATATTGTCGACGAAGTAATCATCGGGGTTGATTTTATGATACGGCAGGGATTCACTCTGGACCTCAAACAACGCCTTCTAAAATACAACAACGTGTAATTAACCCAAAATACGGGATATGACAGTAGCGTTGGCATAAAACAAGTGTTTGCAGAGCAACTTATGTGGCATTCCACCAAATTCCGAGGCGGTAATTTGGGAATGTTTAATGAAGTTTTGGTCCCGTTAAGGGAGCTGTCCGCTAAAGGATAGTCTTCAATAAAACATAAAAGAAAACATTAAATTAAAAGTTAGATAGAAAATAATGGTTTATTGAAAATACTTGCTAATTTTTGTTTGCCGCTTATTGGCTTCATTATCTTTTAATGTTTGAAAACTAGACTATACATTTTTTAGTTGTTCGAATTATTATTTCCTGCAAAATGTTGTAGACTTTTCAATGCTATTCTACCTTCTATTTTTTCTTAGTTTCAAAGTGAGCGGATGTGTTTTTTTCGGGCTCCGTAATTTTTAGAGTATTTAAAAAAAATTTTAGTTCAAATTAAGTGCGATAAGGTGGTAAGCCAAATCTGGCAATCAGTATTTAATTAAATCTGAGACAGAGACTCAAAAAATAAAATAAAATTAAATTAAATAAAAATTTAAATATAAAATAAATAAAAGGTGCTTCGAGTAAGTATTGAAACGAAAAATCACACACATAAACATAAACATAAACTGTAAACAAACACTAGCTGAGAGGGCGTGCTTATGAGCACATTACGCTCTCCCCAACCAGAGCGTAAGCTCGCTAAGGCAGATAACGCATCGTACAATGTGAGCAAAGATCTGATGCTCTCTAACGACACAGACAATTTGATGCTTGACCAGTCGCCAGAACGTTTGGCGATGAAAGCTCAGCGTACACTAAACAGTAAAGCAATCAGCATAGTTTCAAAAACTGATGATATTCAGCGCCTACGCGCTAATTCACTATCTGCTCTCTCCACAGCAAACACATTAACAGCTACAGCCACCAACGAAGCATTAAACAACAACATTAAACAAACTGCAAAACAGAATAGTTCGGCAATACAGACTGGCATGGACCGCTATATAAATATTAAGCGAAAGCTAAGTCCGTTTAAAAACATGACAAAAAACCCAAAAAAAAATGAATAAACCAAATAAATATGAAGAATGCACACATTACCGAGCCAAAATCGCTTTGCCTTGCTTACCGATAATGTAGCAGATCCAAACCAAAAAAATGAAGGTACAGAAATACTTAAAGAAGTCAAACCTCCCCCAATTTATCTGTGCGAACGCAGCTCTAATATGCTGGTCTCTAGACTATCTAGCTTGATAGGGCAAAAGAACTTCCATATAGTTGCACTAAAGAAGGGTGACCTACACCAAACAAAAATTCAGATCTATACTAACAAAAATTATCGCTTGGCAATCAACTACCTTGACAGTAGTAAAAAAAACTATTATACGTATGAACTGAAATGCAGTAAAGGTTTGATTGTCGTATTAAAAGGAATAGAATCAGATGTCGACCAATCTGAGATAAAAGAAGCACTGATCGAAGCCGGTTTCAATCCAAAAACCATATTCAACATTAAAAATAAGAATAATATTCCACAACCAATGTTCCGAGTGGAGATTGAACCAGAATCAAGAAAGCTGCAAAAAAACGAAGTCCATCCAATCTATAATATGCGATACCTTATGCACCGCCGAATTTCAGTTGAATAACCCAACAAACGCGACGGCTCTGTACAATGTACAAACTGCCAGGAGGTTGGTCATACCAAATCGTGTTGCACCCTACGCCCCATTTGCGTTGGCTGTGGTGACGTCCACCCATCCTCTGCCTGTACGGTCGATAAAAAAAATAAAAATGTTCTTACTAAAAAATGCAATAATTGCGGCGGAAGTCATACAGCAAACTATAGAGGTTGCCCAGTATATGCTGAGCTGAAAAATAAAATGCGCCAACAGAAGGATAGAGGTCAACACGAAGTTACTTACGAAGCGCCTCTACACCAAATCCCGACTACGTTCAACGACAAACATGCTCCACCTGTCATGAGTTACTCTGATGCACTGAAATCAAATTTAGCTGAAAATTCAAATACCAACAAACAATCGCAAAATCTAGAGGCAGTGCTCTTAACCTTAACGCAATGTATGACACAGTTCATGTCCTCAATGCAATCAATGATGCAAGAACTAATAAATAATCAAAATCAACTTCTGAAATCCACACTTACAAACAAATGAATACGTTAAAAATTTGTCATTGGAACGCGAACGGTATTAGCCAGCACCAACTTGAAGTGCAAAATTTTCTTATTAACAGCAAAATAGACATACTACTCATTTCTGAAACCCACCTTACCCTGAATCACAATTTTAAAATAAAAGGTTATAAGTTCTACAAAACGTTGCATCCGGATGGCAAAGCTCGAGGTGGGACAGGCATACTCATAAAAGATCGCATAAAACACCACTCACTAGAAAACTACGACAAGGAATATCTCCAAGCGACCTCCATCTGCCTGCAATGTTAGGACGCCAACATAACGATATCATCTGTTTATTGCCCACCTAGACACATTTTCACAACAGCTCAGTTTGAAATTTTTTCAAGTCGTTGGGAGAAAAATATATAGCAGCCGGTGATTACAACGCTAAACATACGCATTGGGAACCTTATAAATCCCAAGGGTAAACAGTTATACTACGCCTTGACAAATCGGCGTAACAAAATTGACTATGTGTCTTCTGGTAAACCCACTTACTGGCCTACGGATCAACGGAAGATCCCGGACTTACTAGATTTTGCAATAACGAAAGGACTCCACCAAAAACTTCTGTCTACGGAATAATACGTTGAGCTGAGTTCAGATCCTTCCCCAGTTATAATGCAGCTAAGGAAATACCCAAAAGACACAATCCAACCTTTTCGATTAGTAACAGGTAAAAAAAATTGGTTAAAATTCCGTAAATATATTTGCAGTCACCTTCCTGATAAATGTAGTCCCGGATGAATTAGATTCCACAGTACAATCATTCAACTGCACACTGATATCAGCAGCAATCCACGCTACACCCCCAAACGGCCAAATCCCACGCAAATCAATATGCTGAACATCATTCGAAATTGAAAGCCTGATAACGGCAAAGAGACGGCTCAGACGACTGTGGCAAAAGCACAGGTCACAAGCGCTAAAGCAAAAATTCACGACAGCCAAAAACAAACTGCGAAACGCATTGCGCGACGAAACTGAAAGAGGTATACAAGCCTACATCTCGCACCTGAACCCCCTTGAATCCACAAACTACTCTTTATGGAAGGCAGTCAAAAACACGAATAAACCTACAGAATCGGACTCGCCTATAAGACTTATAGACGGAAGATGGGCAAGAAGCAATGAGGAGAAGGGGCAAGCTTTTACTCAACATCTTAAAATCACATTCCAACCAAATCCTCCTAGTAACAACTTTAAAATACCAACACTAAACAACCTAATTCCCCAGATGGACCTACGGTTGAGGCCTAAAGAAGTGTGGCATTTTATCTCAACTCATTTAGATAAAAAGAAAGCGGCAGGCCACGATCTGATAACCACAAAGATGTTGATGGAGCTACCTCCGCTTGCAGTAAATCATTTAATAACATTATTTAACACAATTCTTAGACAAAGTTATTTTCCTCAAGTTTGGAAACTTTTGTTGCCATAGCAATCTGTAACCCATTTTTCGAGTCATCAATTCGCGTTATAACGTGTTTCAGGAAACAATTGCGGTAGTGCAATTTGAAATTTTGGATAATGCCCTGATCCAGAGGTTGGCAGACAGAAGTTGTATTAGGGGGCAAAAAAAGGATTTTTACATTTTCAAGCATAATGTCTCTGGAGTGACAAATCCCATTGTCTAAAAACAGCAACATTTCTGTCGTAACCAGTAATCATTCTGTCGTTATTTCGCGAGTCATCCAGAACTTTTAGTTTGACTTCCAAATGGCTGATAAGTCCCTTAAGTTAATGTTTTTAAAAGCACGAGGGTGGGCTGCTTTTCCAATAACCAACATTTGCTGACAGAAAACAAAATTGTGAACCGCTCCTTTGCTAATTTTCCAACGGCGGAGGTTTCTGCTTTAAAAGCCATAGTTTTTTGAGGTAAAGCTTTGCAGAACAGTCCATTTTCGTCTGCGTTATAGATGTCCTCAGGACTGTAACCCATTAACATTGCAGGGATTTTCTCTAGAAATTGGTTAACATCTTCTACATTAACCGCAGCTGCTTCACCTGAAAAATAAAAGAGAGCTGCAGCAGTGCATTGTATGCACTGAAATGTATTTAAAACTGCTGCTCCATTTTTGGAGCCAACCATCTGAAGCAACGAAATTATTTATGCCGACTTGTTGTTGCCAGAGCTTTAGCCTATACACAGGAATGTTTTTGTTTCGCACTTTTGCGAACCATGCTAAACACATCTTGTCTCAGTAGGTGCAGAAAAAGATCGCTTTGTATTTAACTTTGCACCCAAACACCACTTTGCCTTTAATTTTTTCTTTATTTAATATATATAATTATATATTTATTTAAAAAATTTCCAATTTTGCTGCAGTTTTCTTACAGGCAAATTGTTATCAGCTGCAGCGTTGTTAACTTCATTTTTTTATTTTAAACTTAAAACCCTCTTCTTCGGTTTCATCATTTACTTTTGAACTCAATCACTACACTAAATGTGCGTATGCATAATATTTAGTGTTTTATTTCAAAACACAGAAATGTGCATATGCACAATTCTATCTAAGTAGTACATAACATACTATATAACAAACTATGTACATATATGAATGTGAAATAATCACAAACTAATTGTAAAATAACCAATATTGGTTCCTTTATATCACGCATCTTATTCTCATTGTTTTTGTATTTTTTTTGCTTTGTACACTGAAAAATAGCTGTCCGTTTTGAAGTATAAACATACACATATACATATACATATTCATATACATAAATATGTATATTTACATATACATATACATACGCGACTACATGTCAACAAACATATTCATATCCATATGCATATACATATAAATATACATATACAAATACATATACATACATATATACAGATACTTATACATATGAATATATAAATACATTTCCATACATATATAAATACATTTACATTGTAAGAACTAAAATCTTCTGTGGGAAATTTTGGCCCACACTACAGGTGACAGAGTCGCTACGAAACTATATACACACAAACATCATGAATAACAGACCCGAATAATTGCATCGAGGAAACCGAAGCAACTGCAGTGAAAACTTAACGAAAAAAACTACAAACGTTGTAACCAATTAGCGCGGCCGTGGCAGGAGCACAGATCAGCAGCAGCATATTAGACCAGTTGGAATAATAGCAATTACAACAAAAGCGACCACCACAGCCAACGATCTTGCCAACCAGCGCTACGTTTGCGAAGAGAGAAAAACACAGCGACGAAGAATACAACAAATACATGCAGGACAAGAGAAGGTGAGTGCACGAACTCAAGCGGTGGAATTTGCTGAGTGCGCTAGCTCGGTAATTTTACACTAACAACACGAAGAAACAAGAGCAAAGCACAAGAGGGACAACGACAGAGCGACCACCACGCCATCGACCAGCAAGTACAAAGCAGAAGGAGGAATGCAAATGAAATGCTGGTTGCCAGTTAAATTGAACATAAAATATTTAACAACAACAACACTACAGGATTCCGGACAGCGCTGCTTGCAGCCAACAATACTGCAGGCCAACCAGGGACCGTTGGAGTGAGGTGGCTGACCGTCAGAAGTTGAAGGTGGCCCAAGTGCAAAATACTGCAACAACAACAAGCCTGACTGCAACAACAACAAGCCTGGCCACAACAACAACAAGCGAGGCCGGCCAAACGGAAGTAAAGTTACACAACGGGGGCCCGCCAATAACAACATGTGTCAGCCGCTGCGACCTGACACTATATAAACCACGTAGCCCAAGCAGTAGGTCTCTTGGTCGATGACATCCTGACTAGCAACAGCTCTACGCCATACAAAGTACAATACGAACACAGAAAGCTTAGCGAGAACATCTGGTTTTTTAATCGTTTTCTCGCTAAGCCATACACAGACAGAGACTATAGGGATTCAGTGAGAGCCTCTGGTTTTTAATCGTTCTCCCATTGAATCACTGAGACACATACGCCACCGAGACTTAGGGACTTAGAGGGAACCTCTGGTTTTTAATCGTTTTCCCACTAAGTCATACGCCGTACAGAGACCATAGGAACTCAGTGAGAGCTTCTGGTTTTTAATCTATCTCCCACTGAGTCACAGAGACACACACTTACCGGGACGTAGAGACATGAAAACAAGTACACATTGAATAAGTTATTTATACAAACATAGAGTTAAGGAAGTAGAATTGTTTCGAGCAAGGACTAACAAGAGTCCATAATCAATATTCTAAATAAATACACTGAAATTAATTTAACTCGCAGGATTTTTATATTTTTCTGTACACGACCCCTGGAGCCGCTGAGTTTTACCCCAGCCATAAAAAGAGTCGTTACAACATATATATATATATATATATATATATATATATATATATATATATATATATATATATATATATATATATATATATATATATATATATATATATATATATATATATATATATATATATATATACATTTATATATTTATATATATATATACGAGGTGTGATAAAAAAAAAAATATTTATTTATTCATCAACAACTATCTTGTCCCCTTTAAAGTAATTCCCCTCAGATATAATACACTTATGCCAGCGTTTTTTTCAACCCTCGAAACACTTCTGAAACGCTTTTTTTGGTATCGCCAACAGCTCCTGTTTCGATTTTTCTTTTATCTCCGCAATCGTAGCAAAACGCTTTCCTTTCATCGGTGTCTTCAGTTTTGGAAAGAGGAAAAAGTCAGCGGGGGCCAAGTCCGGTGAATACGGTGGTTGATGGATGATAACGGTTTTGTTTTTGGCCAAAAAGAGCTCCTGAGCGATGTCCATGCGACGTTGCTTTTGCTAAAAATTTAGCAACTTTGGAACAATCTTCGTTTCATGCCTAAAACATCCGTAAAAATTGCTTGGCATGAGCCGAACGATATGCCAACATCATCAGCAACCTCTCTGATAGTGATTCGACGATTATCCAAAATCATTTTCTTCACTGCGTCAATGTTTTCATCGGTTGTTGACGTGCTCGGGCGACCAGGACGAGCATCGTCATTGACATCTTCTCGGCCTTCCTTAAACCGGTTATACCACAATTGAACTTGTGTTCTGCTCATAGTAGACTCGCCATAGGCCACACTCAACATTTCAAATGTCCTTGCGCATTTAATTTCCTTTTTTACACAAAACTGAATACAGTTTCTTTGATCCATTTTTTCGAATAGTACAAAATCGAAGAGCACACCAAAACACGACTAACCTTTTTATCTGTCAAAAACAAACTGACAATCCAAAATGGTTGGTATTGCCTACATATATAACAGACATGTGGACAGAACATAACAGAAAAAAAAATGCGAACATCGAACATACGTAACTCACGCAAAGAAGAAAATAACGGTTATTTTTTGATCACACCTCGTATATATATGTAAGAAGGCACCCTCAAGTATGCAGACAACATATGGTACGAAAATGAAGTGGCTAATTCGAAGCGAGTTGGTATGGCCTTTTTATAAAAAAATAGTCAGTCGTTGCGAGTCGTTGAAAGTCGTCAGTTGATTTAGTTGTAAAGTTGTACAGCCGTTTTCATATTCAGTTGTTCTATCAATATTTTCTTCGGGATTTAAATTTAATAAAGAATATCATAATTATATCACCACAGTATAATTATTTGTTTACATTTGGGGGCTCAACCGGTCCTGAAGGCAAAATATTGAGTTAAAGTGGTCGCAGAGAGTCGATAAGGAGAGTGCAGCGGAAAGTTGGTCAAAGTCACTGAAAGGTGAAAGCTGAATCGTTAGAGGTCTTTTTCGACCATTCAAATTTGCTTGTTTCCTGCCCCGTGTTATATATTCATAATTAAGTTTGCACATTTCACGAAACTGGCAATAATTGTGTTGATCTAAAAAAAAAAAAAAAAAAAAAAAAAAAAAAAAAAAAAATCCAGATACTGTTGGAATAGGCGAAAACGTACACATTTTCACTGTGCGTTGTACCTTGCAGATTGAGGAAGGGGTTGGAGGGGGATGATATTAAGCAGTATGGCAAGATATCAGGCAAATGAGAAACAATGGCAAAACGAAATTGGCGCAGCAGCGAAGCCACCGACATCACACACAGGAGGACAAACCGATGCACTAGCAATTCTTAACATAGAAAGTCAAATGCAGCAGCTAGTACAACTGTTGTCTTTGAAAATACAAAGGGATGAGCAAAACGACAATCAAATAAAAATCTCTGAATAGAATTTTGAAAGAGTCGTGTGTAACTTTGATGGTTATTCTGTGCCAGTGAAAAAATGGTTTGAGATTTTTGAAAAAAATGCCGATGCATATGATCTAACTGATAAACAGAAATATGTGCAAGCGAGGGGAAAAATGTCTGGGGCAGCGCAGTTGTTTTTGGACTCTGAGTTTGTGAGTGATTTTGACGAGCTGAAGCGCGCATTGGTAAGAGAGTTCGACGCTAATTTAAGTAGTGCAGATATACTCCAACAACTGAGAGAGAGAAAGAAGGCCGTTTCATGAGTATGTTGAGTATATTTTGGTCATGAGAAAGATTGCAGGTATCGGAGGTGTAGAGGAGGCAGCGGTGTTAAGGTACATAGTAGACGGTCTGCACGTTAGGAGCGAGTTCAAGTATACTATGTATGGCTGTAAGTCTTATACAGAGCTAAAGCAACAATATGAAATCTACGAGCATTTGAATAAAGCTGAAATAAATCAAAGCGGGGAGCGCAGAAGCATTGTGAAAGAGCCGGTGGGCAGGGTAAGAGGAGGGAATATTGTTTCAATTGTGGATCATCGGAGCATAAAAGAAGAAATTGTAATGCTGTAACCAAATGTTTTCGCTGTAATAACTCCGGTCATATTTCGCGTGACTGTCCCGTAAAAAATGATGACGTGCGCGTAATTGTGGAAAGCAGTCGATTTAAGTCAGTTCTGGTGAATGGACTTAATGTTAAATGTCTTATCGACACGGGATCAGACGTGACGATATTCAAAGAGACTGTCGTAAATAAAATAAATGGAGTCGAAATGTTTAAAACAGATTCTGTGTTGCGAGGTCTAGGGAACTGCACGACGAAACCAGTAGGGTCGTTCGTGGCTGAAGTGATTGTGGATCAGCTGCAAACAAACCAAAAATTTGTAGTCGTGCCAAGCTGCAAAATGGATTGCGATGAACTATTGGGGTATGATTTCATCAAAAAGTTTCGTGTTTCTGCTGACAGGAATGGGTTTACGTTTGAAAGACTGCAGGATGAACATCCACCACTGGATGAGTACGGTGCTAATGTGTATAATGTTTTTGAAACCTCTAATCTCATTACAGCTCCGCCACAATATCAGAGACGCGTCGAGCAGCTAATTGAAGATTTTTATCGGTCACCCCTAGTTGGAAAAAAGCAGTGCCCAATAGAATTGAAGATAGTCCCAGACGGAGTTGTTGTACCGTTCCGTCAGTCGCCGAGTCGTTTGTCATTTACAGAGGCAGAAGCAGTCAAAAATCAAGTTGACCAGTGGCTTACCGAGGGTGTAGTGCGCAAATCTATGTCAAACGTGGAAAGCAGAGTAGTGGTTGTGAAGAAAAAAGATGACACGCTGAGAGTTTGCATAGACTACAGGAAGCTGAACAGCATGGTATTACAAGACTGCTTTCCGGTACCTTTGGTTGATGACGTGCTACAAAAATTGCAATCGGCAAAATTTTATACCATAATGGACCTAGAAAATGGGTTCTTTCATGTGCCAGTAGAAGAAAAGAGCAGAGCTTATACAGCATTTGTGACAAGAGAAGGCCTATTTGAGTTCAACAAAGCACCGTTCGGTTTCCGAAACTCACCCGCTGCTTTTATTCGCTTTGTGAACCACATATTCCAAGATCTGATTAATGAAGACGTAATGCAGTTATACATGGATGACATCATTATTTATGCAGTTTCACTGGATGAGTGCATGCGGAAGACGAAACAGGTGTTGTCGACGGCAGTTGGAAGTTGGAAGAAACGTAAATTTTTGCAGTCCCATATTAGCTTTTTAGGCCACGACGTTGAAGATGGAAAAATCTGGCCCGGGAAAGAAAAAACAGCGGCCGTTAGTCGTTTCGCCGCTCCGGCAAATATCAGAGCAGTTCAATCATTTCTAGGTCTCACCGGGTTTTCCAGGAAGTTCATCCTAGTTATGCACTTTTGGCCCGTCCTCTCACAAACCTGCTAAAGAAAGATGTTGACTTCAGTATGGGTCTAGCAGAGCTTCAATCAATGGAGCAGTTGAAACTGGCGTTGACTGAAGAACCAATCCTGCACATTTACTCAAGAGATGCATTGACCGAGCTGCATACTGATGCCTCTAAAGACGGTTACGGCGCAGTGCTGTTGCAAATATTTGACGGTAAGCTTACTTTTGGAGTAAGAAGACGTCGCCTTCAGAATCTAAGCAACACTGCTACATTCTGGAAGTGAAAGCAGCATATCTGGCGCTAAGAAAATTCAGACACTATTTATTGGGCATACGGTTTAATTTGGTCACGGACTGCGTTGCATTTAAGCAAACAACAACCAAGCAGGATGTTCCAACAGATGTAGCACAGTGGATATTATATCTCCAGGATTTCAACCTGAAAGTAGAGCATCGAGCGGGCGATAAGATGAAGCACGTGACTACCTCAGCCGCTACCCACAATCATGCCTAATGATATCAAATGAACTCTCAGCACGCATGGAAAAAGCTCAACGAAATGATGAACACATTAAAGCTATCACCGACCTTTTGAAGGAGCGTTCTTATGAGAACTTTAAATTGAAAGGAGGTCTGCTATTCAAAGTGGTTGACGGAAATGAGTTACTGATCGTACCCAAGCTGAGGAGTGCGAAATTATTCAACAATCACACGAAGTTGGCCATTATTCGGCAGTCAAGACGATGTACAATATTCAGCAACAGTATTGGATACCACATCTTGAAAACAAGGTATCAACATTTATTTCTAATTGTATTAAATGTATCATTCACAGCAAGAAGTTGGGCAAGCAAGAAGGGTTCCTCCATTGCGTCAGTAAAGGCGATACACCACTTCACACGTTGCACATCGATCACCTGGGTCCTATGGACGCAACGTCGAAGCAGTATAAGTTCATCTTGGCCATGGTCGATGGGTTTTCGAAATTTGTTTGGCTTTTTCCAACTAAGTCCACAGGGAAAGAGGAAGTCATTAAAAAGCTGAAAGAGTGGTCCGACGTGTTTGGTTTCCCCAAGCGCATCATAAGCGACAAAGGTGCAGCATTCACTTCGAATGCATACGTAGAATTTCTAAATGATAATATGGTCGAACATATCAGGTCTACAACTGGAGTCGCAAGAGGGAATGGCCAGGTAGAGTGTGTAAATCGTTCGATTCTATCGGTTATCGCGAAGCTATCAGCAGATAAGCCAACCAAATGGTTCAAATATGTGGCACAAGTACAGAGGGCTATCAATTCTCACATACACAATTCAACACATTCGTCCCCGTTTGAGATTATGTTCGACACAAAAATGCATCACCAAGCCCAAACCCGATTGCTGGAGTTGTTAAACGAGGAAATGGTTACACATTTCAGCGAAGGGAGACAGAAACTACGCATAGAAGCAAAACGCAACATCGAAGAAGCACAGCAAACCTACAAACGAAACTATGACAGAAAACGTCACCATGAATACGGTTACAAGTTAGGGGATCTAGTGGCAATAAAAAGGACGCAGTTTGTTGCTGGCCGTAAACTAGCTAGCGCGTTTCTTGGTCCTTATGAAATCATCAATGCTAAAGGTAACGGGCGTTACGATGTGAAAAAAGCCGCAAGCGTGGAAGGGCCAATCGTGACCAGTACGAGTGTGGATAATATGAAATTATGGAAATACGTAACTGAGAACGAAGAGCTAATTTCATCTGAGACAGATGATGATGATCAGGAGGGCCGAGTGTAAGATGGTCACCCTCAAGTATGCAGACAACATATGGTACGATAATGAAGTGGCGAATTCGAAGCGAGTTGGTATGACCTTTTTATAAAAGATAGTCAGTCATTGAGAGTCGTTGAAAGTCGTCAGTTGATTTAGTTGTAAAGTTGTACAGCCGTTTTCATATTCAATTGTTCTATCAATATTTTCTTCAGGATTTAAATTTAATAAAGAATATCATAATTATATCACCACAGTATAATTATTTATTTACATATATATATATGTATTTATATATATATATATATATATATATATATATATATATATATATATATATAAATATATACATATAATTATACAAATTGATATCCATCTATATATACATATTCAAATACATATAAATATACATATATGTTTAAGGATCTTTTTCCTTAATTGGTTGCCAGTTCGGTGCTTGTATCAAATGGCTGATGAATTGTTATATGGTGCTTGTACTAATATAACGTAGTATAATCACAAATTGATTAGTTGGGTTGCTATTTCGGTGCTTGTATCAATATAGCTGTTGAGATTGTTATATGGCGCATGAACCAGTATAACATGGAAAGAAAAGAAATTCGTGTGGTTGATGGTTGAAAACTGAATGATTTATTCATTCGACGATCTAAATAAAATCAAAGGTACTTAGTATCTGTTGACTATGGTAGTTTCGTATTGTTAAAAAATTCCGGTGGAATCATGTTCTTTCTGAGAGTAAAAGTAACTTGTGTAGATTTGGTCGCATTTGCTTACATTCTCCACTTTTAAAACTTTTGTGTATATGTAAATTAACAAAATATTAATTTAATTTAATTTTTAAAAAAGGTTGCGTCTTGGATTAGCAACACGTCTTACTTTATTTATGAACAAAACCGGACTGAAGTTTACAAACAATAATGATCTTAACATAACTTAACTAAAGACATAAACTGCTTACGTAGTCCACGCGCCGAGTGATGAGTGTGGGAACGTTGCTAAATACCTTTACACGTTCCCAAGTGCAATAGGATCCCGCTGGAATGTTGGTGCTGACACAATGTCTGCGTTGTATGCTCGTGTGTGGACAAATACAATGTATTATACGTTAACTCCTCCCCCTCTAAGTTCCATACGTCCTCGAATGGAACATCAAAAGAATGGCAGGCTGTGGAATCTCTTTTTCTTGTCATTACTCGATATCCTGGTAAAATCATTTGTAGGTTGATTATCTTGTTGAGGCTCTTCGATAACATTTTCAACTGGTTTAGGTTTGATGTTTCTCCATTTCTTCCAGTATTTTGCAAGAACGAAAACCCCAATTAGCAGGAAAGTCGATACCATTCCCAAGTTCAATGATAGACTTATTTGGTTTATCGATTTAAGTTTTCGGATTGCCAAAGAATTTTTGATATTGATGTCATTGATGTCATTCCAGAGATAATGTTCTTTCTTCAGCGTTGGAGCTCATGGGTTGAATTAAGGCAGGAAGAGGTTTTGTTGTAGTGATTTGTCTGGATAAGTATGTCCTGTTGTTTACTCGGACCGTAGAATTATAGTGGTGAATTACATACGATCCATTGAGCCACATGGTTGAGTTGTCAACATCAATTTGTCCACTGAATTGGTTCAAAAATAATATGCCATCCTCAATTTCTTCTGTTGTAAAAATGTGTTCGTTATTGGTGGTGGTGCACTTTGATGTCTGACTCGCCAAAACTTTCGGGATGCACGGGGAATCTGTGATATCGTCATAAGTTTCAGGACTACATATTGATAAACTATTGTATGTTTTACATTTCTTTTTTAATCCAAATATTCTTTTCTTATTCTTACAGTCTAGGACGTATTCATAATCTAGCCTAGTTACAATATTTTCCCTTTTGATAGCCTTAATTAGTAATCTAATACAATTTTCAGTATCTGTTGTCGGAACACTTAATATGTAAAGTATATTGTAACCTTCGAGAGCACTTTTTACTTCTGCAAAGTGCAGTAGTTCATCAGTACTAGAAAATGGAATATTACTTTTACTAAATATGTCATTTAGGATTTCGACTTCGAAAGATGAAAGGATAATAGGAGTTGTGAATTAATTTCTAATATGTCTCTTGTGTGCAATTTTTCCGCTTTCGGTGACTATTGTAGAATTCCTGTTTTCTTTTACTATTTCTTCTTTAAATCGCTCTGATACCTTTGTCCCTAATCTCTTATTGATTTTAACGAAGACTGTCAGGCCTGGAATGTATTGTTGTACGTTTTGTTTCCGTTTGTTATGATATTCTAAACTACGGATATTCTCCATATTCGACTGTCTAGTTCTGTCATAGCTACCTGGAGAAAAATCTACAGTTCTCCCAAAAAACAAATCAACAGGTTTCCTCTCAACAGTCGAGTATATCGAATGATTATACTCGTTCACTGCTTTTTCAAGGAGTTCTTCGAAATTTCTGCATACCCTTTCGTCCTTTAAACATCTTAACAATTCAGCAAGGGTTGAATGAAATCTTTCGACTTGACCGTTTGCTTCGCTTCTGTAAGGAGGAGTAGTGAACACTTCGATGTTCAATTCATCCCTCATCATAAACAGAAGAGTGGCGGAATTCAGAGACTTCTCATTATCGATGACGATAGTTTTTGGTACGCCAAAGAAGAATAGGAGCTCTCTTAGGGGTCTTCTCACATCCTCAATAGATTTTCCCGTTAACAATTTAACTTGTGCGTACTTGGTGAATTTATCCAAGGCTGTCATTGCCAATTTTTTGTCTGTTGAAAATATGCACTACCTGGCCGGGATATGAAGGTATAGGCGTTTCCCCTAACTTCGGATCATTGGGGTGCCTATCGTATTTTTTCTTCTTACATGTTGAGCAAAGTTTCACTATTCTCTTTATCTTGGCAAACATGCCTGGGAAATAACACTTCTCCAAAATCTGTAATTTATTTTCCGCTGCATTTCTGTGGGCCCTGTTGTGAGTATCAATAATGACATTTTCCTGGTCATTTTCTGAGGTCACGTCCTCCACGAATTTTTGTGTGAAGCGAACCTTATAATTCAACAAGTGCAGAGGATAGATTTCCTGGATTTTACCCATTACAAATTGTGGTGCCTTTATACCATTATTCACAGAGGGGTTCAAGTATCTTTTCAATAAGGCTAGGAGGTTATTCTGATCATACTCCCTTTCTACAATTGTATGTCTATGATACCCAGGGAATATATTTTGGAATTGATATGACGGCACTTCGTCCACACAAAGGAATATCTGATTTTTGAATGCATTTATAGGACCCTCCACGCTGGGTACCAAATTTTCCGCAGAACTTTCATGGCTATGAACGGTTCCAGTTAATGAGTTCACGTTGGTCATTGGTGTTCTAGAGAGAGCATCTGCTACCACGTTAGATTTCCCTGGTTTGTACCTAATTTCATAGTTATATTCCTCGAGAATCGCCTTCCACCTTTTCATCTTGACATTACTATTTTTGTTACTCAGTGCATATGTTAGGGGCTGGTGGTCAGTGTAAATTATAATTCTAGCAGTTCCATATAGGTAGTTTCTGAAGATATGTAGGGCCCATACTATAGCTAGCATCTCTCTCTCATTTGTAGCATAGTTTTCCTCCGTTTCCGACAATACTCTGGAAATAAATGCTATTGGCCTATCGTCCTGGCTAAACACGGCTCCGAGGGCTACGTTGGAGGCATCGGTCGTTAGATGAAATTCTTTCTCGTAGTTTGGGTAAAAAAGCATAACTTCTCGAGATTATAAAACCTCCTTTAAAGAATCCATTGCCTTCATTTCCTTACAACCGAGTACTATTTTTACTTTGCTGGACTCGGACCTGGGAATTGAACCATTTGGGCCCCTCAGCATAGCAGTTAGGGGTTTAGCTATATCGGCATAACCCTTTATGAATCTTCTATAGTAATTGCAAAGCCCCAAAAAAGATCTTAATTGCCTCAAAGTTTTAGGGTAAGGAATTCTTACCATGGCATCCACTCTGTCCTTTATTGTACTTATGCCACTCTCAGATACTTTGAAACCAAGAAATTCAACTTTCTTTTAAAGAAGACGCATTTATCTAACTGCACTCTCATATTTGCCTCTGCCAACGTACAAAAGATTTCCTTCAAATGTTTAAAATGTGATTCTTCGTCTTTACTGAATATAATTATGTCATCGATATAGACATAACAAGTCTTTCCGATGAAGTTTCTTAGAATATCATCCAATGCTCTCTGGAATATTGATGGGGCATTTTTTAATCCAAACGGAAGCCTTGTGAACTCGTACTTCCCATTGTTCACTGAGAATGCCGTTTTCTCGATGTCTTCTTGCCTGAGCGGTATTTGATGAAAACCACTTTTCAGATCAATTACCGTAAAGAATTTGTTGCCGCCCAGTTGAGATAAAACTTCCCCAACTTCTGGTATTGGATATTTGTCTGCTACAGTAACCGCATTCAATTTTCTAAACTCCACTACGACTCTGTACTTCCTCTTTCCAGATGCATCCTCTTTTTTCGGCACGACCCATATGGGTGAATTATAGGGAGAATGAGATGGTCTTATGATCCCGTCTTTTAATAATTTGCTTATTTCTTCCTCGACAACATTTTTCAGAGCCATTGGGTAAGGATAGTTTCTTGTGTAAGTAGGCTCGTCCGTGGTTGTACGAATTTCACCCTGTACTCTCGTTGTGTAAGTTAATTTTTCATCAGGATCTGCAAAAAGATTCTTGTGAGATTCTATGTTTTTCATCATAGTTGATGTTTGGTTCTCAGAAAGGTGTTCAGCTCGTATTTCTAGATTCTTCACGTCCTGCGACATATATTGGTAAATTAGTATTTTCATACCATTCGTTATTGTAAAGTAATTATCAGCTGTGTGAATGATTGCAGAAAGTTCCTTCAAGGTATCATTACCTAGTATTGCATCAAAAGTCCGCAATCCAGGTAGAAGGAAAAATTTAATAGGTTCAATAGAATCACCAAATATTCTTAGTAAGGTGTGGTGTGTAATTTGAATATTGCCAGATATTGTTTTAGCGCAGAAGTAGTCGCAATTTTTTTAAGGATTATTTGCCAGATCAGACTTAATATAATTCTTATTGCTACCAGTGTCCAGAAGGAATTTCAGTATTTTTCCGTTCCCCGTTCTTATCTTAAAGTATGGTAACGAGGAACTGTTTAACCAAAAAAATTAAGATCCGCATTAAGATCTTCAGTAGAAAAATCTTCCACTAGACTGTCCGAGGTTTTTACGTCCTCTCCTGAATAGTGTGTTAGTTCATTAATATATTCATTATTGGCCACATCCATGTATTCATTTATATCCGGTACACCTCCTACAGCTCCTTCGAGTGCTTCAATTTCTTTGTCAATTTTTGGATTATCCACTTCGCTGCCTCCTCTGTTGCAATTACCCTCTGTTCTTAAATGAAAGTTTCGTTGAGCCTTGTTGATTGGTCCTTGGAACGTACCTTCATAAGGCCTCTTATAACCATTATTGACCGGCGGTCTGTTGGCATAATTTATCTGCCTAGATTGGATGGACCGATCAATTTCCATCGGTTCCGGATTTGTAGGATATTGTTGATAATTTCGCGGATATCCTTGAGGTCTTTGATTCATGTTAGTGAACTGGTAATTTTGTTGACGGGGTTGATACTGAATATTCGGCCCATTCCTTGGCCTTGGTATGAATCGTGGTGGCAATTGTGGTCTGGTTGGAGCTCCCCCATGAGCGAGTTCAGGATAAAAAATATTTCTGGTGAATACCTGAGGACTTGGTTTGTATCCCTGCGCGTTTGGCTTAGGTATCTGCCCGTGAGCATGATGCATCCGATAAGTCATATTGTCCAATTTTAAACAGATGTGTAATGCCTGTGGCAAAGATGTGGGTTCCTTGACGCTTAATAGTCTTGGCAAATCGCCTTTCAGCCCACGCACGAAGGTATCAAGTGCTTTTTCTCTATAAGCGTTTGTCATTGAAGAAAGGCTACCTGTGTCCAGTTCAAGACAAGTTATCTTGTCCAATATTAGTGATAGGTGTTGGTACACCGCTTGATAGAATTCTGTTATGGTTTTGTGTCCTTGACACATGGTTGTCATCTGATATTCAAGTGTACCAATATCTCTCCTATCGGAGTAATGCATCATTAGACACTTTCTTATCTTGACCCTGTCTAGAGGTGTTCTGTATGAATCAAGAACAGTGTCTGCTTCCCCAGTAATTTTTGTCCGTATTGTATGGAGAATGGCAAAATATCTTCCAGTACCTTTAATGCTTTCGAAGAGCTCCAGTACCCTTTCTACCGATTTCCGCCATGAACCGAATTCGCCCGCAATTCCCGAAAATTCTCTTAGTGATCTAACTATATCGGGAATTTTGTCCAATTCTTCGATACGAATTGCTCCTATAGGTTGATCCCCTCCTTCATCAGGGGTGTCCTGTTTGAAGTAATCCAACACTATAGTTCTAACTTCTTCCTTTTGAGCTCGAGAGAGTCCACTGGAACTAGTGCTAGGCCTCTGTGGTTGGCTCATTGTGAGGGTTCTACTTAGTCTGTCCGTAATCTCTTCGATACTGTTAACTGGCATACTCTCTTTTAACAATATTTTTTCGGAACTTTTTCACAAAAAAAAGGAAAGGAATAGGATGGACTAAGGAACGTTTTGTTACGCGAATAAATATAAAATAGCAATCAATATGTAATCTTACAATCTGCCACTCACCTTACAATCACCATGACTTTTTTTCCACTGATGCCGTTGTTAACAACTTTTTTCCAATTTCTGTTTTTTTCCTTTTTAATAATAATTTCTTAATATTTCTTCACATTTATCATTTATTTTTAATTTTATTTTTTATTTACTAATTCTCTTTTTTTTCAATGATAATTTCTTTTAATTTCTTCACACTTATTTATGTTTAATTTTCCTTTTCATTTAATAATTCTTTCTTTCAATGATAATTTCTTTTAATTTCTTCACACTTATAATTTATTTTTAATTTTCCTTTTCATTTAATAATTCTTTTTGTCAATGATAATTTCTTTTAATTTCTTCACACTTATAACTTATTTTTAATCTTCTTTTTTTCTAAATAATATTTAATTCTTTTCCTTTTAATAATAATTTCTTTCTTTTAAATAAATTTCCTCACTTTCTTAGATTATTATTTTTTCTTTAATAAAGTCACAATTTTATATTCTTAGGATTCTATAATTTATTTTCACAAACAATTTAAGCATTTACTTCACTACAGTGAGACTGCTGATGATCCCGTGATCACCTGCCGTTTGCGTTGACTACTAGGGCGCGTCCTTTTCTCACTCTAAACGGTGAGCCGGAATTGTTGGACCTTTTTCTGGGTTAAACCTCTTCGTCCTTACTTGCCTATCGTCTCAGGCAAATGTGTGCAAGGATACAAAAGAGGTCCCTGCTCGGGCGCCAATTAACAAAATATTAATTTAATTTAATTTTTAAAAAAGGTTGCGTGTTGGATTAGCAACACGTCTTACTTTATTTATGAACAAAACCGGACTGAAGTTTACAAACAATAATGATCTTAACATAACTTAACTAAAGACATAAACTGCTGACGTAGTCCACGCGCCGAGTGATGAGTGTGGGAACGTTGCTAAATACCTTTACACGTTCCCAAGTGCAATAGGATCCCGCTGGAATGTTGGTGCTGACACAATGTCTGCGTTGTATGCTCGTGTGTGGACAAATACAATGTATTATACGTTAACTTGTATAAATCAATATGTATATCTGTATGTATATGTATACTCGTACGTATAAGTATATGTATATGTATATATATATATATATATATATATATATATATATATATATATATATATATATATATATATATATATATATATATATATATATATATATATATATATATATATATATATATATTATATATATATATATATATATATATATATATATATATATATATATATATATAAATATATAGGACAAATTCTAGCGTTTAGAAGAATGTGATGCAACCAGGTCTACTCTCACATTAGCTGAACGACAATGTGAAGAACACTACAACCATCATACCCAACGAGGCACAGATGGCCGCTTCATTGTAAAACTTCCTATCCAAGGAGACCCTACGCATTTGGGTGAGTCAAGGGACATAGCCCTTCAACGGTTCTACGCAGTCGAACGCAAATTTGAAAGAAATCCCGAGCTTAAGAACCAGTATGTCGCGTTTATGAGAGATTATGAATCCCTGGGACATATGGAGGAAGTATCAACTGACACCATCAGAGGTCCGCACTATTTCCTGCTACACCATGCGGTGATGAAACCAGACAGTTCCACAACAAAATTACGGGTCGTATTTGATGCATCAGCCAAAACTTCAGCTAATATATCGCTCAACGACATTCTGTTAATTGGCCCCAGTATACAAGATGATGTGTTTCAAATACTACTTCGGTTTCGGTTGCCACAATATGCCTTGTAACGACTCTTTTTTATAGCTGGGGTAAAACTCAGTGGCTCCAGGGGTCGTATACAGAAAAATATAAAAATCCTGCGCGTTATATTAATAATAGCGTATTTATTTAATATAATGATTGTGAACTCTTGCTCGAAACAATTATATTTCCTTAACTCTATATTTGTATAAATAACTTGTTTAATGTATACTTGTTTTCCTGTCTCGACGTCCCGGTAAGTATGTGTCTCTGTGACTCAGTGGGAGAACGATTAAAAACCAGAGACTCTCACTGAGTACCTATGGTCTCGGTATGACTTAGTGGGAAAACGATTAAAGAACAAGAGGTTCCCCCTAAGTCCCTAAGTCTCGGTTGCGTATGTGTCTCAGTGATTCAGTGGGAGAACGATTAAAAACCAGAGGCTCTCACTGAATCCCTGTAGTCTCTGTCTGTGTATGGCTTAGCGAGAAAACGATTAAAAACCAGATGTTCTCGCTAAGCTTTCTGTGTTCGTATTGTACTTTGTAGAGCTGTTGCTAGTCAGGATGCTGGTGATCGACGAAGAGGTCTGCTGCCTGGGCTACGTGGTTTATATAGTCCCAGGTCGCAGCGGCTGACACATCTTGTTATTGGCAGGCCACCGTTGTGTGACTTTACTTCCGTTGGCCAGTAGTCGATTGTTGTTGTTGTGGCAGGCTTGTTGTTGTTGCAGTCAGGCTTGTTGTTGTTGTAGTATTTTGCCCTTGGGCCACCTTCAACTTCTGGCGGTCAGCCACCTCACTCCAACGGTCCCTGGTTAGCCTGCAGTATTGTTGCCTGCCAGCAGCGCTGTCCGGAATCCTGTAGTGGTGTTGTTGTTAAATATTTAATTTAACTGACAACCAGCATTTCATTTGTATTCCTCCTTCTGCTTTGTACGTGCTGGTCGTTGGCGTGGTGGTTGCTCTGTCGTTGTCCCTCTTGTGTTTCGCTCTCGTTTCTTCGTGTTGTTGGTGTAAGATTTCCGAGCGAGCGCACTCTGCAAATTCCACCGCTGAGTTCGTGCACTCACCTTCTCTTGTCCTGCATGTATTTGTTGTATTCCTCGTCGCTGTGTTTTTCCTCGCTCTTCGCAAGCATAGCGCTGATTGGCAAGATCGTTGGCTGTGGTGGTCGGGTTTTTTGTTGTAATTGCTATTATTCCAACTGGTCTAATATGCTGCTGCTGATCTGCGCTCCTACCACGGCCGCGCTAATTGGTTACAATGCTTGTAGTTCTTTTCGTTAGGTTCTCACTGCAGTTGTTTCGCTTGGCATTGTGGGCGTTTCCAAGATGCAATTATTCGGTCTGTTATTCATGGTGTTTGTGTGTATATAGCGACTCTGTCACCTGTGGTGTGGGCCAAAATTTCCCACAGAAGATTTTGGTTCTTACAGCCTTCACCGCTGATAATGTATCGGCAAATTTGGGTTGCTAATGAGGATCGGAAGTACCAGCTTATCTGGTGGAGAGAAGACTCGTCGCAGCCGTAAAAATGTTACCAGCTAGCTACAGGCACATATGGCACATCAGTGGCTCCATACCTGGCCATTAAAACATTGCGGACACTAGCAGTCCAACAAGCTCACAAATTTTCCTTAGCAGCAGTAGCAATCAATTGTAACTTCTACGTAGACGATGCACTGAGTGGAGCCAATACATTATCTGCAGCAGTCGACATTCAAACACAGTTACAAAATATGCTTGGATCAGCAGGATTTAAGTTACGGAAGTGGTGCGCCAACCACCACCATCTGTTAAAAAATGTTCCGCCTAGTGATCAAGAGCTAGCGTTAAACTGTAGTCAACCCGGAAAGGACAGCATTAAGACAATGGGACTTATCTGGCAACCAATAAGCGATACATTCACTCTCAAGATAGTTACTACAGAAGCAAGAAAAATCACAAAACGCAGTACGCTGTCTGACATATCTAGGCTTTTTGACCCTCTTGGATTCATTTCACCAGCCGCCGTCACAGCCAAAATATTTCTTCAAGCACTCTGGAAGCTCAACGTAGACTGGGTTGCATCCTTGCCACAAAATCTTCATACAACGTGGCTACAGTTCCGCACTGAATTAAGGGAACTACAAAATATCAGTGTCCCACGATACATATTTAGTGGAGCATCACCCAAAAATCCCCAAATACATATGTTCGCAGATGCATCAGAGCGGGCCTATGGTGCAGTGGCATATAACCGATCATCAGATGTCCACGATACCATCATAGTACGATCCATTTGCGCAAAATCTAGAGTAGCTCCTACAAAACAAATTACGCTGCCTACACTTTGCGCTGCTAAACTTGCGGTAGAATTAATGCAGAAGCTAAACAAGGAGCAACATTCCTCGATGCTGAAGTGTTCTATTGGTCAGATTCCACAGCAGTCCTCGGCTGGATCAATGCTGACTCAGCACATTATCATACATTTATCGCCAATCGAATCTCTTCATTTCAACGATGGTCATCTCCAAGACAATGGCGCCATGTCCGATCAAAAGACAACCGAGCAGATCTAATATCAAAAGGACTGACTCCAGGGAAGTTGATTAATAACAGTTTCTGGTTCTACGGGCCCGGTTTTTTTCATGGATCGATCACAATCTGGCCACTTCAACCAGCTCTAGGAAAATGCGAATTAGAACTACGTCAGGCCAAGGAATCAATAGTATTGGGGTCTGCAGTAGCAACGACCACCAAAGAATCTAACCACTTGTCAAGCATCAATCATGGTAACTCTTTCCACCGCTTGCAAAGGATTGCAGCATTCATACAACGCTTCAAAAGATTCAAAAGGGATGAAAGATTCGATTCAACTTGCCCTACTGCAGATGAACAGGAAGGTGCTCTAATAGCAATTGTAAGGCTAATGCAGCAGCAAGAATTTAACAAGGAATTCACACAATTAGCGGAATATTCGACAGTGAGTAACAATAGCTCATTCAGCTCTCTTTCCCCGTTCGTTGGCACAAATGGAATTCTCAGAGTAGGGGGGCGGTTAAAGTCATCCAGCCTTATCTACGACGCCAAACACCCAATGCTCTTGCCTTACCGTCATACATTAACCAAACTCCTGTTAAGTGATCTACATAAACTACATCTTCACGCCGGCGCGCAGACATTAATATCCATCGTCAGGCAAAGATATTGGCCAATCAAGGTAAAGGTGTTAGCCAGGTCAGTAATTCAGGGCTGCGTGAGATGCGTAAGAATGAAACATGTAATGCTACAACAAATAATGGGAAACCTTCCTAAGGACAGAGTGCATACGGCCAGACCGTTCATAATTTCCGGCGTCGACTTCTTTGGACCAATCTACACACACTTCAAGCTGCGCGGGAAGCGGCCACTTAAGGCATACGTAGCTGTATTCTGTTGCTTCTCTACCAAGGCCGTACATATGGAAATAGTCAGTGATTTAACAACAGAGGCCTTAATTGGAGCCCTAAGGCGTTTTATAGGACGACGAGGACACTGCAAGAAAATCTACTGTGACAATGCCACTAACTTTGTTGGCACAAAAAATCTTATGTACGAATTACAAAAAGTTATCCTAGCTAAGGACGCTGAGCTGCACATTATCAGCGAATGTAGTAAGAAGCACATCAAATTTTCATTCATTTCACCCCGCGCCCCACATGTTGGCGGTTTATGGGAAGCAGCAGTCAAATCCGCTAAACATTCACTACAGTCAACATTAGCTGCAGCGGCCTTAACGTATGAAGAAATGGAGACTGTGATAGTGGAAGCTGAGGCAATCCTAAATTCTCGCCCAATAACTCCTTTATCATCGGATCCAAACGACTTAGCAGCACTCACGCCTGGTCATTTGTTGATAGGGGAACCTTTAACATTATAATTATCGGCCCAGGACCACATTGGATACAACTGTTGTGAGCTAGAATCAAGCTGCCTGCGCGTAGTGTCTCACAGCATCGACTCCTGACAGATGCCACACATTCTGTGTGATAAGCATGTGCTAAAGTTACATAAGAAAGCACATATTTTTAGGGTGCGAGTATTTAGAATTAATATTACCTATGTAATACATATTATGTAAACTTTTAGGGTGCTACAGTTTTGCAGTCGAGCCACCGAAGGGCATTCAAAGTTAGAATGCACCATCAACATTTCAGATTGGCGTAGTTCAGTTGGCTTGACCAACTGACACCAATTAACATATTCTAAGTAATAAAGGCTGGTTATTTTAAACGTAAAAAGAGTGCAGTGATTATTTAACGAAGTGGTTTAGGCTTTTCAGATGCACGCACGCAGCAGAAGGACGTCCCCCGTCAAACAAGGACAATACCCCAACATTTTGGCGCAGCCGGTCTAAAGGACCTATTGGAGTAATCCCAGGGCAAGGAACCCTGAAGCAGAGAGGCATCCTGCAACGAATTCGAAGGACCTCATCTAAGGACACTGTGGAATAAAGATGACACCGAAAAAAATTTGGGTGAGTAGAGTGTATAATAGCTTAATCTAAGACGCGACCCTGAAGGCGCCGTAGCGCTGGTCAAAGAAGTTGCAACCTACAGGCGCATTTGCGCTGTGGCACGCAGCTTTGAATGGCAACCATAAACCGTCAGTATGATCGGACGGTCTATGTATGTTCATCCTAGCTGTGAGGATTTTTTTGGTAGGGGTTTTGTGTTTGTTTGTCGGTAGGGATATATTTGGATACACATTTTTTCACTTTTTTACACAATGAAATACCATGAGCTTAGGATATTAGGAATAATATAAATTTTTTATTACGTTGCGCATACGCTACGGGTTTATTTTTAAATATGGATTCAAATTTCCGGGAATGAATCAAGACACTTTTGCCTGTAAATACAATTTCGGTTTTTACAAATATATGGCCTTTTCCATGGATTTTTGGAGTATTAAAGATGGTGAGAGGAAATCAAGGACTATCTGTGAGGAAGTCAAGGACCAATTTGCACTGAGGGAAGGACTTAATGGACGCCGGTAGACAGCGGAACTTTATGATGGAAAACAAGTATAGCAGAATATGTGTATAAAGATAGAATTTACGGTGGAATGTTTTTTTTTAAATAACTCTGTTTTGAATCATTAAGTAAGATCGAATAAAATATTGTAACAAGTTTTAACAAATATTGGATTTTTATTTGTAATTGGGATACGCCATCTGTTCTGGCATTTGGGATATGACGAAGGAAGCGCAAGGATTACTGCTGAGGCAGGAGGAAATTGGCGAAACGATTGAAAAATTGGTCCGTAATTTTAAGAAAGACGGCAGTTTACGTAAGGACAACGTGTATTACCGCAAGCGAATAACTCAGTTGCAAAATCTAGCGAGAGAGTTCAACAATAATCACGGACTGTTGTTGCCTCCCGCAGTTGAGTACGGCAAGGGAAAATATTTTGCAGAAAATTACGCAGACTACATAAATAGTCTGGTCAACGAATGGGCAGATTCATTTAGTTCTGAATTAGAAGGACTAGGGCAACAAACAGTGAGTTTGGTTTCGCCAGACGAGGAAGTAAGGAACAGATTGAAATCAATGCAGTCAGAGATGGAACTGTTTACTGGGAAAATAATTGACCAGTTCGAAGCGAGTACGAGCAGGGAAGAAGCTCAGGAATTGTGGAAGCAGGCGAATGCCGGAGGGGCTGTGTCACCATTAGAAGTAGCGGATCAAGCCTTAACGGCAATTCAAAAAAGAACAGAAGAAAAGTTGTTCAGTTTTCATAAGAAAGCAGAAGATTGGAAAGCACAAAAAAAGTACCTTGAGAATAAGGTAAAGGAACTTTCTCAGAGATTGTCGGAAACAGAGGTAGCAGAAGCGCTGTTGGAGAAGGAGTGTGCAGGATTGAAAAGAGGACGGGCGACCAATAGCAACCCACATAAAAAGGAGAGATCAAAATCAGCATCGGCTGGATTTACACAGACAGTATTGACATTGCCTCCTGAAGTTCGCTGGCCGGAGTATTTAACACCAGAAGGGATAAGAAGAAAAGCAAGCGGAATTTTTGTTTGGCGCATCTGAAGTCGGTGTCGAGCCTTTTTCTCCGGGAAGCCCGATAAATAACGAACATCAGGGATATCCGCCAGAGGAGCCGGAAGCAGTAACAGTGCAGCAAAGTCTCGATACTGGGGACAATATTTCGCCAGTACGAACAAACGATCGAAGACTAATAAGTTTGAGTCCGTCACTGGAAAATTACCTCTCAGATCCGGGAGAAGTGAATTTGGACTCTTACTCTCACGCCGAGGAGTATGGCAGAGTTAGTGGAGGCGGTCTCTTTAGCTGAAGCAGCAATACAACAGCGAACGACAACAGGTGGAATCTGCTGGACTGATGCTCCTGCAGAGGTAGGAACAGTACAGCAGCAAAACAGATGTGGAGTCGGTAGATTGATGGGCCAATTTCCGCAACAAAGAGACCAGGAATTCCTGGTTGGGAGGTTCCAGCCAAGGAAACCCATTTGCTCATTCTGTGATAAGCCAGGGCACACAAGGGATGAATGCGTTACACGGGAAAACACGCCCTACTGTATGGAGTGCCAAACTTACGGTCATGAGGCAAGTAGACAGTGCCAAGTAGACACTAAATGGGGTCAAAGTAGAAGGCAGCCAGCTACGAGGCGCCCGGTTCCACCCTTGAGGGACAGCAGGGGTAACTTCAGTAGTCGCCGAGTTAATTCAACAGAAGGAATTAACCAAGGAAGAATTCCTTTCAAAACTGGAACTGGTCGGCAGCGACCAAACTGGGATTCCAGTAGTGAACAAAGGATAAGCAACACCAAACAGGGGTTAAGATGCTTCTCATGTGGACAGATGGGACATCGGGCAGCGGGATGCAGGGATAGACAATCCCAACAAAGGAACCAGGGAAACTTCCAGCGGCCCAGTCGAAGCCAATAGACTGGAAAGCCAAAAGAAAGGAAGTAATAATAAGGCCGGAAGTAAGTGGGACTAGTAATGTAGAAACTACAGTCCAGGAGAAGGAGGAGCAAAAGGCTCTCCAGTATCACGAAGAGTTAGGAAGTGGATACACGTCCATATTGGGAACAAAAGGAGGTTGCTTCGCTATGAGCAGGATATTTGATGCCTTCATCGAGATACCCTGCGAGGAGGCAGCGAGTGGAAAGCTAGTGCTATTAGTAGATTCAGGGGCGGACACTAGCCTCGTAAAATCTAGTGTTTTACGGAAGGGGCTAGACATTAATCAAATGGACTTAAGAACGCTTAACGGAGCGTTTGGAGGGTGCATTAGGACATTAGGGTCGCTCAGTATAGGGCACAGTGGAGTTAAGGGTATGAGTTTTAGAGTGCACGCAGTGGAAGTGGATAGGAAATGTATCCCGGCTGATGGGATAATTGGCCGCGATAATCTTTGGGGACGCACCATACTGGATGCGCTCGACAGGCAGTTATCATTCTATGATAACAATAAGCATAGAATCCTTACTTTTCCATTAAAGTCATGGCAGGAAGGAGCCGTGAGTAAGGTTAAGAATGGTAGGGAGGTAGTAAATGCAAGGTCAACCAGAGTAGTTACTATGCATGTAAATACGAAACTTAGGACTGTTGTTTTACACAAGCAGCAGCTAGCGGAGGGCGTATATATGGGGGAGACCATAACGCACGTTGACAAGGGTAAGGTGTACGCTTGCGTACTCAACGCATCGGAAAAGGACTACTTGATGGATGAGGATTTTTGGCCTAAGTTCACTAGTTATGATAATTTTAAGGAACCGAATTATAGATCGGTAAATCAGATTAAACATGTTGATATAAGAAAAAGAATGGAGAGAGTGCTAGAATCACTGAAGTTAGACCCAAGCGTAAATTCAGAAGAGACGGTATCAATAGAAGCCATTTGTGCGTCATTCCATGACATATTTTTGCTGGAAGGAGACCAGTTAACGTATACACCAGAGGTAGAGCATGAAATACCTACTAGGATGGATCAAGCACCAATTAACCAGAAACAGTACAGATTGCCACAGGCTCACAAAGATGAGGTAAACAGGCAAGTGGAAGGGATGTTGAAAGATAACATAATTTCACCGAGTATCTCGCCTTGGAACTCACCAATAATTTTGGTACCAAAGAAGGGAGGTGAATGGTCGTTGATTTTAGGAAATTGAATGACGCCACTATCAAGCAGGTGTTCCCGATACCAAGGATAGAAGAGATACTGGATCAATTGGGACACAGTAGATATTTTTCTACACTTGATTTAGCGAGTGGCTACCACCAAGTTCTGGTGGATACCCAAGATAAGCAGAAAACCGCGTTCAGCACCGGTTTAGGCCATTATGAGTTCAATAGAATGCCGTTTGGATTAACAGGAGCACCGGCTAATGAACCATGTGCTAACAGGCTTACAAGGGTTAGATTGTTTTGTGTATCTCGATGATATTGTGATTTATGGGAAGAACTTGCAGCAGCATTCGCAACGCTTGTGCAAGGTGCTCCAGAAATTCCGAGAACACAATTTGAAATTGAACACCGAGAAGTGTCAATTTTTGCGAAGAGATGTGGTTTATTTAGGCCATCGTTGCTCAGAGGCAGGAGCACTGCCAGACCCGCAGAAGGTGGAATGCGTTAAAAATCTAGCGATTCCGAGAAACAGAAAGGAAGTGCAAGCATTCCTAGGACTAGTGAACTATTATAGAAAGTTCGTGGAAGGACTAGCCGGAATTGCGTTGCCAATTAACAAGTTGCTACGAAAAGAAGCAAAGTTCGAATGGACAGAGAGATGTCAGCAAGCATTCGAGAGGCTAACAGAAATTATTAGCTCGCCACCGATTTTGGCGTACCCCGACTTTGAGCAAACTTTTTTGTTGACCACTGATGCTAGCAATGAAGCATTAGGGGCAGTATTGTCACAAGGGGAAGTCGGTAATGACCGACCAATAGCATTCGCAAGCAGAGCGCTTAGCGATACGGAGAAAAGATACTCCACAATAGAAAAGGAATTTCTAGCCATAGTGTGGGCTACGAAGAATTTTAGGGCATATTTGCTAGGACGCCCATTTGAGATATACACTGATCACCAGCCGTTGAGAGGCATAGCCAATTTGAAAGACCAAACGTCTAGGCTAGCCAGGTTCAGAAACAAGTTATCAATGCGGGTTACGCTGCTAATGAACAAAGAGCCAGTAGTGTGGAATGGCTGGAGGATATAAAGGATATCCAGGCTGTGTTAAAGGGTTTCCATGATTCACCTCTAGGTGGACACCAGGGATTTTGGAAAACTCATGACAGAATTAGGCGAGTATAGGGATGGAAAGGTATGCTCAAGGACATAAAAAAATATATAAAGAGTTGCCCGAAATGTCAGGCCAATAAGAGTTCAAGGCTAACAAAGATGCCAATGGTGATAACTGACACACCAAAACAACCATTTGATAAGGTTCATATGGATATTGTAGGTATTTTACCTGAGACAGTTTCGGGAAATAAATACATTTTGACGTTCCAAGATTATTTCTCAAAGTATATGGCGTGCGTGGCTATACCCGATGCGGAAGCAGGTACGGTAGCCAAAGCATTCTTTGATGAAATTATAGCACGATACAACATACCTAAGGTTTTGATAACCGACAATGGTTCCAATTTTGTATCGAAACTATTCTCAGAAACTTGTAAAATGCTGGGAATCAAGAAGTTGCACATAACACCATATCATCCACAGGCGAATGGCTCATTGGAACGTAGTCATCGACCTCTGGCTGAGTACTTGCAGTGTTGCCAAGGAAGACGGCTCGAATTGGGATCAATGGTTGACTACTGCAATGCATGTGCACAATAATACGGTACATGTATCAACGAAGCAAACTCCGTTTGTTTTCAACATGCCAGGGTTTGATTTCAACATGCCAGCAAATCTGAAGCGCAAATGTGCGCCAGTGTACTATGCTGATGACCCGAATAAAGTGCAAAAGTATCAGCTACAGCGAGCGCACAAGTTGGTCAGAGAAAACCAGGATTGTGCTAAACGAGTAGCCAGGGAAGATTATAACAAGGTACTAAACCCAGTCGCTTTTAACGTGGGTGATCAAGTACTAATGAAGAATCAGGCTAGGAGGAACAAATTCTCATCTGTGTGGATAGGTCCGTATGTAGTAGCAGAGATCCGAAGCCCAGTTACAACGGTTGTAACGATTAAGGGCAAGAATAAAAAACTGCATAATAATTTGTTGAAATTATTCCATACAAGAATGTGTTGGCAGTGTTTTACAAGTGTAAACACAAGAATAACAACGTCAACATTTCGAAATAATAACGTAAACAAACTGATGCCGCGTAAGTATATCAAATAGCACGGTTCTGGCGTTCAAAGTCAATACCAGTGGAAGTGTGCCACTTAAACGCGGCCAAGTAAAATTGTCGTAATAAAAATCTGCTTATTAAGCACTATTGAAGACAGTAGAGAAAATATTTTTTTTTTACATATTAAAGGAATTCCGAAACAGACTTATAAGGATTCGCAATGCTACCCGACTTAAATATTATACTACCAAAAAATTCGAAGACTGCATCCAACTTAATGAAGCACAGGAAGCTCTAACCAGGCATTTAGTGAAAATTAAAAGGACAAATTTCCAAACGTTAATAGAAGACCTGTCCAACCCTCCTTCAATACAGGATTGGTGGGGTATGATCAACAGAGTGAAAAAGTATGAACAGGAGAAGAAAGTTGGCAATTCCTTCACAAAGGAGCTGAACTATGAATTCCTCCAACAAATCTCTATCCAATCACCAAGCACCACACCCCTAACAAACCAGCTTTCAACCTTGAACATTCTTTCAACAACTCCGCTAGCCACATTCCAACAGTTCGAAACATTTTTAAATTTAAGAAATCCACATTCAGCCCCTGGATGGGACGGAATCTCCTACAACATCCTTCAGCATCTAACAATGGATCAAAAGCTTAATATATTCAATGTAATTCTAAAAATATGGGAAAAAGGCGACATACCAGAAGAATGGAGAATAATTAAAATCATCCCTATACTCAAGAAGAACTCGAACCCTGCAGATATTAAAAATTATAGACCAATAAATCTCCTACCAACTTTTCTAAAAATTACCGAAGGGCTAATGAAACTTAAAATTGACAGTCATATTGATGAAAATAACCTACTCCCAGCTAGATCTTACGCATTTAGAAAATTTCACTCTACTTCTATGTGCATTAATGATCTCATAAACAATGTGATGCATTGAAAATCTCGAAAAGTGCAAGTACTGGGTATATGCTTAGATATTAGCAAAGCTTTCGATTGGGTTAATATTTATAAACTTCATAACATCCTCAATAATATGAACTTTGATAACAAAATAATCAACTGGATCTGCGATTTTCTTTTAAATAGAACGCTAACCCTGGGAACTGCCGCATTAAACACAAATCAAGGTGTATGCCAAGGCAGTGAGCTCAGTCCCATTCTCTTCAACCTTTATACAGCCTCTCTCCATCAAATTACTAATAACAACTGCAATATATTCCAATTTGCAGATGATTTCTTCTTCACTGTACACCACAAAAATGTGGATAATGCTATACACATTATAAAGGAGAAAATCCGAACCTTCGCCCAACTATGTAAAAATCTTGACCTTTCTTTCAACTTTCAAAAATCCAACATCATCCACTTCAACAATAGGAGTAAAAACATAGCCATTCAACTAAATAATATTACCATCAAACAAGTACAGAAAATCAAATACTTAGGAAGATACATTACATCAAATAATGCAGCAACGGAACACGTAAATCAAATAGTTTCAGCCACAAACCAAAAATACAACTTTCTGAACATACTCAGCGGTTGTAAATTTGGCATCCAACCAATTAAAGCCTTATATCTTTACAAAGCTTTTGCTCGTGCTAAACTAGAATATGCGACATCTACTTTTGCAAACATTAATAAAAAAGCATTGAAAAAACTCCAAACTTGTTGTAACGCGAACCTCAGAAGGTGTATGGGACTCATCTGTTCAACCCCCATTCACATCTTATATCATATGGCAGCCGTACTACCGATAAAATTCAGATTAAAACTGAACACTGCGAAGGAGTTAGCCAAATGCTTTGCACTAAATCTTCCAATCACCAATATTTTATTTCTCAATGACCGATTAAAATTAAGCTATGGTTGCATATTCAAAGAATTTAAAACAATTTTCACAGACATTGGTATCATCCAACATCTACTTCCTTCTACAAAGAAATTAAATTGTGATCTTGACTTCTTCAAAGGGACTCAAAAAAACAAGAATGAAGGGAACGAGACCGTCATCAATGCCTTATTCAAAGAAAAAATGTACTTTCTCTACTCAAATAATTTTGAAATATTTTTTACTGATGGCTCCGTCAAAGATGATCTCTCAGGGGCTGCTTTTCTGCATGTAAACTCCAACTCAACAAAAAGTTTCTATATTAAAAAGAAACTATCATCAATGTCAGCGGAACTCTTGGCCATTGACAAAGCCGTAGACTTTGCAATTGAAAATAACCAAACAAAAATCGCCATACTTACAGATAGCAAAAGCGGAGCACTAAATCTCCTAAACCACAATTCCAATAATTTCATTGCTTCACAAATAATATCAAAAATTAAAAATAGCACTATGGAGTCACTATATATTCATTATATCCCAGGCCACAGCAAAATAAATCTCAACGAGCGAGTCGATAAAGAAGCCAAAAATGCAGGTCATGGCCAAAAATGCAGGCCCATGGCCACTCCAAGATGCAATAAACAAGATACAGCATGAAATCCAACAACAATGGAAAAGGGAATATGTCAATCTAATTTCTGAAAAAGGCACGAAGTATGGAGAACTGTTTCCCGATATTCTGAAAAATCCTTGGTTTAAAAAAAATAAGAACTTGAATCCTAAAGAAGTCAAGCAAATTAACCGCATCCTATCAGGACACGCTTTCTGTAACAAGACGCTGAAGAAACTAAGAGTAATTGAAGATGGAAACTGCGAAGTTTGCCAATGCCCTGAAGACCCAGAACACATCATCTTTCATTGTACTAAATATAATTTGCCAAGAAATTCTTTCCAAGCACTTATACAATTCAACTCTCTAAGAACCCTAATCCAGGCTAAAGAAGACCACGCCTTCAAAATAATCACCGACTTTTTAAAGGATATTGATATCTACATATAAAACTTAAGTTTCAAATTTTATGGTGGTGGCGTTATAACTGTCCAAGTTTGGACAAATAATTCTTCATCGTTGAAGTAACTTAAATAAAATAATAAAATAATAATAATAAAAAAAAATAAATAAATAATAATAAACGGGTTCATTGCACGTATTTAAAAAATAAAATAAAATAGTAAGACAGTCGTGGGTAAGTAATATAAAACTTAACTTCAACGCCGGCACCGTTGGTGAAGTAAATATATATGTATGTAACTGTATAATGTACAGAATGAATGTACGAGGGAATATTTAAAGAAGTAAGTATTCTAGTTATAGGAATGGGTATGGCCATATAAGTAAGTATGTAGGGACATATGATTAGGAATTAGGAATTTGCAGATACTGCAGCAGGCAATATGTAGATATACATAGGTTTTAACTGTTTATTGATTAGGAAATTAGCGTATGGAAATTTGAATAAATGTATATGTCGGGATATAAAAAAAAATGTATAGGTTGATTGGGAAAATAAGCAATTAATTCTAGGTAATTTAAAGCACCTTGACTGTATGTATGTATTCATATACAAGCTAATTACAGGATGGAAAATAGAATCGTTAATGGATATATACATATCAGGCTAGAAGTAAATTTAAATAAAAAGTAATTGTATGCGATGAAAGATATAGTCATGCAATGGACAAAGTTTTGACGGGATTATTTTATATAATCTGGTTTTAGTCGGAGGACCAATGAATTGGTTCAAAACTGAAATGAGTGATAACTCACGTGTTGAAAAAGAGGACGAAAAATTAATCAAATCAAAACTGATGCCCTATATTGGATGGAAAATATAACACATAGTCCAGTCCTCTTTTCCTCTAGGATACGGTAGCGAATCCGATAATGTAAAGAGAAAAGACGAGTGGATGCAAATTGAATGATATAGCATTCAATTATAGAATAAGCATGTTATAGAAATATTGTTTTTTTAATATATTCAGGAATAGCGTATGTTTAAGAAAAGTTATAAATTAAAAAATTATAATCTGTGCAAAGTTCACATTAGAAACAAAAGTAGTTTAGAAAATAATTAGAGTTACAAAAATTAATTATTTAAAATCTAACTTAATAATGAAATAAGTGTTATAATAAAAAAAAAAAGAAAAATCATACTAAATTGGAAAATTATACCCAAGAGTATATATAGTACATATAGTGTATTTATTTAAATATTATATAATTTTGAAATTCATTTATTAAATTGACTTATGAAATGTTCGGCAAAAATTAAACATAGAAGAAATATCAAACTAAAATGTATACTAGAAAATTAAGAAAATTATTATAGGTGTTCTCTATATAGCTCTGATGATGTGAAGCAAAGCAGGAAGTTCCGGGAACAGCGTATATCGGAAGACGGTGCGGACTAAAAGACCAACGTAGTATTCGGAAAGATGCGTTTTTGACAAACAGAGATTTTTGGCAGTTATCTAAGGTTTGTGACCCCAAGGATGCCAACATATTAGATTGGGGATGAATGGCGACGGATGTAATTTTAATTTTGCGAAACGGGATATGGCCGCAGCATTTGAACGCGTTGTGGATGAGTTATTGACAAGCAACGAAAAATAAACAAGTTTCCTTGCGGAGTCATGTTTTGAATTGGACAATTTTATAGTACAATGTCCACCCAGTGTATCACAATCTCAACAGAATCGATTTTGGATAAGTTGAAGATGGGTAAAAGCTTAAGGTGGGTGACTGAAATCACCACCAAATATAATAAGCAGAAGAAATTTGGCTCACGGAAGTTAATTGCTTCATTGAAGTATATGTCCAATCTAGAGTATGAACATATGAAATGTGATTTACATATGAAATATGATTTAATACAAGAGGACACAGAGACTGGTTACCGATCAGAGTACACAAATTACGTCATTAAATGTGTGTCTCAGAGAAATACCGATTGTCTCCACATCAAAGCCAAACCATGAAATACCATTATGAGGAAGCTCAAGAGAAACACTTCCACCATAAAACGCATTGCTGCAAAGTAAGAAGGAGTATTGTAATCTCTCATGTATTCCAAATGTTTTTTACAAGTTGAATATTATAAGCAGAGGCAGTACCACATAAAGCCGTGGGGCACGCTATATAAATGGAAAGAAGAAGGCCACTAAAAGCAAAGTTTGAATGGCAAACCAGATCGCCAACCTATAACATCTTTGTACGTACCGATCCAGAAAGAAGGGAGGGGTATGCAGAGTTCATCGAGGGACTTCACTCTCACAGGACGGGCGTTACCAGGACCAACAATTGCAGAGGACCGTATTTGTAAGAAGCGTAGCTAAATATGTAATTAGTTTGTAACTTTGTTTGTATATACGCCAGTGAGAAAAGAGTCGATGAAATACCAAATATAAAAAGGGGAATATAAAAAAAGAAGATGGAAATGGACCACAAGCCGCTCGCCTTCGCCGCACACCAACGCTCGGACAAGGAAACGCCGAGGCAGAGCCGGCACCTGGACTACGTCCTCCAATTCAACGCACGATTTGTGTACGTTCCCGTGGGGGAAACGTTGTGGCAGACGCACTTCGCGAACCTGGACGGTCTCGATGCCTTCCATCCTCGACGAAGCCACTATCAGCCTGGAGCAAGCCTCTGACGTAGAGCTGCCTCACCTGCTGGAGAAGCCGCGTATCCAACTGGATCGCCTCGCTTTCAACGACAGCGAGATCTATTGTCTGGTAACCGATGGGGCGACACGGCCCTATTTGCCACCCAACCTGCGTCGAGCGGCGTTTGGCCTTGTACACGGATCATCCCAACCGAGTGGTCGAGCAACTGCGAAAAGTCTGGTGGCGAAATACTTCTGGCCAAGCATGCGCAAGGACGCGCTCCGCTGGGCCCGTGAATGCCAACAAAGCCGACGCGCGAATGTCCATCGCCACAATCGCGACGAGTTGCAAAGCTTCGGGAAGAGAGATGACAGGTTCTGCCACGTTCATGTTGACCTCATCAAGCTACCGCTGGTGAGAGGACTGTCGCACTGCCTGACCACCATCGACCGCTTTTCCCGATGGCCAGTGGCGGTCCCACTCCCGGACATTCGAGCTGTGACCGGCGCACGAGCGTTCTTCCACAGTTGGATCTGCACTTTCGGCACGCAACTCACCATCACCTCCGACCAGGCGGGTCAATTCGAGAGGGAACTATTCACGGCAACCCCATTGTCAATACTTAAAAACAAATACTCAATCTGACCTTCACAAACTGATTTGCTATGGAATTTGCACTCAATACCATCCCTCACAAAAATTGTATATGTACGAGTATATGTACATATATATATTTAAATATATATATATATATATATATATATATATATATATATTTATATATGTATATTTATATATGTATATATATATATATATATATATATATATATATATATATATATATATAAATATATATATATATATATATATATATATATATAAATATATATATATATATATATATATATATATATATATATATATACATAATATAAAAAATTCTCGTGTCACGATGTTTGTGCTCGAACTCCTCCGAAACGGCTAGACCGAATTTTATGAAATTTTTTATGTATATTTCGTAGATATGAGATGTAAAGATTTTTTCACTACCCTCAATTTGTGGGGTACTTCCTACCCTCACTGTGTGGGGTACTTCCCATACAACCCTAATTTTGTTTGCTTTCTATCTCTGGAACCATTTACTCTACTGTACTGGAATTTAAGCCGAAATCATGTGCTATCAATTCGGCATTACTGGGTGGGGTACCTCCATACATCCATAATTTTGTTTGATCTGAAACTTTTCTCCCTACAGCACTGGAAAAATATGCGCTGGCTGTTTTCAAGATGGACGGATAAATCTATAACTGCTGGGTTCCGTTCATGAATTTGGAAAGTAAAGATATGCCAGACAGCTGATGTATCGGCCAATTTGGTAGCTGATGTATCGGCCAATTTGGTAGCGCAATATTTCGTCGTTTTCATTCAATTGAGCAGCTTTCACATCGGAATTTGAAACACATCCGTGTGCTCACGTGGGCATACCATCGAGTTTAGTTTTGTTGGCTAAAGACGGAATAGCAAAAATATCGTACACTTAAGTTCTCTTCGAAATTAATGTTGATTTTCTTCATTTCATTTTTCTACCTTATGATAAAAAAAAAATATGACCCATCATGCGGTCATCAAACCTGACAGCACCACCACGAAGCTGCGTGTAGTATTTATCGCGTCTTCTTTATCATCGAGCTGTCGTAGCTTAAACGATCTTCTACATGTCGGCCCTCTGCTACAACAGGATTTAACTATTGATATTCTTAATTGTTGTATAAAATTGTATTTAACGCCGATATTCAGAAGATGTATCGTCAAGTTTTAGTTAAACCCAATCAGACAGCCTATCAGCGGTTAATCTTTCGAAAAAACTCCAAATCAGAATTTACAGTACTTCGAATTGAGGACAGTAACTTTTGGAATTAACTGTGCACCTTACCTCGCTATACGTACTCTCCACCAATTGGCGTTTGATGAACACCACCGGTTTTCAATGGGAGCTCAAATCTTGCGTGAAAATATGTACGTAGATAATGTCTTAACGGGTGCTCATTCGGTTGCATCGGTAGTTCATGCTCGTGACGACATCAAAAATATTCTTGAGGAGGGTGCTTTGAGTTAAGAAAGTCTCCCGCGAGACCCTTCAAGGAATATCGGCTGACAACCTTCTTAATGAAAGTTTCTTAACATTAACTGATAGGAGCATGGCTAAAACTCTAGGTATTAGATGGAATGCCAATACTGACGTGTTTTTCTTTCAGGTCCAGTCATTAGCAGTCAAGGACTCCTATTTTTACCTGTCACCTTCTGACCGCCAAATCAAAGGTGGCTCCAGTAAAGTCAGTTTCTCTACCACGTTTGGAACTTTATGGTGCTGTTCTGGCAGCGAATCTATCGGAAACGGTATTGATACAGCTTCCTGTCCCATCCTATACAACGCACTTCTGGACAGATTCGACAATTGTTCTCGCCCGGCTTAAGAAACCGGCTCGTACATGGGCAACAATCGTTGCAAATCGCGTCTCACTTATCGAAGATAAAGTTGGTACTGACAACTGGGCTCACGTTGATTCTCATTCGAATCCCGGTGATGTCGCCACTCGGAGCAAATACGCATACGAACTGTCTCAATGTGAGTTATGGTGGCACGGCCCATCTTGGCTAGTTCTGGAAAAGCGCATTGCCTTTCACAAATGGTAACCGAAGTGGAAGCAACCTAGGAAAAAAGGGCAATTAAATCTCAAGCAATATCTGAAATAGACTTCCTGGACCGTTTCTCGTCGTTACCACGGTCCTCGAATATATTCTCAGGTATCGGGCCCGCATTCTCAATCCCAGCCATACCTTCATTTCAAAAGAATTGTCTGGCCCTGAAATAACTCAGGCCATGACACGATGGATTGAATTGACACAGCTACGGCACTATTCAAAGGAATACGATGCACTAATCAACGAACAGCCTCTTGGCAAACGGAGTAACCTACGCAATCTTTCGCCGTTTAAAGATTCCTAAGGCCTTCTTCGAGCTAACGGTTGCTTATCTTCCGCAACTGGATTCACCTACAATAAAAGACGCCCAGTTATCTTACCGTACAATTGTCAATTATCACGCTTGCTTGTGCAATTCATCCACGAACTTACTCTACATGGCGGAAATCAGCTCATGCTTCGCCTTCTACGTCAAGATTTCCGGATCCCATGAGCGAAAGCTTTAAAAAGTGCAACATCGATAAACGTAGAACATTCCAACAAATAATGGCTGCGCTAACCGTTGAGCGCACGACCTTATCCAGACCATACACCCACTGTGGAGTTGGCTTCGCAGGATCTTTCAATCTGAAGACCTTCAAGGGCCATTATACTAGACTCACCAAAGGCTACGCCTGCGTCTTCGCTTGCTTCGCTACACGCTCGGTCCATCTAGAACCGGCGAGTTACCTCTCTACTGTTGCGTTTCTAGTTGTGTTCGCTCGCTTTACCTCACGAAGAGGTTGTCCCAGTCGCGTGTACCCAGACAATGGCACCAATTTTGCTGGAGCCGCTGGTATCCCCCACCATGAAGCCGAACATTTTTTGGCTCAATCAACCTCTATGATTCTGACACAGTACTGCTGTCAAGACCTTTCGTGGCATTTTTTTCAGCTCCACATACGGGCGGTCTATGGGAAACGGCGGGCAAGGTTTTTAAAATGCACTACCGACGTATATCGGACCATAACCAATACACATTTGAGGAGTTTGCAACTGTTCTGTCCAGGATCGAAGCATGTATGAACTCCCGTCCCTTAAGTACCAGTTCATCCGACCCATCCGACGTGACAGCACCTACTACCAGCCACTTCTTAATTGGTGGCCCATTATTGTCTCCAGCCGAGCCCGACATGACTTCTGACTCCATCAATTTGTTCAATCGATGACATAAGATTAGAGCTATTGCTCAAGAATTTTGTCACCGTTGGAAAAACGAATACTTAAAGGAAGTACACAAACGCAAAAAATGGAAGACACTCCATGTTAATGCTCCAGTTGGGGATCTTGTGGTAATTCGGCAAGAGACGACAACACCATAAGAATGACCTATTGCGCGCATTGAAAAAATATACAGAGGAAAGGATGTTCGGGTCCGAGTGGTAGACCTCATTATTAAAAACGGCCCACTGATACGACCAATCCATAAACTTCTGCACATTCCCACTAACAAATACCCAACTACGATTGTGGCAGTATAATGTACCAATAAAAGTGCTGAGCAGTGGAAAAGAGTATGTACTTATTGTAGTTGGTTATATATTCAATTTTAATTATAATTAATATATCGTTTTAGTGTTGGATTGATTGGAAGGGGTCCATAAAACAAAAATTTTCCGCAATAAAAATAGTCCAAAATAAGACGGGAAATCTTCCAAGCTGTTCAGGACCAAAGCCATAGGACAGTTTGGAAGAAGAAGTAGTTAATTTCATTTTGGTGGGGAATATTGTTGACGGCGATGGCAAAACTGTGGAGGGTGGATTCGAGACACCTCATGTAATTATAATATATCTTCATTTGCTCAATTTTTCTCTGAATAACAATTGTAAAATATAGTTGTTGCCCGATGATGATGTTCTGTGTATTGAAGCGGAGTACCTGGATGAGGACATCATTGAGGTATCTGCCAGCACGACAGATGCTCTAAAATGCCCTAAAAACATAAATAAAAGCCCTCTAAACTCGAGGAAAAGAGCCAAAAATTTGCAGCATTGGAAAGAACCAATGTATTCGGAGCTGGAGAAGGCCAAAAAGCGTTTGAAGCTCGCCTTTCCAGTCAGAAGAGATACATGGCCGACGCCAAAGAAGAGCTGCGGCATTTAAAAGAGGGACAACAGCGCATGAATGAACTGTTAGAACAAATTTTACTAGCTATTAATAAATAAAAATTTCAAAAAATTATAATTACAATTTTTTATTGTTTAGTAGACATTCTAACTGTATTGAATAGATACAAAGTAGTGAACAAAATTTTAATACATAACTTTCATACAATTTCTTCTCTCATAAGCTGACACTCTAATTGTCAATTGAAAAGATGTAGAACTAATTTGAAAAATAATTTCTGATAATCATTTGCCGGGCTCTACGACCTTCGGCTAAAGTATTATTAGACAAGTTTGGATTATTGTCTTCTTCAAATACATTTTGTGCGGTAATTTCAACATCCGGCAACATGACAATATTGTATTTCTTTCGAAAGTTAAGCAATGTGCAACAAGCGTTGATTGTAGAACCAGCAAATATAGGCGTAACCATAAGTCCACGTTCTTGGGATAAGCAAGCAAATACGTTTCAACACAATTTCTAGCAAGTATATGGGCTTCGTTGTATTTAATTTCAGCTGTGCATTGTGGATTTCCAATCGGCGTCATAAGCCATGGCTGCAACGGATACCCCGAATCGCCAAGTAACTATATTTTTGATATTTCACTTTGATGTTTGTTTTCTAAGAAACTTACTCCATAGGAAAGCATCATGAGTGCTGCCTCCAAAACGACCATGGCAAGCAAGAATTGTCAAATCATAGTCACAGCTGTACATTCTTTGAAATAAAACTTTTGCGATTACGATAACAGTGCTCCACATCTCTGTTTCGCTTCTTGATTTTAACATGCGAACAGTCAATGGCTCCTATAACACCGGGAAATGTTGTGCGCATATGAAACCTGCAAAAATTCAAATTAATATGTGAATACGTTTGTATATACCTAAACTATGGCAACATACCTTTGCTGAATGGTGCTAACCTCTGCGCTTGTATTAAAAATTTCACATATTTGTTCATTAATTTTCTCACAATGACATCCGTTACCTCGTGTATTATGCACGATATCATGGCTTTGCTTAAAGGACAAACGAAATCCAGCCCAATATCCCGCAGAAATGACCCAGTTGCATAAAAATGTAGTGCATCTACTAACCTTGAATTTTTTGGAACAAAGGTATTTCTTACTCCACTTTGCATAAAAGGACTTATTTCTTTTAAAAGATAAATGCAAGCGTCTTTATTTAGTCGAAAAATTTCTATGAATCGGGCCTCAGGGATATGAAATGGATCACCAGAATCTGGCAACCGCCCACGTTGAACGCGAAGCATATTTCGGTTATCATACATTATAGCAAAAATTATCACACGCATTTCACTCATTTTTAACAATTATATTCAATTGTTTGCCTATTGTCTCTAAACTTATTGATTTGTTTGTTTATTTATTATTTGGTGCTTTACAAAACTTTGCTGTATACACTCTTCTCAAAAATAAATGTCAAAACTGTCACATTCACTGTTCTTTCTCAACTCACCACGAATTTCTCAATTGGTGAGTTTTTTTTTGTTATAGAAACACTAAAGTCTCAACGATTGACAAAAACTTGGTGGTTGAGAACTACGTCATCAGCAGTAGAGAAGTTCTCTACTGAGTTACAGAAACGAGCTACTGGAATAAAAAGAATTTTGTAAATGGGGGTTACCCTAATCAGAGAAGAAAGAGGATCGAAACTTAAATGTCAAAGGGCAAAGCATCGAAATCAAGCACACGGACGTGTGTATTTGAGTTCACCACGTATTCCCACCAGTAAATTTGACTAAATTAATTGTGAAAAAATAAAATCTATTTTGTAAATACCAAATCTTCTTACTATCCCAACAATACAAGAGAAATATTTTTTATTATCTTTGTATTATACCATATATTCAAAATTATCCTTAAACAATTCTAACATAGGTTAAAATTTAAAATTTTTTAAAGAAGTATTGAATAACTTAGCTAATAAATCTTTGGACAGGCAGAAGTTCACATGATATATATATATATATATATATATACCGCAACCAACAGGGGCATACTTACAATAAGTTGATCTGCAAGGATGTAAAATGAAACACAAATTTATATTACATTTAGATTTATTACTGCTTAATTTTAGGTATTGATAGCTCGAGGTCCTCCTTAAGACTAACTGTAGTCATAATTTATAAATTCTATAGCATAAAATAACTGCGTCAGCATTCCCTGACCGCGGTGCCTTTCCCACGCTGCAGTGGTATTGCACCGGATACGCGTGCAAGCATTCAGACGCTACGTCAGTATATTCGCTGTATTTACCTATGCTCCCTCCTTAAATGTCTGCGTACCGCAGATCGACAGAGGTCCCGGCAGGAACTTTGTTAGTTTTTTTCGGAGAGGATTCGTCTTGCTTCATACATGCTCTGATGCATGCCATTGATTCTAATATTCACGGTCATTGGTTTCCAGAGTATATTGCAGGCCGTGGCTAGGGAGAGTAACATTGCAGCTTATATCGCCGTTGAAACATGGAATTTGTCACGAAGCTGGGTGAGACGATTGATATTTTTAAGGCTAAGGCCGTGAACATATCCCAGGTTTCATTTAAGGCCCTCATTGGTTATGTTGCATCAGCCAATTTGCACTGTCTCATTGTTTAGCTGTATGAGGAAGTAGCTCTGTAGGCGTCCGCTACGGACGGTTCCATTGAAGTTTGCTACAAAAATAGTGTTTAAGTTAATCATCTCGACGACTTCATCATTATCTCTTTAAAACCGGCATTTGGCATCGCCACCAGCAGCCACCTCTGCTTCTTCAGGTAGCTTCTTTATCCGGCTCTCCTCCAAAAATTGTCGGGTTGTTTATAGAGAGGCAAGCGCCAGTAATACCATAAGTTTCTTCAATATTCATCAGCAATCTTTTGTACAAGACATCGACACGTTTGCCTCCTGACGAAGTGCTTCTCACCAGTATTATTCGATATTTATCCGGCTTCACCTTTGGCACCGAGAGCACGTATACTAGTTCCATTCGTATATATATGGATGGCTTGGCGAATTCCATTCCTTCTACCAGATTTTGATAAGGGAGCGCCTATTCTTCAGAAATAACCTGCTCCGTTTCGGCCTGGTCTAAAAGATTGGTTAGTAAACGTCATATGCAAATTCAATCCCGATCTTAACCCTTTTTTAGCTGATTGCGTGGCGTTTAAGATTTTTCTGTTAATGGAAAGCTGGTTATTATTGTTGTCAACCAGTTTTAGCTATGCAGAACACACTCCCAAATAATGGCGTCAGGAGATCCTGCTATCGATTTACACTCCGATCCAATCCAATTTATAGGGAGAGGATCAGATGAAGTTCTATGATCGTCATCATCAGAGTTGGCTCAAGCTTGAATTGAGTAAGGTCTATTGTATCTAACAGCTTGAAGTTTTCGATTGTCACCAGGGGAGATTTTTAGTAGAAAAAGTTGAGCCCGCAAGCACAGGGAATTATAAGCAATCTATTTTGAGAAAAATTTTCTCTGATATAAGATAAAATGATCTAAAAAAATCGAAACTGTCCTGCTTCAGCGATTAACTAACATTCGCCATCGTCCTGTAGATTCCACCGCCATTTTCCTGGGAGCTCTATATCCTCGATTACAAGAATGACTTATGCGAAAATCTTTATTAGTTTTTGTTTCAATTTCGTAAAAATCAAATCACGAAAGGACAGGTAGCTTCCATAAAAGAAGAGAGTTAGAACTACAGCATATCTTCAAAAACATACTTTTAATATTTTCTTAAGTTTTAACAATTCGATCTCTTTTTTTCAAATAATATGACTTTGGTCCTGGAGATATATCTTCCGTATTTGTGAAATTTTCATTTTCTTTTTACAATTTACAAATTACAAAATATTATAAATTTTTTGTATATAAATATTACTGTTATTATTTTATATGTAAATAGAGCAATTCTTTTTCCTTAATTTTTTTCTTTTTTTAAAAATTAATTATATATATTATTTCATTCGACCCCGCGAAGGAAGGTGGAATTGGGTTGAAAAAATAGTTCTTTTACAAAATTTTTACTTGAGCCTTATGGATCCTTTTCTCATCGTTCATGGTTACTGTGATCCTGTTATCCCTGCCTACACCCTCTTTTTTATAAAGTGGGCGTTGTTTCGCCTTAATCTGCTTGTTCCTCACACATCTGCTACGTCCCCTGTGCATACTTCTTAGGGTCCTTTTTTCATTTAATTGGGTATTTCGTGACTCCTGATTCTTCTAAAAATTCTATAACTCATTCTCTCATTCTTTGTACCCTATTGAAAAATATATCGATCGGTTTGTACTTAGTTATGCAATGAATTGTATTGTTATACCGGTCGGGAGCTATGTACTAGTGATGAGCGATATTTCCGTAACGGTGATTTAATCACGGTTATTGAAAAAGAACTAGTAACGACAGTTACGGAATATTTGAAGTAACCGTTCATTTATTATACATTCTTTTACTATACGTTCTTTTATTTCACTTATTTCAATATATGTACATTTGTTTAGTTCGTTATCCCTTTGTTCATAACGACTATTACTATTCTTTCTTGAAATATTTCTCTAATTTCTCTTTCCGTTTGCAACTTAGAAGCTTTTTGACTATCGTTTCGCACGGGAGCTTTGAATTTTGTGAAACTGTTTTTTTTTTCAAATGTGGAGCTTTCGCTTTTATCGTTTTTTTTTTTGGATAATTGTTTAATAATAATTTATAAAGAACTGAAAAATAATGGAAGATTTAAAAAAAAAGGAAAAGAAGTGATATGTGGCAATTTTTTTGATCCTGTAGATATAGTTTACGCTAAATGTAACATTTGTAAAATGCGAATATCATACAAATCTACAATTTCTAATTTAAAAAAGCATATGAAATCCAATTTAAAAAAGCATATTCCGTGTGAAAGGACTTTATCAAAAGGCAGGACAAGTAGTCAGCGAACGTCGAAACTGGCTAAATGACAAAAAAGTAAAATGTTGTTATTTTTGAACACCAATTATAAATATGTGGAATGAAGTACTAAATATGTTAAATTAAATAAAATTATTTAGTTTATTTTTCTAATATAAAAATCTTTATACACAGTGCGAATGTCGTTCCCAAAGAAAAAACCAATTATTTCATATAACGAAAGCGTTATCAAAAAAGAACGTTCACCTCTACTATGTACAACAATTCCTTCGGGGATGTGTTATGTATACATACCTCTGTTAACATCGGTATATTTCAATGACGGTGGAGTGAAGCCTTTCGACTTGCCCATTCACTTCGCTCCATTAAATACTGGTTTGATAAAGTTTGATTCCTAATCCTCTAACATAATTGGAGACTATAGGACTGACAAAGTCCCTTTCGTTATCAATGACTGTCATTTGCGGGACTGTAAAATAGTAAATAATTTTTGCAAATTTTTTACGTAAAAGTACAGCGGACTTTACCTTTATTTGGTCGCAAATTTGCAGAATTTATCTATGCAGCTGAGGAATTTTTCTCCACTAATTTCGAAGACATTGATGTGTAAAATAGCATCCGGATGTTTCAGTCCTTGATGTGTCAGTTGCCCCTTCACTAGCAGTTTCTATAGTCGAGTCGAAACCATTCTCAATAGCCATCACTTGATGTCCTGTTTGGTCTTCCATCCGACATTTCATCCTTGATAAGGCATCAACCATATAGTTTGATTTACCAGAAGTGTAAATCAATTCCTGGTTGTATTCCTCTATACGTGGCTTCCATCTTATTAATTTGGCATTGGGATTGTGGTTTCCGAGCGCGAAAGTCACGGGTTGATTGTTAGTGTAAATTTTAATGTTTCTTGCGCTATACAAGTAGAAACGTAGGTTGCCAATGCCTACATAATGGCTAACATTTCCTTCTCATTGGTGGCATAATTAGCCGGGAAATACGCAATTGGCTTATCCTTGTCACCTTGGGGCAAAACGGCACCTATAGGAGAATCTGATGCATCTGTAGTTAAATTAAAGGGTTTCTGGCAATCTGGGAAAGCTAAAATATCAGGAAAAAAAGGAGTTCTTTTAGCTTAGCAAACGTTTTCAAGGCGACAGAATCAAGCTCAATCGTCACTTTCATCGATTGATTAGCCCTCACTTGAGCGTTTTCTCCACGTGTTAAATTAGTCAAAAGGCTACTTTGGCATAGTCATGAATGAAATTTCGGTAGTAAGACGTCATTCCCATGAAACGCTTTAAATCTTTCAGCATTCCCGGCGGTTTTAGAGGTACGCTGGATAGGCTCCTGTCATAAAACTTATCTAATCTTCCGAATTATCTTCAGCCAAATTCGCATAGTCCTCATTCACTGTTTCCATATAGAACATCCACTGCTGCTTTTGGCGGAAGTTGTCTGAGCCGGATTTCCTTTAGAATGGGAATCCTTGCTGAGGTTTGTTTGAGAAGCTCGCCCGGCACGCGAGTTTTGCGTATGCCCAACAATTCACACATTTCCTTGCACATCGCTGACTCGAAATTTCTGCCTTAATTCGAATGCAATTCAATGGGAGCTCCGAATCAGCCGACACAATTATTGATATATGCATCTGCAAATGTATTAGCCGCTTGATTGGGTATGGGATATACTTCTGGCCATTTGTTAAAATAGTCGATTACAACGAGAACATATTTGTTGCCGGAATCACTCATTGGAAAAGTTGTATAAATGCATTTTCCCCTGACTGCGACGCCTCGGTCCCTTAGCAGCTATAACTTTTCACAAGCACTGATCCAGTCAACTACTGATTGCTGGCAACCAAGTAATAAAATCGTGCATTAATATTCTCGAATGTTTTTGTTATTCCCAAATGTCCTCCGCTAGGCCCACTATGGTATTCCTTGAGAACTTCGCTCATTCTTGCCTAGGGTACCACAATCTTCGTGGTTTTTCCATCTTCGCTCTCCCACAGGCAGAATAGGCACCCATCTTGCTAATTTAAGCCATTCCATTGTGCCCAATATGGTTTAGTTACGGGACTTTCGGTCGAAAATTCGTTCCATTCTGGTCGTTTTCTTTCTCTATTACTTGGCACGATTTTTGCCAATTTCCTTGCATTCCATATTCCAAGGACGTCAGAATAATGGATCAGCATTCCCGTGGCTTATACCTCTGCGTTGTTCTATTGTGAAAACACTGCTTTACAGTCTCTCAATCCAGTTCGCCAGCTGACCTTCTGCATTTCTTAACTGTAATAGTTGCGCACAGCAGCGTGATCTATTCTCAACAAGAGCTTTTGTCCATACAAATACTTATTAAAAGGCTTAACGCACTGCATAGCCGCCAGAAGTTGTCTCCGTGATACACAATAATTTCGCACAGGCTTTGCTAAGACCTTGCTGAAGTAGGCTATTAGTCTTTCAACTCTTGCTGAATTAGGTTATTACTCTCGCTAACCGCGCGAGTTGAAACGCGCTCAAGTTTATTTGTTAGAAAAGCTCTCTTTATTGGTAAAACACCTGCTTATATATTATTTACATTTATTATTATTTCTTGCTATGTTCTAATTTATTATTTGTCATCGCACTATTCTTTGGTGTGCTCATTCTGCAATTGTTTGCCAATGTAATCATCGAGTGGCACACTTTTGGGAAAGTGCTGACCAGTCAGTAGTTGAAGTTCATTGCAGTTCAATTGTCAAATGCGCGTACTTAACAATTGGGTTATGCACGTTTATTATGTTATTAATTATGAAATCTAATAGCTACTTGATTTTTAGCGGACATTGTGAGTTTGACTCACAACATCCCTCTCCTCTTTGTAAGTAGCTAGTGCAACTACCTCTTAATAAATAATTCTGCACCTAAACAATTTGTACATACTATATAATATATATTTTTGCTTTTTATATTCTTTACCTTTAAAAAAGGTAAATAGGGTATACTAATTTTGTGCTTTTAAGAGGGGTTGCAATGTATGGACATATATATATATATATATATATATATATATATATATATATATATATATAAATATATATATATATATATATATATATATATATATATATATATATATATATATATATATATATATATATATATATATATATATATATATATATATATATATATATATATATATATATATATATATATATATATATATATATATATATATATATATGGGCAGATTATTACTGATGTCACGCCCACAATTAACCAAAAATCGTAACTAGGTTCCTATTAAAGATTTATCAACGAAATTTCACAGGAAGGTTGCGGGAGTAACATTAAACACCGCACAAAAAATGGGCGTGTTATTTTTACAGCTACGCCAACTATTGACATATTATTATAACTTACGACCTAAACAATATTTTTAAACGAAATTATATATCAGTACGTATAGGGACAAAGCCGTATACAAGATTCGGGGTCTATCAGATGAAGGAAACGCTTCCTTCCCATATAATAAACTTTGGGGACCCCACTTAAAAGCAATTACCATATCTATGCTTCTAGGGATATTATATGAATACAAATTGGTAGATATATAAATTGGGTCTTTACTAGCATGCATTCCAAAAAAGGCAGACTATTATTAGTGCCACGCCCACAATTAAAAAAAATCATTACAAGGTTCCTATAGAAGATACATGAACGAAATGTCAAAGGAAGATTGCGGGTACTAACATTAAACCCCACACAAAATATGAGCCTGTTATTTCTAGAGTAACGCACCTAATTGACATATTATTATAACTTACGACCTATACAAAAATTTTTACTAAATTTTATTTAGAACCTACAAAGCCATATACAAGAAATGGGGTCGATATAATTATTTCAAGGTACCCTACCGAAAATTACCGTAGATGTGCTCCTAATCCTGATTTATGAAGAAAACATCCGCATATACGTATATATTTGGTTTGCATATTGGTCCTTATATTTTTCGTTCTCTTTTTTATCTGTTTATTTATATTGTTATTTTTTATATTGTTTTTTTATTATTATTATTATGTTATATTATCCCTTACACCATAATTAATTATGAGTGCAAGGAGTTGGGGGAGCGAGTACTAGCTAGCCTCTGTAGCTACTCGACTCGAAGAGAAAAAGATTTTATAGAAAGAATCATTTTGGAGACTAAGCCGGTGGCAAGATTTGAACCTGCGACCCTCGGGTTGTGAGTCTAGCATGCTTACCACTAGACTACAGAGGGTGGCTGAGTCATTAGTATTTATTTCTTATGGTCCAAAAAATCCTTCAATGGAATGTAAACGGCTACCACAATAATCTAACCGAGCTTCAACTTCTAATAAACCAACATTCACCAGACATCATAGCCCTTCAGGAAACACACCTTAAGTGGAACTATATCAAACTCAATAACTATTCAAATTTGATCGTAAATACTTCAACAAATTCGAATGCCAAAGGTGGTGTAGCACTACTTTTCAAACTCTCCATCCAACAAACTTTCTTTCCATCACCTCCTAATAGTTGCAAAGCTATAGCAGAAGTTAAAGCCGAACTAAATAGTAAAGTCGTTTCTATATACCTCCACCCCCATTAATTTAAACATCCTCAAATTATTTTGTAATGATACGAACAAACCAACCTTGTTATTAGGGAATTTTAACACCCATAACAAAATTGGGGGATCCCGTCAACAAACAGCAGAGGTTCAGTAATTGAAAATATGGTCCTAAATGGTGGCTCCCCCACTCACTTTTTCACTCGATCTACTTTTACACCTATAGACCTTTCTGTAGCCTCTGCACAATTCCAACCGTTCCTCTCATGGTGTTTAAACTCCCAACCACATGGTAGTGACCACTTTCCCATCTATCTCACCGTCACACCTCCATCCAGAGATCCCAACTCACACTCCAACAAAGTTTCACGTTTCAAAATCACTGGCGCTGACTGGGATAAATTTCATAATATTATCTTTACAAGGAGAGACTCAATGAATCTTACAAATAACATCAAGAGAGATGCAGCCAGATTGAATCTATCCCGCATATACCAAATACTACAAAACATGAGACTGTCTATTGGTGGAATAATTACGTCAAACAAAACACAAACTATTCCTTACATTTAAACGACACCCTTCTGCAGTAAATAGACTTTCATATGAAATATGGGATAATATTAAAAAACTTCACGGTACGCCCTCCAGCTTTGAAACTGGCAATTCTACAACCAATGAACCGAGCGAAATTGCTAATCTTTTCGCGAATGAATCTAAAAACTCCGAATTTTAGCATGAATTTATAATTAATAAAATAAACAGTAACATATCTATAGATTATTACATCAGCATATCAGCAAAATTAATTGAAGAGGCTTTTACATTCATAAAGTTAGACTCTGCCTTACACTCCGCAACAGGCCTGGATCGAATCTCCTACTCGATTCTACAACACCTTCCCCTATTCGGAAAAAAACATCTATTAAACATCTACAATCCAATATTCGATACTGGTACCATTCCCCAGGAATGGAAAACGGCAACAGGCATTCCTATATAAAACATAACATATCTAAAAACACATTAGATGGGTATATCTTTTCTATCCTGTAATACAAAAATAGTAGAAAAAATTATAGGCAAACGCCTAAACTGGTTCTTACAAAAGCACCAATTAACCTAAGGGCTTGTAAGTCAGCTTTAAACTAAATAAAGGGACCATAGACGCTCTCGTATACCTAGACCACCATATTGCAAATACACTGTCAAAAAGAAAACATACGAGTACGGTCGTATCTGTAGATTTAGAAAAAAAAGTTCGACAGAATTGGAAAGCATGCGATACTTGCACAACTATTGGAATGGAAGGTGACCCCTAAAATTTCCTCCTTTCGAGTTCGAGTAAACGGATGACTTTCTGAGGCGGGGCCCCTATATAATGGGATTTCGCAGGGATCACCATTGTTTGTGACCTTGTTTCGGATAGCCACTGAAAAATTAAACAAGACAATCATGGCAAACAAATATTTTAACCACTGCAGATGATTTTTACCTTATCTCCAAAATCAATTCAGATATGGAATTTCAGTTTCATTTAAAGATAATTATTCAAGATATTAACAATAGGTGCTCCTCCTCCAGGACAATAATATCTATTCAAAAGACCAAAATTTTGCGTATATGTAGAAAGATAAATTGCGCTTTATCAGATGTTTATATAGACAATAAGCATATAGATTACATTTATTTCTTTAGAATACTAGGTCTAATTTTTAAAAGTAGAATAACTGGTCTTCGCACATAGTTTATTTAAAAAAATCACTTGTGAGTAGTTTCATTTTATTAAAATGTTTATCATCTTTTCATAGCAACGCGCATCCGAATGTAAATATTAATATAGGTAACTAAAGCACTATTTTTCTCCAAAATCGATTATGGGTTGGTAAATTATGGACATACGGCAAAAACAACGCTGAACAAAATGAAAACAGTTTATCGTACAGCTGCTAGATTAGGATTTGGAGCTTTTGCAACAACACTATTAACTAACATACTTACAGAGGCTGGACTACAAACGGTGGACCTCAGAGTAGAATATGTAACATCAAAACTCATCGCGAAAATATTACTACCTACTGAACATTAACTAGTCCATAATTTAAATAACATAGCCAGCATAAAGCACCCACCACGTATTCCCTCTCTACTTACACTGCGCAACAAAAAAATAATTTTTTTTTGGTGCCTGCATTTATTGAACTGTTTTGATATAAATTTTGTGCGCTGATTTCAAAACTGTAAACCATTCTTCCCTAGCAGCTCTAGTGTTAAAGATATGCACATACATTTACGTACATATGCATATCCCGACTAACATAATCAGGCGCACAGCAATGGTAGCACATATACTCGTAAGTAGCACAAATGTTACTTCAAAATATTGTTCTAAATATTAATATTTTTGCAGCTGTGTTTCTTATTGACAGCAAAAAGTCCCGCTATGTCAATGTGTTCAATTTGCCGTTATAAATGTTGTCGGCGTAGCGCATATTTTGCTTGGACATATAAACATCACATATGAATTTGCAGTTTGCAGACAGTGACTTTACAGAAACACAATCAACGCATAATTATCAATTGCTAAAACTATAGGATTCGATACAAAACAGCACATTGTCTATTTCCCATCTAAGCCACCAAGGAAGCTTGATACGAATTGCTTCATTAACGACCTCATCAATTTTTGAAAAAAGTGTACTCCTGCAAGTATGTACAGACGTATTTAAAAAGAAATATCGCACAAATTCATTCTCAACAACTGGAACATATCTTTTACTGATGGATCGAAAACCGATACAAACACTTCTTCTGCGATAATTAACTTATCACTTATAGTTAAAAAGCTTGCGCTCTTGGAACACCATACCTCAATTTTTACAGCAGAAGCCGAAGCAACCTTTTCTGCAATTTATCACCATAAAATGCTTCGTGGGAAACATATAATCTGCACCGACTCACTATGAATAATACAAGCTGTCCAATATATCAACCACAGGAATGAAAAAATATCTGAAATTAGAAGTATACTAATCCAACTCCCAAACAAATTTAAAATTATGTGGGTTCCAGCACACGTTGGAATCGAAGGAAACAATTTTGCAGACGAAGCAGCTAAATTTGCATCAACAGCACCGATCGTTATGCAACCCACTTTCAACAGACAGAACACGCTAAGGAAATTTAAACAATTTTACTCTGAAAGTAACGAACACAACTGGACACAATACAGACACCACTACAAATTGACTAACCCAGAAGGTATATCTCATATTGCTCAGACGCATAGTGGCACAGTTCTTTCCAGTACAGAATTATGTCCCATACGAGCTCCCTCTGGAGCAAACGGAGGAATCAATACCCAGTGTGACTATAGATGAGGTGTTGCGGGCGGTTGGGAAGTTTGGAGACCAGAAAGCACCCGGCCCAGATGGAATCCCCAATCGAGTGCTCAAGACCGCAGCTGCACTGAACCCAGAGCCACTGAGGAAAATGTACGACGCTTGCCTGAGAGAAGGCATTTTCTCCAAGAGATGGAAGAGGCAACGATGGTCCTGGCGCTGAAAGCCAACAAACCAGCGTACCGCCCGCTCTGCATGTTAGATACGGCGGGAAAAATTCTGGAGCGGATAATCTGTGACAGGATTGATGAGGCCATTGCAAAATCTGGAGGGCTCTCAAAACGGCAATATGGTTTCCGACAAGCGAGATCTACCGTGGACGCCATCAACGAACTTGTCCAGACGGCTAAAACAGCGATCCAGGAGAAACGATGGAGGGGTGGAACCAAGAGGGGTGGAACCCTAGATGTCAAAAACGCTTTCAACTCAGCTAGCTGGGAGCGCAAAGCCAAAGCGTTAGCAGAGTTTGGGGTACCCATCTACCTGAGGTGAATGATTGCCAGCTACTTCAGCGATAGGATCCTCCTCTACCAGTCCGAAAAAGGTGTGGAGTCGTACAAGATTATCGGAGGCGTTCCCCAGGGATCGGTGCTTGGACCGTTACTCTGGAATGCTATCTACGACGGCATCCTCCACGTACAGGTCCCTGATGGTGTCAAAATCATCGGATACGCGGACGACATAGCATTGGTAATCACAGCTAAATACTTTGAGGAAGTGGTAGCAGAGGCCAACCGAACTGTGGCTACCGTCGGAAGATGGCTTGCAAACGTTGGAATTAGCTTGGCTGAACACAAGACCGAGGCAATCCTGGTTTCGAGCCGCAGAGTATTGGAGGTAGAGGAAATAAGAGTTGGTAAATGTGCCATAACCACGATTCCACACCTCAAGTACCTAGGAGTGTAGATAGACGCGCGGATTACCTTCAAAGAACATCTGCGGCGCGTGGAAGATAAGGCAGGAAACACATGTTCTCTCCTTTGTAGAATAATGCCCAACGTGGGAGGACCCAGACAACGGAAAAGGCGACTCATCGCCGGGGTTGTGAGATCCATTATTCTCTATGGGGCGCCAATATGGGCCGCATACGCGGATGTAGAGGCTTACGTCCGCACCATTGAGGCAGCATACAGGAGAAGTGCACTACGAGTGATCTGCGCATACCGCACCATATCCACAGATGCCACCTTGGTAATAGCCGGCATGATTCCCGTGAACCTGCTAGCGAAAGAGGCAATGAACCTCTACCACGCCAAAGGGACACACGCGACAAATGTAGAGGAGTTCTTGGAAATTGGAAAGCGGAAGACCCTTCAAGAGTGGCAAGCCCAGTGGGATACTTCTACAAATGGCCGCTGGACAAGAAGGCTGATCCCCAACATTCAACAATGGATAAGCAGGTCGCATGGTGAGGTGAATTTCTACGCCACACAATTGCTGACAGGCCACGGAGGTTTTCGGGCATACCTGCACAGATTCCACTTGGAGGAATCTCCCTACTGTGCAAACTGTAAATGTACAGAGATAGAAGATCCCAAACATGTCTTCTTCTATTGCCCACGTTATGAAAGTGCTAGAGTGGCACTTCACGGAGTATGTGGAGAGACCGTGGTGCCCGACAACATAGTGCAACATATGCTCGAGAGCCGGGAGAAATGGGCTACGGTGTGTGAAACCACCGCCGCCATTATGAAAGACCTCCGCCACCAGGAGTGGCGAAGACGCGCAATGGAAAATAGCTAGGAGGGGTCCGCTGACAACTCATATCAGAAATGTTGGCAATTAAATTAGAGAATGTGGGATTTCACCAACGACCTGCGAGCATTCACATCAAGTGATTTTAACTGTGAGCACTAAGCTAATGAGTGCTGGCTCTTACACTGAACACATTTGTTTGCATGATGTTTTGTTGGATTTGCGAACTTCAACATCATTGACCGGCGATTTACCGCAGGGCGCGAAGATTGGCATGCTTCAAGTGAATTAAAACGATGCTTCAAATAAGCTAGAAAATTTGTTTCTCCCTTTAAGTCACTGATTTCTGCCCAGCATCTTTTCGTCTCGTAGTCCACTTTACTTAACACAATATGAATTAACCACGGATCGCGCTGATTTGCATCCAGTACGTTGAGTCCACGAACAACTTCGACGGTTCCATAACATATCTTACGGAGAGTTGACATATTAGTCGATTGTATGACCGGTAACGACATTAATGATTCCACGAATGATATAATTATTAATTGTTTTCTGTCCTATCGTTGGTCTAGCCGTTTGCAGCTTCACTATAATTATTATCTGTATGCCCATATGTTTCACTAATTGAGGAACGTCATCAGAAAGATATGATTTATTTAATAAAAATGTTGTGTGTTAGTTAGACCCAGCTTACTGCCAATTGCACCCAAATAAAGATTACGAAACGAAGGCCAATCTTGATATGTGCCCGAAAATTATGAAACCGTAATTGCGGTGAGATGAACGTTGGAATTTGCTGCACTTAGCTTTTCCACGAATGTTTCTTGTTGCGAAACTAATTTATCAGTCCCATCACCGTATTTTGCACTCTCGGTGTGGTCACTCCATATTCTTATTGCATCGGACAATAAAGCCTGTGCCTTGAAATATTTATTTTCATACGTCATCTAACGGATCAATGAAATTAGCTTGCACCTCAAAATCATACAGCTGTTTGCTCAGTTCCACAATCTCGCGATAACTGTCCTCGAGCTTTTGCCAACCGATTTTGCAGAAACTCTATTGTAAACTCCTCGTGAATGCTTCATGGGCTATCGTACGCTCGAGTAATCGTTCATTTCGCACATCCACATCTTTTCATGGCTTTGTTCATTATTGTATAATTGTCTGCTTCTGTTGGTCCGATGGTTCCTACATTATAATCACGTCAGAATGCGTTACAATACAGTTTGAGAGAGTTACAAGCATATAAAAAGGTCAAGGTTATTAGAGAATGTTCATAATATATAATATGTATGTATAATATAATGAAAGTAAGAGATAAATTAGAAGTAGATTAAAAATAAGCAAGATTCTCAAATATCATTAATAACATTTGATGAACTCAACGATATTTTAAAACACGCGTTAACTTGAAGTATTAACTCTATGAGACATTAAAAAATCCAAATGAAATTAGAAAAAGAATAATATTTGTTTGTCTTCAAATTCCAATGCTTCTCCTTTTATCAAATTGGCTAGAGAGGAATAAAAAACATTCGAAATTTTTAATACATAGAGTGTAGTGATGCAGTAGTCAGCAACTGGTTACCTTATAAATAAGTTTTGAACTACTAAATTAGCCACTTGATTTTTTACTGTTAAATTCACTCAAATATTTTTAAGACTGGTTATACTTTTTATTTCAGGTATACCATGTGCTTCTTTGTGAATGTGTATTTGAGTATGTATACATTTATATAGGAAATATTTTAAATATTATATTAAATAATAATGTCATTATTATTTTATGCAACTCAAGTTTTTTACTAATTATTATTATAAATAGATATATTTTTATCATTTATCATGGTCTAAATTAATAGTTTATTTATATAAAATATATGTATTAAATTTTATATTTTTTATTAAATAAATTATTTATCCCGAAATTACATATACACAATATTCAGCAATAATTATCAATTAGCCAACCGTGCCTGAAATGCAAATTGTGCAAATAAAAGTTTGTTCAGAAAAAAATTGCAATTTATATTTAGTCTTAAGTGAATTTTATTGTTAAGTTGAGTCTCATTTAGAATGCGAATAAAGAAGATATTTCAAAACTTGTTATTAAATAGGTGGACTAATTTAAGTTATATATAAACCCAAATCAATGGTAGTACTCTTTACCTTGACGTGGTTATTTGCCTTATTCTATATTAAAAAAGTAATATTATAAGTAGACGTGTAATCACACGACCTCAGCCCTTGTGTATTTATCGTTGTTTAAAACCAAATAACTAATTTTACAAATTTCGCGAAAGAGACGCTTAAACGAAAGCGCAAGTTTTGAATAAAGTGTCTAGTTCTGTTTAGATAAACTAAATACTTATAATAACTAATTTATAATTAAATAAACAATCAAACAAACAAAGGAACTGTTATGTAGATATATGAATTAAAAGTTGGAAGAGACAACAAATAAAATAATCCCTGTTGTGTGTGGTGTTGCCACAGTGGACTCTGGCCATAATAAGTGATTAGAGTTACCACACCAAATTTTGTTTTCGTGATTTTTTACATACTTTATAATAATAAAAAAGATTAAAATTTATCAAAAATAATAATAAATAAAATTAAAATAAACTAGTAAACAAAGTATAGTCGGTAATCGCCATAAGTGTGCAGCGCTCTCCCCCGGGGGAGAGAACGAGATCCATGAGCGAGTCAGAAAATATGTGCCAACAAAGAAAAATATGCCCGAATACAATGCAAAACCAAACTAATAAAATGGTCAAAGAGGCAGCCCAACCCATTAACACTAATGTTCGCTCTTCGTGGAGTGCGCATGGCAACCCTCAAATAATGTCCTGCTCCAGTATAGCAGTGGATTGTGCGACAACTACAACAGATTCGTCAGCAACAACAACATCTGCCTTTTTTAAGTACGGTACAACAACTACCTTCTCGACGACAACTGCGACATCGACATGTTCTTCTGCCTGTGCGCAAATTCCGCCAAAAGGCGTGCAGGTAAGTCAATTTCAATCGCTACCAAAGAGAGCACGAACCTTACCCACGACAGATAAAGCGAAAAGAACGCCAAACAGTAACAAAAAGTAAAAAATACCAAAAAACCCAAGCCAAAGTAAGTTATTAAACTCCTGGTTGAACGATACTACTTCGGAAAGAAAAAACAAATTTGCTGCTTTGACCGTTGATGATGACGAACTTGCTGAACCCTCGCACAGTAGACACGTTACTCAAAATGAGTCCGAAAAAGAAAAAACAAATAGTCCGAAAAAAAGTTAAACAAACCACCCCCTATATACGTACAAAGTCTAGAATGCATAAAGACATTAAAAAATGCGCTAACCGCTGAATCGGAGGCATACACAAAAATATTCAAAATCCGAAATCAAAAAGGTACGAAGTTATACACATTTAAACCCAAAAATGAAAGGGGTTTCACAGTCATTCTTCGCAATATGAATCCCTCCGCAGACCAAGAAGAAATTAAAAATCAGGTTGGTGGAAACGGTCACAAAGTGCTAACATAACACAACGGACAACAAAAAAAACCGCTACCACTGTTTAGCATAGAACTAGAAACAAATACTAACAATAACGGTATTTATAGCATCAACAAATTAAAGCAGTGCATAGTAGTTTTTGAGGCACCTCATCATAAAAGAGAAGTCGCGCAATGCACTAAATGCCAAAAATACGGACATTAAAAAAACTACTGTACAAGGAATCCAGTATGTGTGAAATGCACTGGAAGGCATATATAAATGACCAACGCAGCTGAAATTAAATGTGCCCTATGTGGCGTCAATCATACAGCAAACTACAAAGGCTGTGAAATATACAAAGCTATAGAAATTCAAATGTTTCCTTCTTTGCGCAGAAAGGATCCATTATTCCTACAGACCAAAAATTTTATCAGCAGTTAAACCAGGCGTAAGTTATTTCGAAATTGCAGGATCGTCAAATCCAAATAAAACTGAAGATAAAAAAAAAATTCAAACGATAGTGATATTAATGACATAAAGACATGGTGAAATCCCTAATCACTCAAATGACTAATATGATGAATATCATTACAATATTACTATCAAGATTAAATGCACTAAAGAAATAGTTTAAGAATTGTAGCTTGGAATGCAAATGGCCTAACAAAACATTATCTTGCGCACAGCCATTAAAGAGTCCATATGGCAACGATTCGCAGCCAGTTTTGCCATGTATAAACAGGGTCATGCTCGGATCAGTGGTCTGATGCAATCCCTGACCGTCTCTCCAGAGGTGTCTGCTGAGCTGTCTTCTCAATCACATAGTATCCCGGTGCCTTCCTGTGATATTGAGATTTTCGGGGGGGAATACTCCAAGTGGATCACCTTCCGGGATATGTTCACGGCGCTATTCCTTCGGAACACTCGTCTATCTAACATCGAGCGGCTGTACCACCTAAGGGCAAAGACTAGGGGGGAGGCGCGAGAAATCTTGGACCAATGTCAATTGACCAATAGCGGCTTTGATCAGGCGTGGGCGAGGCTTACTGCCCGGTACGAAATTCGGCGCAAGCTTATTAATTGTCAGCTGAAGTCCTTATTTACGATGCGTACCATAGGTAAAGAAAGTGGGTCGGAGCTAAAAAGGCTGCAGCGGGAAGTTAGCAACTGCATTATGGCGCTGCAGGAGCTGTCGGTAGATGTGGGCAGTTGGGATCGAATTTTTATATACTGGAGTTCCATTTGGTTGCGGAGAGGACCCTTTCTCTTTGGGAGCAGTCCCTTGCAGAGCATGCGATTATACCGACTTGGGTGGCGATGGAGGAGTTCCTCTCGAAACGGTTCCAAACTTTGGAGGCGGTCTCTGATGTCTGCCAAGCGGATCATGCGCGGGAGCCTGAGGTGAACCGCTCAACACCACTCCGTAATAGCCACGTGCAGGCTCATCAGTCAAGGGTCAATCCGGAAGGGTGTAAGATATGTACACTACCAGGCCATCGGGTCTCCCACTGCTCTACGTTCATCAACGCTGATGTATAAGAGCGATGGGGAAGGGTAAACCGCTACCACTTGTGCGCTGTTCTCTCTCTTTTAAATGCCGCAGCTCTTCTTTGACGTCGGCCATGTATCTCTTCTGACTGGAAAGGCGAGCTTCAAACGCTTTTTTGGCCTTCTCCAGCTCCGAATACATTGGTTCTTTCCAATGCTGCAAATTTTTTGCTCTTTTCCTCCGTGGCGAGTTTAGAGGGCTTTTATTTATGTTTTTAGGGCATTTTAGAGCATCTGTCGTGCTGGCAGATACCTCAATGATGTCCTCATCCAGGTACTCCGCTTCAATACACAGAACATCATCATCGGGCAACAACTATATTTTACAATTGTTATTCAGAGAAAAATTGAGCAAATGAAGATATATTATAATTACATGAGGTGTCTCGAATCCACCCTCCACAGTTTTGCCATCGCCGTCAACAATATTCCCCACCAAAATGAAATTAACTACTTCTTCTTCCAAACTGTCCTATGGCTTTGGTCCTGAACAGCTTGGAAGATTTCCCGTCTTATTTTGGACTATTTTTATTGCGGAAAATTTTTGTTTTATGGACCCCTTCCAATCAATCCAACGCTAAAACGATATATTAATTATAATTAAAATTGAATATATAACCAACTACACTAAGTACATACTCTTTTGCACTGCTCAGCACTTTTATTGGTACATTATACTGCCACAATCGTAGTTGGGTATTTGTTAGTGGGAATGTGCAGAAGTTTATGGATTGGTCGTGTCAGTGGGCCGTTTTTAATAATGAGGTCTACCACTCGGACCCGAACATCCTTTCCTCTGTATATTTTTTCAATGTGCGCTTAATAAGCTTTTTAGTCTTTCTCTTTCATTTCTTTAAGTAGTTCGGTTTGGTCGACTATTATAATACGTTAATCCTCCCCTCTTTAAATCATACAATTCTCCTGTATTCTTTAAAACTTAAATTTATAATATATTCGCTATTGAGGATTACAATGATTATTAACATTATTATATAATTGGATTTTTTTTTAAATTCATTATATTTATTAGTGTATCGGAAGTAAAGTATATTTACTGTACAATGGTTAAAATGTATTAAGTGATTTCCACTCAACGTAAATTGCTGTGGTTCACAATTTTCTTCTAAGATTTCAATGTTGACATTTTTGATTATGATCGTTTTATTACTTATTTCTCATTTTTTTATTTATTTTTTTTCAAAAAATTAGACCATTTTCTCTGTACGTAAAAGTGCTGTTCTTAAGTTCTATTTGCTTTTATTTTGTTAGAAATATCAATTTTTTTTTCAATGGTTAGTAACTTTGGGCGTATTATGTCATTTTTGGAAAAATGCTATGTTATCTTGTAGTTGGGTTATTCTAGTGTAAATTTATACGGACTTTTAATATTGGTTGTATGGATATTCTGTAACTTTCATTATTTATACTTAGGTTTTCCTTCGTGTCTTACAGCCTTGTAGTTCTTTATAAATCTTTCTTTACGGTGTTCCTGATATTCTTCTCTGTTTTTGTTCAGTTTTTCTATTTTCTTTAGTTTATTTTTTATAAGGTTACTAGCTAACCCGGCAACGTTGTTTTGCCTATATTTTTTTTTAAATAAATGTTAAATAATAAAAAATGTTTGGAATTAATTTTAAAGTATAAACCTTTTTATTGAAAACAAATAAAATAATAAATTATTGTAATGCTAATCTGTGCACGATATGTCTTGTTTCTCCATTTTCGGCATAAACAAAAAAATCGGTGGGTTTACCAACGCGTGAACAGGCTACATATAGTTCTCCATGGGAGAAGCACGAATTCTCTAAATCTAAACCACAGATTTGCATTGACTGGCCTTGTGCTTTGTCATGGCAAAAGCTAAACGAATCGGGAACTGCAGTCGTTTAAATTGTATTGGTGCATCTGTTGGAATCATTGGAATTCGTGGCAATAAAACATGTTGCTCTTTGAAGTTTTTATTAATGATAGTTGCCTCAATAACGTGTCCCGCAAGTTTTTTAATAACTAATCTCGTTCCGTTACAAAGTTTTGGCGCATTGAGATTTCGTAAAAAAATGATTGGGGAACCAACTTTCAATTGTAAATTATGTGACGGAAGACCTGGTAAATCCAAATAATTTAGAAATTCTATTGGGAAATTAACGGCTTCATTTTCATCCACCACTGTATTTCGCGTGGCGTTGAACTGGCAGCAGCGTCGGCAAGAGTTAAATCCCAATGCAAATCTCTTTCTAATAATCCTAATGCTCGGCATGAATCATGATACGTTGTATTTACTTGACCATTTACAGTTTTCAAATATTCGAACGATGTTGGTCCAGGAATATTAATTAACAACAATCGTAAAGAAGCATTCTCGCTGTTTGGGATGAACTGTGTATAGTCGGCCTAATGCATTAGTAAAAAATATACCTGGATAATCGGCAACAGCTTTTCCTCTTTTACGGGGTTCCCATGTTTTTCTCGACATAATCAACGTGAAATAGGTTGGTACTTCAGCATAGAAGAATGTTCTCGCAAATCGACCATAATCATTTTGTTGTTGGCATAAACGAAAGTCAATGTTGTTGTTGGTTGAATAACTGCTCGTTCTGCTGCATTTTGTTCAGTAAAATATACTCGTTGGCCGTTTTCGAGGTGAATAGCCAAATTAACGACAACTGGATCTCTTTCATGAATAGGGGAAGAAAGAATTCGCCATACAGCTTCATTGCTGCTGATGTATCTGCCCATTTGGTAGCGTGCAACCTCATCATTTTCATTCACAGCTTCTACAGCGAAAACGTCCATGTCGCTATCTTTTGTACATATTTACAGATATATTTCTATATCATTTCTGGCAGTCATCATAAGGGAATATCCACCGTCTTCAGTCGATCGTCTACGATACAAGGGATATCCATCATTTCCAGTGATTGTATACGATAGCAAATTCTTTGGAAATCGTTTTGTGCATTTACCATTGTCCATCCATGGTGAATTCATATTGATGGCACCGCAAGGACCATGGATCATGTTTGTAGTCACAATTTGGAATAACTCTGGATTTCGGCAGAGATTATGTTATCCATTTCTTCAGGTCTAATTTTGTTGATTAGCCAAATCAAAATATGGGCATGTGGCAGTCCACGTTTTTGCCACTCAATTGAGTACATGCAACAGCGAGTTTCACCAAAACCATGATGTTTGACAATGAAATCAATTAGTGACTTTAATTTTTGCTTGAATACACGCGCTGTAATATCGTGTCGATCACTTGCTGCTTGGCCAGGCAATAAATATTTTATTATTTCATCCCATTTTGGATTAGAGGTGAAGGTGATGAATAAGTCTGGCCGACCGTAAGCGCGAACATAAGCCATAGCATCCTGAATGTACTCTTGCATATGACGTGGACTGCGTGTGTATGATGATGATAATATACACATATTTCCTATTTTATTCGGATTGAAATTGCCGTCAATATTGCTATTAATTGCATCGCACAAATGAATGTATTCTTCGGCGCGTAATTTAGCTTGATTGAATCGGATATAACGTAATCGCTCGCTTTCGATTTTCGCATACATATCTACGAAAAATGGATGGAACAAATGACGGCATTTTAAAATATGATTGCACTGGTTGGTCCTAATCATGATTCTATGCGAATAAAAATTCATTGCGCTGACTTTTTTAATCGATTCTTCACCTGTAAATGAAGAAAAGGCTATGTAAATGTATGTTAATATTAAACATTTGAGTAGTTAAGTGTACCTGTTGCTGGATTTGTTTGTTTGATATTGATATGATAACCATCTTCGCCTTCCCAAAATATTAATGGATATTGCAAGGCGTCATAGGAACGATGCGTATCCTGAATAGTCTGAAGAGTGTTATTTCGGCGCAAAATACGAATATCTCTATTTTCAAACGCATCACCAACCATTACAATCCCAACTTCATTAACAGTGGGAGCATTGAATTGACGCGAACGCTTTCCAACTGGAACTTTATGGGCTTTAATCACAATCATATAATTGTCGTTCACTAATTTATCCCGCATTTGATGGAACAATTGAATCAGTTAATTTTTTTCTGTCAAAAAAGTTTGTAATGTAGATACTATTGCTCGTTGTTCAATTTGCTGAATCCGATTATAATCACAACGAACATTAACTTGTTCTTCTGCTTCTCCTACAAAAATATTTGAAAAAAGCCAATATTATGATACACTTGGCCTTGTATTTTAAACATCGAATTGAAATTACGACCTCGTTCATCGACGGATGAAATTATTTTTGCAGCAAAAGATGTCATTTGAAAGCAACTATAAAATTTTCTGATGTTTTTTAGAAATAATTTTGAATCTTCATTATCTCCGGACATTAATGATTTCAATGGCTCTGGTGGTGGATGTAATATTGGTCAAACAACTTTTCCAGAGGCACAACACATCCCAGCGGTCTCATTTTTAAATTTTAGAGCGTGACAATAAATACATTCTTTATCCATGTTGCCAATCATAATTTTTACGTGAGCACAATATTCAATTTCTGGATCATATTCAAATGCGATACGATTAAAAGATGACAATGCTCTGGCTGTCTGCATACGTTCTCTGTTTGTGATTTGATATAAATTGCGATTTGCATCTGTTCTATGTTGGCGTCTGTCTCTGCTTGTGTTTCGCATTAATGTCCGTCGTTCATTCTGATGTTCAATAGTTTGTGCTGAACTTAATCGCGATACTCTTAATCTGGTTGCTTCATTCACTTGTAATCTTTGTTCCGTGTTTAAATTTGCTCGATCCGTATTTCCTCTTTGTGATGCCGAACTTCTGCGACCAAGATTTGAACGACGTCGTGGCATTTTATTGTTACCCTAATTAGATATGGAGAGAAATTATTTAGTTTTGAGTTACGTGTGTTGCAATTTTATATTGTTGAAAATATAAATATGATCATATTGCAAAAACACATAATATATTCCCATTTTTTTTATTTTACTTTTGTAAAACAATCGATTTTAAATATTTTGTGTTGTTAACTTTATCTTCAATGTGATTTTTATATACGCAAAATCTAATAACTAAAAACGAAATGTCAAATATTAATACATATTCAATTGATATGAAACCCTATTAAAAAAATCTTTCTCTAAACCTAACGTATAGTGTTTGTACGAAATGTATGAAAAAAAAACTTTTGTGGCGCCACCTGGTGGATGAAATATATACTATAACCTCACAGGCCACCTCACAAATGTATGTTGTAAATTTAGTTATGATATCATTTATGGTTCCGGAGATCCTTCGAAACGTACCTACGCACGAACGATATTATATATTAGGATCTTTAATTTTATGGAAATCTGCCTCTCTATTCTGTCTTGGTGTCGTTAGTGTTATGCTATGTATTCTTTCATTGTAGCAACGTACTGTTAACTGTATGATTCTTTTAGGTCACAATTCTGGTTGTTCCTTTTTTTATCCTAAACTTTTCGGTGTAACGACTCAAATTTATAGCTGGGGTAAAACTCAGCGGTTCCAGGGGTCGTTACAGGAAATTACTCGGGCGTTGTATTTTCAGTTTTCTTTATTGAATATTTATGCTTATCACTAGGCTTACACGTTATTACAAAAAATGATGAGCTTTATGAAGGCCGCTCCTGAACTTGGTGCTGTGCCGTCCTGTCTCCAGCGGTGGTGGATTGAAAAACAACTTCCACCGGTTTGACTCTGAGAAGCAAGTCCTGGTTTTCTATGAAGGCGGATTGAAAAACCCAGCGTTCGTAGCAAACTCAGTTCTTCTTAATGTCTCGGTCTGTGCCTTTAGTCTTTCGTTTCAACGGTGGTGGATTGACAAACCACTTCCACCGTTTCTAACGCTGACGAACAAACTCTGGTTTATTATGAGAGTGTATTAAAGTCCAGCACTCGTAGTAAATGCAGCGCTTGTGTGTGTGTGTGTGTCCGTTGGTAATGATTCCTAGTCTCGTGGCGTCCATGCGGCAACGTTTCTAAAGTACTTACTTCCGCGATGTCTTAGCAGGAAAAGAGAGCGTATGTCAGGTTGCAGGCGCTTTTATAGCCACCTAAATAGTAGCTGGCCGTTGCTCTGACTACCGCTTCCTGTTGCTAAGGCCAAGGCATTGTTGGTGTTTTCCTCTTGACCTTAGGCGACCCTCAGCGCTTTCCTGGAAAAGTCCGGCTGTTTTCAAGCGCGTAGTAGTTGCAGCGGCACGTTGTTGCTGTTGCACGCCCTGTTGTTGTTGTTGCACGCCCTGTTGTTGTTATTGTACGCATGATTTCTTTCTGCTGGTGGTTAATATTATTTAAATTATCCACCAGCGTTTGAACACTATTTGTGCATTTCTCCTTTGTGTGATGTCCGCGCAACTTGTGTCCACAGCGATTGTTCTGTCGTTGTCTTTTTTCTTTTCATTCGTTCCTCGTGTTGTTGTTGTACTATTTTCCGAGCTAACGCACTCGGAAAATTCTACCCAGTCGTGTTGTTGTAATTAACGCACGATTAATTGAAGTTTGCTTGTAGTGTTGTTGTTGTTGTCGATCAGTGCACACGGCTGGCTTGAGTTCGCCAAGTCTGTTGGCGCATTCGTGTTGGTATAATTTACATGCAATTCTTTTTCCTTGTCTTACGCAAGCGGCTGGCTTGGCTTCTTCGCACGCGAGTGATGCTGGCGGTCCATTTTCGCAGTGACTATTGCTTTGGGGAATTATTGTGCGAGCAAAATTAGTCAATAATTTTGCTCGTCACATCGGCTTTGCTATTGTGAAATCTTTCTATATCTCCATTACCGGTATGTGAATTTGGTTTTGTCTTCTTTATTTACCAATTCTGCTATTTGTAAACTCTTGAAATCATTGTCGGCGACTATCCTTTTTGGTTTTCCTATTCTCGCTATATGTTCTTCTAAAATTTCTACTAGTGTAATTGAATGTTGATCTGTTACATGATAAACAAAACCAAATTTGGAAAACTTATCTATGATCGTCAAGAAATTATTTTTTATAATGGTATAAGTATCAATGTGAACAATTTCATTCAATTTACTTGGAGTTTCGGAGATTTGAAATTTTTCTTTGATAGGATTCCTGCCATTCTTTACCAATTGGCATAATTGGCAATTGTTGATCACTCGGATTATGTACTCTAACAGTTTTGGAAAGTAGATTTTCATTTTAAGCTGCTGATAGGTTTCACTTATCCCAGAGTGATGGCTATCTCTAGTATGATAAAAAGAAATTTGTTGTACTAACTCTTCTTCGGAAGTGATATTTTGGGCTCTGTAAACTCATTTTATGAATTTTACTGTATTATCGTTGCTTTACCTCATTCTGATGTTTTCTTGTACTATATTGTACAGTCGGTCGTTGAGTTCTGAATAAATGCCGACGGTACCTTTTAAGGTATGAGCTGACAGAATTTCATTACATTGTGGGAGGTCAGTTTCACCTATGTAGATTATTTTATTCCCGTGTATATTTTCAGAATGTTTTTCTTTGTTAGCTACTATTATTATTTGCATCCTATATTTGTTAACTATTGTTTCCTTGATTCCTATATGATCTAATAAATTTTCTTCAGCTGAATGGATAGTTGTGTTGGTTTCGCTCTGATTATCTTCTTCTTCTTCTTCAATATCGTTATTGTTTATTTCTAATTCGAATTCACTGTCATATTCAGTTGAGTCTTCGGGTTGTTCATAGGATATTCTTGATAAAAAATCGGCAACTTTATTGGTTTTTCCTTGTAAATAATCAAGGGTATACTCATAAGCATTCAGTTTAATTAACCATTTCTGATGTCTTGTAGACATATCTTTACCTTGATGTTTTGTAACTAGGAATTTTAGTGGTAAATGGTCGCTGTATATTTTAAATTTTCTACCGTATAGGTACGGCCGGAAATAGCCTACTGCCCATACTACGGCCAAGAACTCTTTGTCAGTAGCTGAATAGTTCTTCTCATGTTTGTTTAAGGTTCTTGAGGCGTAACATATAGGGTGGCCTTCCTGTGAAAGTACAGCTCCAATTGCGATATCGGAAGCATCTGTTGTTACAATAAATGGTTTATCGAAATCTGGGTACCTAAGGACGGGATGTTCCGTTATGATCGATTTTAACTTTTCGAAGGCGTTTATGTAGTTCGGTTCTATTGGATTGATCTTCTGCTCCTTCTGCAGGCATTTTATGATGGGACTGGCTATTTGAGCATAGCTTTGTATAAAGTTCCTGTAGTACCCTGTTACTCCTAATAAACTTTTTATTTGTTTTTCGGTTTTTGGTATTGGAAGCTGTTGAATGAAGTTAATTTTTTCAGGGTTGGGTTTTAATCCTTCTTTAGTCAAAATGTGTCCTAAAAATGGAGTTTCTCGTCTCATGAAGTTGCATTTATCCATTTGAATTTTTAAGTTATGTTGTTTTAATGCATTGAATATGTCTTTCAAATTAATAATATTCTCTTGCAATGAGACGCTGAAAATCAAGATGTCGTCTAAGTAGACTACACAAGATCTGTTTATGAATGGTCGGAGTACATCATTCATTAGACGTTGAAACGTGGCAGGTGCGTTTTTTAGGCCAAATGGCATTCTTACAAATTCGTATAGGCCATGAGGAGTTACAAATGCCGTTTTACATCTGTCCTCCTCCTTGACTACGATTTGATGGTAGCCTTTGGCTAAATCTAGCGTTGAGAAATATTGGGCTTTTCCCAACTTGTCTAGTATGGAATCTATGTTTGGTAGTGGAAATTTGTCATCCACGTTTATCGAGTTGAGTTTTCGATAATCTACTACCAATCTATATTTTTCCTTGCCTGAGTTGTCTATCTTTTTCGGTATAACTATGAAAGGACTAGTGTACCTAGAATTGCTGGGGCGTATTATCCCTTGGCTTTCCATCTGAGGTATCTGTCTCCTAACCTCTTCCTCATATTTTTTTGGGTATCTATACAACTTTGCATTTATTTGTTCTTCTGTGGAAGTTCTGATTTCATGCTCAACTGCATGAGTGTGAGTGAGTTGGTCTCCATCTTTATAGAAGAGTGTTGTGTATTTTCTGAGTAATTTGTTCACTGCTAATTTTTCTTCTCCGTTTAGGTGTTCAGTATCAATGTTTTCGGTTATTTCATTTTCTGTCTTTATTTCAAGTACCGTTATTCTGTCAAAAGGGTGTTCTTCGAATTGTATAATAGCATTATTACAAATTATTTTGTTGTCTTCCATGCCAATCTTGGCCTGTAGATATCGAAGTATGTCGGTGCCAATTATAAACTGATATTTTCTATCATACATAAATGGAGCGACCTTCCACCTACATAGGGCTTTTTCTTCGACATTGAATTCTTTAGGGCAAGGTGTATGTATTTCTTGGTTAAAATAATCTCTTTTATTTATTGTAGTATATGAAATCGGTGTTATATCATGTTTATCCAAATCATTTATTTATTTGCTTACCATGCTTACATTTACAGCACCGGTGTCAATTAGAGCTAAATAAGTTTTATTTTTTATAGTTATTTTGATTATGGGTGTTTGGTAGAATTCCGAGGCTAATTGATAAAAAAAATTATTTATTTCATGAGATGACCTTGGCTGTTCAGATCTTTCTAGGGCTGCTACATTTTGTCTCTGCGACAAAGCTAAAATGTTTTCACTTGAATTTATTTTTTGGTTACCCTGCTGACTTCTACCTAATGTTATATTGTCTACCTCCATAGGTACAGTAGGACTTTGTTCCTTATAATTGCCGCTACGATAGTTCACTGCCTGTTGATTACCTGACTGATTATTGTACTGATTGTTCTGATTTGCCTGGTAAAACCGGTTATTACTTTAGTTCTGATTCTCTTGTGTGCTTTGTCTGGATTGTACCGTTTGATTTTGGTTGTATTGTCTGTGTGTGTTATACTGTGATCGATTTTGTTGGTGATTATTTGGGTTGTGGTAATTGTTGTTGTTAGTATTTTTAGTACGTTGTTGTTGTTGTTGTTGTGTTGGTAATTGGTTACTGTTATTCAGTTTAGTATTATTACACCTGCCTTGTTGATTAATTTTATTATTGTTTGGTCTATTTTCAAAAATTCGATACTCATTCTTAATACAGTTATCTTCAAAGCTAATAGAGTTCATTTCATTTATTATTTCAACATAGGTGTTCAATTTTTTTATAGCATATGCTAATGTGCCTTGAGTAATTCTTTTAATAGTATTTATTATAAGTGGTTCGATTCCGTTCAAATTCACTTGGCTTTCTTGTTCATAATAAAATTTTAATTCTTCCGCTTTATTTTTAAAATATTGAATTCTTTCAATTTAGTCACTTGGGTTTCTTACTTTAATGCGGCCTATCTTGTCATATAGTTCCTCTACTCTGATATCTGGACGGTATCTGCTACATAAAGCTAGCTTAATGTTGCTCCAGTTGTCATATTCTCGTAAATGTAGTAATGCCGTTTTAGCTTCACATTGTATCTTCTGTATGTAAATCGTCGCCACTGCTGCCCTCTTGTTATTGTCATCATTCATGCGCTGTAATGCGCTGTAAATAATATTCCACGCCTTGAATAAAGGCTGTCACTGTGTTGGTATTTGTTCCGTTGAACGGCGTTAGATGTTTAATTTCCAGCAGCTGTCTTTCTTTTTCAGCTGCAGGGTTGTTTATCATGTTTGCTTGAATGTGTGTTAGGACTCTTAACGCATTTTGCGTTTCTTGCGTAACCTCAATTAAAGATTCCATATTCATGTTGTTTAAAATTTATTTTTATAGCACTGCTTTGTTCTGCCTATTTTTCACGATCAACTTTTCACTTATAATTTTTTTTTGTTAATAAGTTCTTTTCGGGCAACTTTTGTTGTCCTATCACGGCTGCGCCAGTTATGTATTTCTGTTCTCTTGTGAAAAACAATGTTTAAAAATTTATATATTTTATTTATGTTTATTTCGTGAAAAACAATGTTTAAAAATTTATTTATTTTATTTATGCTTTAAATTTAGTTCTCATTTACATTCAGCACTTCTATTCTCTTTTATAATCACGCCACTACTGAACTACTCAAAGAGCTTGCGATCGACACGTTTTGCACTCAGACTTAACGGTACATTAAGCTCTTTAGTCTTTCTCTTTCATTTCTTTAAGTAGTTCCGATTGGTCGACTATTATAATACATTACTCGCGCGCTGCTTTTTCTAAAAATAAAAACACACAATTTTATATTATAGAATAACTAGAAACTCATCGTTCTTGTTTAAAAATGACTAATTTTTTTTTTATATTTCATTTTTAACAAAAACATTACTTAATGCATCCATTCTCGACTGGTTGTGTCAATTCTCACTTGCTAATTAGTAGTTGAGAATTTCTCTACTAGTTGAGAATTTCTCTACTAGTAGAGAATTCAAAACGCTACTCACCACACTTACAAAAACACAATAGTAGAGAATGACGTCACTCTGACGTCACATTCTCTACCAGTAGAAAAATAATTGGTAGAGAAGACTTACAGAAACGAGCTACAGGTCTCATAGACTAAAAACTTTCAGTGTGTTTTCCGTCATGAAATACTCAAACGATTTTCCTACATATTCCTCAACTCTTTCAGGTTATAAAGGAATACGCTTAACTGCATCTCTAGATAAGTCGTTTGGTTCAATAACGTTACTATCATATACATCTTCATTTCATCTTTGTTATCAATGGTAATAAAACGTTTTAATCTGCCACTCGTTTTCTGGTTGATTTCAGATGGAATATTTTTATCGAAGAATGATAATCCAATGCTTTCGTCAGCTAAATAACACAAATGGTTACTCATTTTCTTAATAGCTATTTGTAAAATATCCTCATTAACATTTTGAAATTCATACATATTTTTTAAGAAGCAAAAATCCTGGTATGCTGCTTGTGGTGCAATGGGATATTTAAATCAAGACTTCTCAATAGAAATGAATAATGAAAGCACAAATTTTACCTAAATTTATCTCTTCTAATTTTTGCCGTTGGTTAATCAAAAATTGTTTTTGATTAACCAATTTTTTTAACAGTTTTATATTTCGACTGGCTTCTTATATCTTTCACCAGATAGATGGATTTATAATGATGATTATAATCGAGCATCAAATCTCCTTCATAAAATAAGAGCTGTTAATGACACCGCAGAAAGAGGTGTGCAGTTAATGGAAGAATATAATAAAGTGTTGACTAAAGACGAACAAAATAAGCAATATTTATTACAAATTATTGCTTACTACAAGAACAGTTTCCAGATTACACTAAAACAACTTTGTCTGAATTTGCCTATATAATTTGCCTTCGTGAAGAGCAGTCACCTTGGCGGTTTATGAAGGCTTAAGTGATTGCAGTGACGCAATGGGTTTGGATGGCGGAGTTTCGGCTCTTATGGGATTACCCTAGCCGGACTGACTACTGCGGAGTAATCCAACTAAGAACTGTCTCCCTCCTAATCCAGGGTGTTCTTGGGATCGTGTCCATTGGATGTTGCTTTGCAGCCAGGAGGAGAATTAGGCTGTATCCTAACGGAGCTCCCATTCCTGACACCAGGCCGCCTCAGGTAGTAACGGTGGCCTTGCTGTGGTACGGGGCGCTGCCACAGTTGACCAACCCATTCCCCTTTCAAATTTTTGGCTGCCTTAACTCGATTAATCGAGCGGGTGGCTGTAAGAACCAGATGAACAATTTACAAAAAAAAAAACTGACCTGCGATCTCTAAACGCTATTTCGGATGGGGATCCAAAATCCTCTGCACACTCTAAGCTAAGGACGACGAGCCTGGCACAAGCAAAGCCACGTGCTGCGATAGTGTGGCTAACCAGGGAACCAAAAGGTTCTACAAGGTAAAAAGGGGTGCTCTCCGGACGGTGGAACGCTTGTCGCGGATCCCAGAGAAGGAGAGGACGGTGAAGCAGAAGGCTTCCCTCGAGTGGGCGACGAAAGTCGTGAAGGAGTCTCAAGCTCCAACACAACAGGCTACAAAACGTCAACGGTCCCTAGAAGAGACCACCCACCCGGACCCAAAGAAGTTTAAAAAGCGCGGTACTGTCACCACGAAGTCCTTCAGCGAAGTGCTGAAAGGACATCAGGGCATGGTGGTCATAGATCGTAATGACCCGGATGGCAGTATCACTCCTGAGTGCTTGAAAAAGGTAGAAGTAAGCCTTTCAAGGCTCTACCTCCAGTTTTCCCTCTTTTCGCGACAGCGGATGGCATCAGGGCCACGTGAAGCTGATTGCGGATCAAAGGTCAGTCGACCTTTATAAGATTGCGATCTCCAGGATAGGCGAAGCATGGCCAGGCGCAAGGCTCGAAGTCGTACCTAGGGAGTTGATCCCTAGTAGACCTAGAGCGCGCGCGTGGATCCCAGCCGAACCGAATCTCCAAGATAGCCCTGAGGCTATCTTGGAGATATTTAGGTTGAGCAACCAGCAGCTCCCGACTAACAATTGGAAGGTTACTAAGGTAGAGGAACCAAGAGGGGATTACAGGTCAATAACCCTTGTGGTGAACGCCGAATCTCTAGCGAAATCCAATTGGGTCGTGGGCTATGGCTTCTCATCCACAAGCCTCAAGGTCTACAAAAAGGACGGGCAACCGTCTTACACGGATCAAGCGGTAGTGACACCCTCAGGGGTAACTGCTGATCCTGCTGCTGCTGAGGACTCCGCCATGCACCCGAAACGCAGTGACTCTATGTCAACTGTGGGGGGTTTGGAGAGTCTCCTAGGGACAACCACACTCAGTGAGGAGGAAGTCCTTCTGGAGTCAGACTCGGAGTCTGAGGCTGATGTCACGGTGGTGGAAGTGACCAGCGCTACAAGTAGCAAAGATGCTACGAATAGTGCAGATTAACCTCCATCACTCGAAGGCGGCGTCTGCCAGCCTTCAGCTCCGTCTTGCAAAAGGCGGAGTAGACATTGTCCTGATCCAAGAACCCTGGATACACGGGGACTTGGTATGTGGTCTCAGGACTGAAAATTATAGCTTGCTGTTTACCGTAAGTGAAGGAAGACCTAGGTCTTGTATCCTCAATAGGTCTTGTATCCTCATTAGAATGTTAGCTCATTTATTCTCCCCAATTACAGCAACAAGGATGTAACGGCCGTCTGCCTGGAAACTGGCAAGGGACGGTACTGGTTGGTCTCGGCCTATATGGCGCATGTCCATGAGATCCTTCCAGAAGCCAACCTACAGAAGCTTGTTGTGGATGCAAAGACTCAACGGGTGGCTGTTATTATTGGATGCGATGCCAATGCGCACCATGACATCTGGGGAAGCACGGATGTCAATGAACGAGGTGAGTCATTATATGAATATATTGTAACGACTAACCTTTCTGTATGCAATAAGGGGTCAGAACCCACTTTTATAACTGCTAATAGGCAAGAATTCCTTGACTTAACCCTTGCCTCCGAATCAATTTTTGATCGGATCTCAAATTGGAGAGTTCTAGAGGAACATCCCTTTCGGATCATGGGTTCAGTTTGATCTTCTAGATAGTCTACCTAGCCCTTAGGCTATTAGAAATGTCCGGAAAGCAAACTGGGACCTCTACAAGGTGACTGTAGCTAGACTACTACCTCAGAACCCCACAAGCACAAGCACGTGTGACGAAATTGATAGGTCTGTGGAGGTTCTAACGGTTGCTCTTCACAAGGCTCTATTGGTCTCTTGTCCCCTCAGTAGACCCAGGGGGAAACAAAAACCCATATGGTGGGGGGAGGAAATTAGGGAACTCAGACAAAACTGTAGGAGACTTTTCAACAGCGCAAAGAAGTCTAGAGATAGTGCAGACTGGGCTTTATATAAGGCAGCACTCAGAGCCTTCAAAAGTAAGCTAAGGAAAGCACAGAGAGAATCGTGGAGGAACTTTTGCGGTGACGTAGAAGATATCTCTGAGACGTCCAGGTTGAGGAAGATCCTATCAACTGCTCCAATGGTCCCTGGTTACCTGAGGAGGGAGGATGGATCCTGGACTTCAAATAGTAATGAGACTCTAGAGCTTCTTCTGGAGACTCACTTCCCTGGCTGCTCGCGCACCATTTCTCGGAGAACGAAGCCCAGCGGGAATCTAGTTGAAGTCAACTCAGACATAGTCACGAAACCAAAATTGCAATGGGCTATCCATAGCTTCAAGCCATTTAAATCATCTGGCCCAGATGGTGTAGCTCCAATTGAAATTCAGCAGTCAGAGAATCTTATAATAGAGTGGCTGTTAAAGATCTATAATAGTTGTCTTGAATTAGCGTATATTCCAGACTCATGGAAGCATGTGAGGGTAATTTTTATACCCAAGGCCGGCAAAAGCTCGCACACAGCTCCAGGGGACTTAAGACCCATTAGTCTGTCCTCCTTCCGTCTAAAAATCCTGGAAAGGTTGTTAGATATTCATCTGAGGCTCACTATAGACAGACAGAAACTTTCAGTCTCTCAGCATGCCTACTTTAAGGGTAAATCGGTGGAGACCGCTTTACACTCCTTAGTCTCTAGGATTGAGTGCTCCCTGCACAACAATGAGTTCTCCCTAGTGGCTTTCCTGGACATTGAACGAGCTTTTAACAATATCAAATCAGACGCAATAATCGGTGCGATGCGAGACTTGGAGGTGGAACCCGCCATTAGTAGGCGGATTGAAAACATGCTTAGTAGCAGGATAATCAATTTACAGCTGGGGGCGGCGTCGGCCAAGAAGTCCGTGTGCAGAGGCACACCTCAAGGTGGAGTTGTTTCATCCCTACTCTGAAATCTTGCGGTAAATCAGCTGCTTGATCGACTGGAGAGGGAAGGGTGCAAGGTGGTTGCGTATGCGGCTGATGTTGCTATTAGTATCTCTGGTAAATACATATCTACTTTGAGGGACTTGATGCAAAACATGCTGCACATTCTCTCTAAATGGATTACTGACTGTGGGTTGGGGGTTAATCCGACCAAGACTAAGCTGGTACTCTTCACTAGGAAGTATAAAATTCCTCAATTTATGCTCCAAAATTAATGGGTGTAGATATTAGCCATGTCGAGGAAGCTAAATATCTGGGCGTGATCCTAGATAGGAAGCTGAACTCATTAGGAAGGCTCAGGTAGCTCTGTACGCTTGCAAGACTAAGGTAGCCTATTGGATATACACAGCTGTGGTACGACCAGTCCTTTTCTATGGGGTGCTTGCTTGGTGGACAGCGCTAGGTAAGTCCATATACAATAGGCTGATAACAAAGGTACAAAGAACGGCAGAGGTATTCATAAGTAGTGCTATTAGAACGACTCCAACGGCAGCATTGGACATTATGCTCAATCTGCTGCCTTTTAGGCTTTTTGGCGAAAAAATGGCTGCAAACTCAGCTATCAGGCTAAAAGCTACGCATCAATGGGATGCCAGGAATGTAGATCATGTGTCCATTTTAAGACATTTTGAGGGTATTCCTGACTCTTTCGACTACATCACACTAATGTACGCCTTCAATGGTATGTGCAAGATCTCCTTTCCCTCCAGGGACGAATGGAAGGATGGCATCCCACCTCATGTAGAAAGGGTTCACATCTACACAGATGGATCCAAACTACAGAGTAGGGTGGGATGTGGTGCATTCTCAGAAGATTTTGATATTAACATGTCCTTTAGGATGTCCGACCACTGCAGTGTTTTCAGGCAGAGGTCGCGGCTATAGAGGCAGCACTGTCTTGGCTAAGGAAGAAGAAGATATCTGGACTTGATATTTTACAGCCAAGCTGCTTTGCGCTCCCTGGACTCATTTTCTATCACCTCAAAAACCGTCAAGAGCTGCCGCAAATCTTTAGACGAGATAGCTAAGCAGACCCGTCTGCATCTGTGCTGGGTTCCCGGTCACAGAGATATTCCAGGGAACTGCAAGGCGGATGAACTTGCCCGTGAGGGTACTACCATACCGATGGAACCAGATAGGTCGCAATTCGGTATTCCTACTGCCACATGTAAGCTCTTAGTAAATACAACATCCTTAGGAACAGCGGGCAGGCGCTGGTCTGAACTTTCAGGATGTAAAATAGCTAGACAAACCTGGCCAGAGATAAATGTCAAGCGCTCTAAGGACCTACTGGCTCTAAATAGACAAAGCATAGGTCCCGTGATTAGCGTATTAACGGGACACTGGACTCTAGGCACACACGGGTGTAGGCTGGGGATCGCCTCTAATGACTTCTGCAGGAGTTGCATGGACGAGGAGGAGGAAGAGTCTACTGCTCACCTGTTGTGCACGTGTCCAGTTTTGTCCAGAAGGAGGCGCACTTCCTAGGCGACTACTTTTTGGACACTTATCTCAAAAAAAAAGATTAGCTCCATCAACTGCTTCATTAAAAGCTCCAAATGGCTGGACCTTTGAAAGGGATGGGACCTGCTGTCCCATGCGGTATCACAAAGGGTCAATGTTGGCCTAAGTGCGCCCTTTTCGTGTGGCCGCTTTACCTACCTACCTACCTACCTATGTAATTTAAATATATATAATTTTGTTTCTACTTTAAGTATATTACATGAAAATAAAAAATAAAAAATGTTTTATGCATTAAGAGAGAGTTTGATGCATTTTATTACCCATAATTCCACAAATATTTGTCGTACAAAAATGTTACACCGCTCATATGAAAGGTGAAATTGCAAAGAATGTGCTTATGTTTTATTACTTTACCATTTTTATGTTTATAGCGGTATTTCGAATAAACTTATGGCAAAATGTTACGCCGTTTGACGTTTAAGTTTCGATTCTCTTTCTTGTCTGATTAGGGTGACCCCCATTTACACAATTCTTTTTATTCCAGGTCTCATATGCTAAAAACTTTCAGTGTGTTTACCGTCATGAAATACTCAAACGGTTTCCCAACTGCATCTCTAGATAAGTCGTCCGGTTCAGCAACGTTACTTTCATAGACATCTTCATCTTCAGCTTTGTTATTAATGTTAATAAAACGTTTTAATCTGTCACTCATTTTCTGTTTGATTTCAGATGGTATATTTTTATCGAAGAATGAATTCGTCAGCTAAATACCACAAAAGGCTACCTTTAAAAAAGGTAAATAGGGTATACTAATTGTGTGCAGTTGTTGGCAGTTATGGAGATGTGGGTCCTACTAAACACTATGCGAAAAGTGGGCGGTATATATTTACGGCCACGCCCACTAATAACAAATTTTAATTACTTAAGATCTGGTAGAGATTTACGGACGAAATTTTACTTGAAAGAACATGTGGACACTATAAAGCTATCTGCAACAAATGGGGCTGATCAGGGAAAAGACACGCCCACTTTTGATTTTTTTAAGAAAGTTTCGGGTCTAAAATTAAAATTAGCCTACCTATGCTCGTATTGATGCCAGCGGAATAAAAATTTGCAGAAATTTACATGGGGTCCATAATAGTGTGTGTGCAGAATATGGAGATCGTAATACAGCTGCCACGCGCCCAATTAGCCAAAAATCATTAATAGGTTCCTAATAGAGATTTATCAACGAAATTTCACAGGAGTGTTGCGGGTAATAATATTAAACACCACAAAAAAAATGGGTGTGTTATTTTCACGACCACGCCCACTATTGACATATTATTATAACTTACGACCCATACCGAAATTTTATATTAGTACTTATATGGACCCTACATAGCCCTATGTAGCAATTGGGGTCGGTCAGATGAGGGATACGCCTCTCTCCAATATAATAAACTTTGGGGACCCCACTTAAAAGCAATTATCCTATCTATGCTTATAGTGATGATATATGAATTGTGAGGACTAAAATCTTCGGTGGAAATTTGGCTCACACTACAGGTGACAGGGTCGCAATGCAGCTATATCCACACACACATCATTAATAACAGACCCGAACAATTGCATCATGGAAACGCCCACAAATACAAACCGAAGCAACTTCGTTTGAAATTTAACGAAAAACTGCTGACGTTGTAACCAATCAGCGCAGCAGTGGCGGGAGCACAGACCACCAGCAGCTTATTATACCAGTTGGAATAATAACTAGAATTACAACAAAAGCAACTTCACGCACAGCCAACTATCTTGCCAACCAGCGCCACGCTTGCGAAGAGAGAAAAAACAAAGCGACGAAGAATACAACAAATACGTGCACGAACTCAAGCGGTTGAATTTGCCGAGTACGCTCGCTAGGTAATTTTTACTATAACAACACGCAACAACGAGGGCACAGTACAAGAGGGACAATGACAGAGCGACCACCACGCCAACGGCCAACAAGTACAAAGCAGAAGGAGGAATGAGAAAGAATATGCTGGCTTCAAGTTGAATTGAATATAATAATATTTAACAACAACAACACTACAGGATTTCGGACAGCGCTGCTTGCAGCCAACAATACTGCAGGCAAACCAGAAATCGCAGGAGTGAGGTGGCTGACCAACAGGAGTTGAAGGTGGCCCAAAGACAAAATGTTACAATAACAGCAAGCCTGGCCACAACAACAACACGCAAGGCGACTAGCAGAAAGCGAGGCCGGTCAACGGAAGTAAAGTTACACAACGGTGGCCCCCAATAACAACATGCACCAGCCGCTGTGACCAGTTGGGTTATATAAGCCATGTGGCCCAAGCAGTAGGTCTCTTCGTCGATCACCAACATCCTGACTAGCAACAGCTCTACGCCACACAAATACGCCAGCACAATACGAAGACAGAAAGCTTAGTGAGAACATCTGGTTTTTAATCGTTTTCTCGTTAAGCCATGCACAGACAGAGACTATAGGGACTCAGTGAGAACATCTGGTTTTTAATCGTTTTCTCACTGAGACACATACGCCACCGAGACTTAGGGACTTTTTTTTTTTTTGTTTGTTTTGTTTTCCAATATTGGAACGGAGGTGGAAATCTTCAAAAGACACTGGTAACATTACGGCACCAGTAGTGTGGGATTCTTACCCACTAAAACCACCTCCATCGCAGCGTCCCCCCGCGGGACCGGCGCAAGGTAATACTTCTCCGGGGGGGGTAGTATGGTCAGCGGACCCCTCCTAGCTATTTTCCATTGCGCGTCTTCGCCACTCCTGGTGGCGGAGGTCTTTTATAATGGCGGCGGTGGTGTCACACACCGCATCCCATTTCTCCCGGCTCTCGAGCATATGCTGCATTTGTTTTGTCGGGCACCATGGGCTCTCCACATACTCCTTGAAGTGCCACTCTAGCACTTTCATAACGTGGGCAAGACATGTTTGGGATCTTCTATCTCTGTACCTCCACAGTTTGCACAGTAGGGAGATTCCTCCAAGTGGAATCTGTGCAGGTATGCCCGAAAACCTCCGTGGCCTGTCAGCAATTGTGTGGCATAGAAATTCACCTCACCATGCGACCTGCTTACCCATTGTTGAATGTTGGGGATCAGCCTTCTTGTCCAGCGGCCATTTGTAGAAGTATCCCACTGGGCTTGCCACTCTTGAAGGGTCTTCCGCTTTCCAATTTCCAAGAACTCCTCTACATTTGTCGCGTGTGTCCCTTTGGCGTGGTAGAGGTTCATTGCCTCTTTCGCTAGCAGGTTCACGGGAATCATGCCGGCTATTACCAAGGTGGCATCTGTGGATTCGGTGCGGTATGCGCAGATCACTCGTAGTGCACTTCTCCTGTATGCTTCCTCAATGGTGCGGACGTAAGCCTCTACATCCGCGTATGCGGCCCATATTGGCGCCCCATAGAGAATAATGGATCTCACAACCCCGGCGATGAGTCGCCTTTTCCGTTGTCTGGGTCCTCCCACGTTGGGCATTATTCTACAAAGGAGAGAACATGTGTTTCCTGCCTTATCTTCCACGCGCCGCAGATGTTCTTTGAAGGTAATCCGCGCGTCTATCTACACTCCTAGGTACTTGAGGTGTGGAATCGTGGTTATGGCACATTTACCAACTCTTATTTCCTCTACCTCCAATACTCTGCGGCTCGAAACCAGGATTGCCTCGGTCTTGTGTTCAGCCAAGCTAATTCCAACGTTTGCAAGCCATCTTCCGACGGTAGCCACAGTTCGGTTGGCCTCTGCTACCACTTCCTCAAAGTATTTAGCTGTGATTACCAATGCTATGTCGTCCGCGTATCCGATGATTTTGACACCATCAGGGACCTGTACGTGGAGGATGCCGTCGTAGATAGCATTCCAGAGTAACGGTCCAAGCACCGATCCCTGGGGAACGCCTCCGATAATCTTGTACGACTCCACACCTTTTTCGGACTGGTAGAGGAGGATCCTATCGCTGAAGTAGCTGGCAATCATTCACCTCAGGTAGATGGGTACCCCAAACTCTGCTAACGCTTTGGCTATGCGCTCCCAGCTAGCTGAGTTGAAAGCGTTTTTGACATCTAGGGTGACCACAAGGCAATACCTCTTGGTTCCACCCCTCCATCGTTTCCCCTGGATCGCTGTTTTAACCGTCTGGACAAGTTCGTTGATGGCGTCCACGGTAGATCTCGCTTGTCGGAAACCATATTGCCGTTTTGAGAGCCCTCCAGATTTTGCAATGGCCTCATCAATCCTGTCACAGATTATCCGCTCCAGAATTTTTCCCGCCGTATCTAACATGCAGAGCGGGCGGTACGCTGAAGGGTCCTCTTTGGTTTGTTGCCTTTCAGCGCCTCTTCCACCTCTTGGAGAAAATGCCTTCTCTCAGGCAAGCGTTGTACATTTTCCTCAGTGGCTCTGGGTTCAGTGCAGCTGCGGTCTTGAGCACTCGGGTGGGGATTCCATCTGGGCCGGGTGCCTTCTGGTCTCCAAACTTCCCAACCGCGCGCAACACCTCATCTAAAGTCACACTGGGTATTGATTCCTCCGTTTGCTCCAGAGGGAGCTCGTATGGGACATAGTTCTGTACTGAAATGGCTGTACCACTATGCGTCTGAACAACATTGGACAGGTTGGGGCTGGCTGTCTATAACAGGGCAATTTTCGTATGACAAGTCGATAGGCCATGCCCCATGGGTCATCCTCAACTTGTGCGCATAATTCAGCGAATCTGGTGCCCTTGCTCTTCTTAATTGCCTTCTTTAGAACATTTCTGGCTTCCTTGAAGGCCTGGTGCTTCTGCAGGGAATCTGGTTTCCGTATGGAACGTTGATACCTTCTCCTCGCAGCATGACATGCTTTGCGGAGCTCGCCTATTGCATCCGTCCACCAGTAGACAGGTTTATGCCTCCCACCATATGCTCTCCTGGGCATTGCCGCATCGCAGGCGTTTTCTACCTTCCTTGCCAGCTGATTCGTCATTTATTCTGCATTGCCTTCCAGCACCAAACCTTCAAGCATCATTTCTACGACGTCTTCGTCAAACCTGTTTGTCCTCCAGCCTTTCAATGTCGGACCTATCCGCTGCCGATTCCGGGGCTTCTCCAGTTCGCAGATGATAGCTTGGTGGTTGCTGTGGGTGTATATGTCACTCACCAGCCATTTTGCACCCCTAACCGGCCTGCTAGTTACGAAGGTTAGGTCTATCGCAGAACTGGCACCTCCTCTGGCAAAAGTCATCTCGCCGGTATTCAAGAGGATCATGTCAAGTGCTGCGAGGGTATCCATGAGGATATGACCCTTTGGCGTAGTCCGGCCGCAGCCCCATTCAGTTGCCCATGCGTTGAAATCGCCAGCAATTACTACAGGGTTCCTGCCGTGTGCATCTAGATCGAGTCTCTCTACCGCCGACTCAAACTCATTCGTAGTTAGGCTTGGTGCCATGTAGCAACTGTAAACCGTAGTTCTCCTATGGTTGCCCTGACGTAGTTTTCATCCCTCCTGACGTCCGCGAGTTGAGGTGGCTTGACTCCACACACCCATATTGCAGCTCGGAAAGTATTATCCTCGACCCAGACTCCTTCGTGCTTCCGACGATATGGTTCACTGTGCACAGCGGCGTCGATCTTGTGCTCTCTCACCGTCTGCTCAAGTAGGTCTTGTGCAGCTGCGCAGTGATTGAGGTTAAGCTGGAGTAACTTCATTCAATGCGTTTTGACTCCTTTACTGTTTGCTTATACGACGGGCATATTCTGCATCGTGTCGAATGCTCCGTATCCTTGCGGCCTTTGGTCTTGTAGAGTGCACAGGTTGGGCTTTTGCTACACTCGCTGGCGTTGTGGCATTTGCATCTCCCCCGGATCACCCAGGGAGTTTCTCCGCACCGTCAGTCGCTGATCTTGCCCAGGTGGGGTCCGGCGCAGTATGGAGCTTCTATTGAAATGGTCCTGCTCCCTGCTTTTGTTTTTTGCTCCCTCGTTATTGTTGTTGTTGTTTTCTTTGTTATTTATCCTGTTCATGCGTAATGGGTCCCCGCTCAGAGTCGTTATCGCTGCCCGTAGTACAGTCGCCTTCATGATCCCATGGTTGTCTATGCCGGAGCAGGGAGGCCATGCAAGGGTTGACACAAGTCCTCATGGGAGCTTGCATACAGAGCCGGATCAGCGTTAGTCGGGAATGTTACATCCGAGTCTGTACCGCCAAGTTAATGGGGTCGGACATCGAGTGTTCTCCGAGACCTGCCAAGGTTTTAACGGGACGGAGGCAATTGTGGCATTAAGCTGCCAGCCATTTCGATAAGATTTCACTCTTATGTACTAAAGTGACAGCATGCCACAATCGTCAGCCCATATCCATAATTCCCAAAAAAAGATGTCCGGTATCACAAACTTAAGGCCTTACCGGTCTCGACCTTAGTAGCGCTAAGCGCTTGTCGCACAGCTGCCCCAGGCATGTGGCAGCTGACCAAGGTGTTGGTTATCTGAATTCACTCTTGGATTTTTATGGTCCAACGATGATCCCACGAAGTCCCTCGGCGGTGAAACGATGCTCAGCGTCCGTCCCTCGATGGTCCATCGTTGTCCATCGGTGCCCCTTCAGCCGCCCCTCCGGGGTCATCGCTGAAAGAGTCGTTGCTCACTACGGCTAGCAACCAGCGGTTGCTGGTATACCATTGCCCGGGGCCGCCACGAGGAGGCAGTGAGTTTTCTTGGAAGAGTTTTCTGTAAGGATCGCCCTGGCCTCTCACTGATGAGTGGCTATCAGAGTCTTTACCTTAACATTATCAACCCTGACCCCAGACTTAGGGACTTAGTGAGAACCTCTGGTCACTGAGATACACACTTAACGGGACATGAAAACAAGTACACCTAGGAAAAATTGATTTGCACAAATACAGAATTAAGGAAGTAGATTTGTTTTGAGTAAGGACTAACAACAGTCCACAATCAGTATTCTGAATAAATACACTGAAACTAATTTAACTCGCAGATTTTTATATTTTTTCTGTATACGACCCCTGCAAGCCGCTGAGTTTATACCAGCTATAAAAAGAGTCGTTACAGAATAAAAATTGGTAGCTGTACACATTGGATCTGTACTAGCATGCATTCCAAATATGGGTAGATTACTCCTACTGCCACACCCACAATCACAAAAAACCATTACTAGGTTCCTATTGAATATTTATCAACGATTTTATTTCACAGAAAAGTTGCGGGTACTAACATTAAACACCACACAAAAAATGGGCGTGTTCTTTTCACAGCCACGCCCCTTATTGACATATTTTTATAACTTGCGACTTATACAATATTTTTGGGCGAAATTGATAGCACAATGTATTAGTTCAAAAAGCATGCATGCGAAATATGGATACATTATTACTACTGCCACACCCACAATTTACCATTCTTCTTGATTTTATAAAATCATACAAAAGAAATGGGGTGGTCCAGATAAAAGACTGTTTTCTTGTTTTTTTTAAATATTTTTTTAAGCACGCGTCAATTATTCTTATGTATAATCTTCTGATGGCATTCAACGTATAGTGAAGTTGGTAATGTTTACAAAATGGCGGATTATAATATGAAAGCAATAGCAAAACATTCAGTTTTTTTAATTATTTTAACCAAGCGTCCTTTATTCTTATGAATAATCTTCTGATGGCATTCAAAGGGTATTATTATATATGTCAAAATTGAGCCAGCAGATTCAGTTCAGTATTTATATAGCAACAAATTACATGAAGGTAAATTCAGTTTGGAAAATATTGTACGAGTATATAAATATAGAGATATCCATTTAATAGTACTTTAGAGAAATAAATCTTTTCCGTCAGGATTACTAAAAAAATAACTACAAAATATTTTAAGTACCGATTGTTCTGTCAATAAGAGAATTGTTCTATTAGGAGATTTTAATATATGTCGTGGCAGTGACTGTGACCAAATAGAAGACATCCTAACGGAAAACGGCTTAATATCTCTGCTATGTAGAGATAAGAGTACCACTTCAGGAAATACTCACATAGACATAGCGGATAGGAGTAAGCCTCTCATATATTGGAGGTAGGAGCTGTATCAACTACCTCCCCCGGACCAACAAGCAGCAGGCATACCGTCAAACCTTTACTATGAAAAATGTTAAACTAATTTTGTGCCGTAGAGCTTTTTTTTATAAATACCATAATGGTCGTAGCAGGTACGGATATGTACATATGGAAATGTAAAGTATAACTACAGTACCAAGTTAACTATATTCATAACTCCAAATCTCTACAAAATATATCAACAAATGTGTTTATAGCATTATAGAATTCAACTATGAAACTTTGTGATCATTATAGGTATAACATTTCAACTGACATGGAGAAAAAATTGTGTTGATCCCATATGGCAATGGTTTATCTCTCACGTACATTTTATTTGTATGAGCGTGGTTTTATAAACTATAAAGGTAAAGAGTATTTCGTAGTCGTCTAACCCGACTTCAGACTTTTTTACTCGGTTTCTTAATAGCTATTTGGAAAATTTTCTCACAAACATATTAAAATTCATACATATTTTTTAAGAAGCAATAATCCTGATATACTGCTTAAGGCGCAATGGGGCATTTAAATCAAGCCTTCACATAGAAGCGAATAATGAAAGCACAAATTTTTCCTAAATTTTTCTCTTCTAATTTTTGCAGTTGTTTAATCAAAAATTTTTTGAATTAACCAATTTTTTTAGCGGTTTTATATTTCGACTGGCTTCTTGTATCTTTCACCAGATAGATGGATTTATAATGATGATTATAATCGAGCATCAAATCTTCTTCATAAAATAAAAGCTGTTAATGACACCGCAAAAAGAGGTGTGAAGTTAATGGAAGAATATAATAAAGAGTTGACTAAAGACGAACCAAATAAACAATATTTACAAATTATTGCCTACTACAAAAAAGTTTACAGATTACACATAAACAACTTTATCAAATACAGAAACTACCTAAGTAATTTAAATATGTATAATTTTGTTTCTGACTTTAAGTATATTACTACATGAAAATAAAAAGAAAACCAAACATACAAAAATGTTACACCGCTAATTTGAAATTGCGAAGAATATGCTTATTCTGTATTCCATTACCTTTTTTATGTTGATAGAGCTATTTCACATCAAATCGAAAATTTTTAGCCTATGAGACCTGGAATCCGCGTTCAAAATTTGTTCCCCATATATTCTGCAGCCATCCTAATATACATACATATATTATATGCGTATGGATGTTAGTATTACTGTTCTTCCCTTTTGTATAGTTTTTAATGCAGGGGCAAAGCAGAAAACCAAACAAATAAAAAAGCAACAACAAAGCAAACGAATAAAGAAGTCTGAAGTCGGGTTAGACCGACTTCGAAATACCCTTTACCTTTCCTTGTGCGCGCGAGTTCAACAATGCGGATGTTCTCTTCATAAATCATCATTAGGAGCATATCTACGGTAGTTTTCGGTAGGGTATTTTAAATTGATTATAGTAGAGGGAGGCATAGCCTTTATCTGATCGACCCCATTTCTTGTAGGGACAATATATGTACTAATATAAAATTTCGTCCAAACCTTTAATTAAACAGGAAGCTAGTAATGATTTTTGGTCAATTGTGGGCATGGCAGTAGTATTATGATCTCCATATTCTGCACCCACACTATTATAGACCCCATTTATATTTCTACCAATATTTATTCCGCTGGCATCAATACGTGCATAGATGGGCTAATTTTAATTTTAGACACGAAAGTTCCTTATCTCAAAAGTGGAGGTGTCTTTTCCCTGATTAACCCCATTTGTTGCATATGGGTTTATAATGTCCACATATTCCTTCTCGTAATATTTCGTCCAAAAATTTCTACCAAATCTTAAGTTATGAATAATTGTTAATAGTGGACGTGACAGTTAAAATATGCCATCCAATTTTGCAAAGTGTTTAGTAGCACCCACATCTCCATAACTATTGAATTGCGTCACTATTCAATTAATTGAGCCGAAGTTACAGTCATTTTAAAAAAGCTTCCTTATATGGGAGGTAGGCATGGTCTTTGTGCAAATTGGACCATATAGCAACCTGGTTCTGTATCTTTGTCCACACTATACATTTGCATAATTTCATTAAGATAGCTATAACGGTGTAGGAAAGAAGTGGCCACATACGTACAGGCGGGCGGACAAAATAAAAATATATATGTCCATACCGACCACGCCTTCTTCTTGAAATTGCAAACCCTCTCAAAAGGAAAAATATGTACCAGTTTTATATATATTCTCGTATACTAACTAACCCGGCAACGTTGTCTATATATTTTTTTAAATAAATGTTAAATAATAAAAAATGTTTGGAATTAATTTTAAAGTATAAACATTTTTATTGAAAACAAATAAAATAATAAATTATTGTAATGCTAATCTGTGAACGATATTTCTTGTTTCTCCATTTTCGGCACAAACAAATAAATTGGCGGGTTTACCAATGCGTGAACAGGCTACATATGTGTCCATTGGAGAAGCATGAATTCTCTAAATCTAAACCACAGATTTGCATTGACTGGCCTTGTGCTTTGTCATGGCAAAAGCTAAACGAATCGGGAACTGCAGTCGTTTAAATTGTATTGGTGCATCTGTTGGAATCATTGGAATTCGTGGCAATAAAACATGTTCCCCTTTGAAGTTTTCATTAATGATAGTTGCCTCAATAACGTGTCCCGCAAGTTTTTTAATAACTAATCTCGTTCCGTTACAAAGTTTTGGCGCATTGAGATTTCGTAAAAAAATGATTGGGGAACCAACTTTCAATTGTAAATTATGTGACGGAAGACCTGGTAAATCCAAAGAATTTAGAAATTATATTGGGAAATTAACGGCTTCATTTTCATCCACAACTGTATTTGGCATGGCGTTGATCTGGCAGCAGCGTCGGCAAGATTTAAATTCCAATGCAAATCTCCTTCTAATAATCCCAATGCTCGGCATGAATATTCAAATATTCGAACGATGTTGATCCAGGAATATTAATTAACAACAATCGTAAACAAAAGCATTCTCGCTGTTTGGGATGAACTGTGTATAGTCGGCCTAATCCATTAGTACAAAATTTTCCCTGGATAATCGGCAACAGCTTTTCCTCTCTTACGGGGTTCCAATGTTTTTCTCGACATATTCCACGTGAAATAGGTTGGTACTTCAGCATAGAAGAATGTTCTCGCAAATCGACCATAATCATTTTGTTGTTGGCATAAACAAAAAAAATCAGTCAATGTTGTTGTTGGTTGAATAACTGCTCGTTCTGCTGCATTTTGTTCAGTAAAATATACTCGTTGGCCGTTTTCGAGGTGAATAGTCAAATTAACGACAACTGGATCTCTTTCATGAATAGGGAAAGAAAGATTTCGCCATACAGCTTCATTGCTGCTGATGTATCTGCCCATTTGGTAGCGTGCAACCTCATCATTTTCATTCACACCTTCTACAGCGAAATCGGCCATGTCGTTACCTTTATGTACATATTTACAGATTTATTTATTTAACTTAACTGAACTGCAATATTCATCATTAATATGAGCTTTATATGTTTTGGATAACAGTGGGGAGTGTGGTACAACCCATTTATTATCAATTTCTTTATCATTTCTGGCAATCATCATAAAGGAATATCCACCATCTTCAGTCGATCGTCTACGATACAAAGGATATCCATCATTTCCAGTGATTGTATACGATAGCAAATCCTTTGGAAAGCGTTTTGTGCAATTACCATTGTCTATGCATGGTGAATTCATATTGATGGCACCGCAAGGACCATGGATCATGTTTGTAGTCATAATTTGGAATAACTCTGGATCAATGTCCGGATCTGGGATTTCGGCAGAGATTATGCTATCCATTTCTTCAGGTCTAATTTTGTTGATTAGCCAAATCAAAATATGGGCATGTGGCAGTCCACGTTTTTGCCACTCAATTGAGTACATCCAACAGCGAGTTTCACCAAAACCATGATGTTTGACAATCAAATCAATTAGTGACTTTAATTTTTGCTTGAATACACGCGCTGTAATATCGTGTCGATCACTTGCTGCTTGGCCAGGCAATAAATATTTTATTATATCATCTCATTTTGGATTAGAGGTGAAGGTGATGAATAAGTCTAGCCGACCGTAAGAGCGAACATAAGCCATAGCATCCTGAATGTACTCTTGCATATGACGTGGACTGCCTTTGTATAATGATAGTAATATACAAATATTTCCTATTTCATTCGGATTGAAATTGCCGTCAATATTGTTATTAATTGCATAGCACAAATGAATGTATTCTTCGGCTCGTAATTTAGCTTGATTGAATCGGATATAACGTAATCGCTCGCTTTCGATTTTCGCATACATATCTACGATAAACTGATGGAGCAAATGGCGGCATTTTAAAATATGAGTGTCCTGGTTGGTCCTAATCATAATTTTATGCGAATAAAAATTTATTGCGCTGGCTTTTTTATTCGATTTTTCACCTGTAACATGAAGAAAAGACTGTGTAAATGTATGTTAATATTAAACATTTGAGTAGTTAAGTGTACCTGTTGCTGGATTTGTTTGTTTGATATTGATATGATAACCATCTTCACCTTCCCAAAATATTAATGGATATTGCAAGGCGGTCATAGGAACTATGCGTATCCTGAATAGTCTGAAGAGTGTTATTTCGGCGCAAAATACTGTAATAAGTTCTGTTAGTAATACAGTTAGTTTTGCCTATCAATATATTCCCTACGCAGATGATGGGCTCATATGATTGTTTGGTTGCGCGAGAGCTTGTGCACTTTTGTAAGTTCTATTGAAGCGACTAAAGTCAGCTCGTTGTGAGTACAAACAGTTATGATTTGTGTTTAAATCGTCTCCTAAAATTCCATCGGCTTTGACTGGAAAACTATCTTCTACAGTTTGAAATGTGTGTTTAAAGGTTTCTTGCTGAATTTTTAGTAAGATTTTTGATGTACCTAAAGTATAAACATTTTCTTTTGAAATTCCTGTTAATGGACAAGAATGTTGGCTGAAAATATCTTCGTCGAATATACTACCAATTTTTAGCAGTGAAATTTCTGCTCCAGTATCTACTAAAAAATTTATGTATGTATTCTTGTATTTTATTTTGACAAAACGTCCTATATGTCTGTCTGTGTTTATAGTGAATGCTGTTTTGAGTAATTCTTTTTTGTTTATCCCCGCACCACTCATATTATTTTGTATATTTAGCAGGCGGGGAGGTCGTCGTTTCCCTGTTGATTTATGCAGTCAGCTGTGTCTTGTGCAGTGGTTTCTACATACATTATTCTATTTCGACCGGAGTTTCTTCTGTTATTGTTGTTGTTTCTGTATGTCTGCTGGTCAGTGCGTTGGTTATTGTAGTAGTTGTTTCTGTACGGTTGCTGATTAGTACGTTGACTGTTGTAGTGGTTTGTGTTGTTGTTATTTCTCCAATTACTTCTGTAAGCAATGTTATTCGAATTTTGTTGTCTGTTGTTATTGTAGTAATTTCTGACGTTGCCATTTGGGTAATGACTTCTTTGGTTATTGACATTAAAATTATTGCTGCGGTATCTGTTTTGTTGAAGCATATTGTTGTATTGTTTTTGTTCGCGATAATTATTACTTCTATATGACAAAATGCGAGTCTCGTTCAGTTTTTCAAATTCGTCAGCTATTTGTACCGCTTCTTTAAATTGTTTGCTGCGGCTTGCTGTAGTTGTTTGGATTGTTGACATATTGATTAGACCGTTTTTGAATGAATTGAAAGCTATTGTATCGTTATTATTTATGATTGCTTTCTTTACTTCTGCAGAGGTGTCTGTAGGTTGTAACTTGTTTAGAGTACAAATAAGTTCCTCAATCTGTTCTGCATAACGAGAAATTGTCTTACTACCCTGTCTCAGTTTCGAAAGATCATCTAATATGCAATTTGTAGTTTTTGTGGGTTTTAAAAAATGTTTTAATTCTGAAATTAATGTTGTTGTATTGTCTGCTCCTGCTAGTGCTAATTTGTTCTTAATTTTGTCCGGTAGTTTAGTATTAAATACTAGTGTGAAAAATATGTTCTCACTCGTTGTTGGTACAGTGGTCTTCATAATTTCCACTAAGCTTATGAATTTGGACAAGTCTTCAGGCTTGCCTCAGAAGTCAGGTATTGCCGTCAGGCAATCAATTACATTAAAAGACGTCATAGCGAGCTCTGATAGTTGTTCTGTTTCTAATTTTGCTAATTTGTCCTCTTTCATAGACTTTTGACTGCTAATGATTTTCTTAATATATGTGCTCAGTATATTAAACCTAGATACTAATGTGTTTCTTTCTAAGCTGGGGGCTTTGTTAAGCTCTAGTTCAAAATAAGCAGTTTGTGTATTGAGTGTTGCCTGTAAGTCTGTTATGTAATTCTCGGTATATACTCTATTCGGGTTTTTCTTTAAAATGCTTACAATTTGCTCAATTTTTTCTAAAGAAGCTAGGCTCATAACTTATTTCTTAGACACTATCTCAGTCAGGTCAAAAATAGATTTTGTTGCCTTTATGGACTGTTTCCTATTATACTCTCAGTACATTTGCAGTAAAGTTATTCCTAACTGTAGTCCTACGATAATGGTTATGATTAGGAGTTTCATATCATGTCCCTCTAACATGTCAGAATGTTGACTATGCGTGTTTAGTATTGTAACCTTTGGATCTCCACTATGGTTCTCTATTTTAGATTTTGTGCCTCCCATGTTTGGAGTTGACAATTACAAATATTTAGTTTGTATTTTATATATATTTGAGTAGAATATTTAAATAACTACACGATTTACTTATATTAGTTATAACAATTATTACCTATTTAAATGTTTTATTGTACTACATTATATAATTTTAACAACTTTTTAACATATTTTAATTTTTTTAAATGATTAATCTATAGTTAATAATAAAATGCTTTATTTATAGTAATAGTTATATTAATTTCTATTTATAAAAATATTCAGCTGATTTATGTTGTTGTAGATCAAAATGGGCAGTATTTATTTATCATTGTCCTTGTTTCTAACGTTTTTACTGCACCATCATCCCAGTCTTTAGCTGTGTGTTCCGCTAATGCCTATTGCTTTCCATAACCATGTCAAAAACTCAATTTTTCCGGCATCAGTTAACGGCTTGTGAGGCTTTAATATCGCTTGGTCGGTTTCCATATATACGAATTTTAGTTATTCTTCTTTTATAGAGTTTTTTCTCTTCGACCGTCTGTTGCAGATTGTAGCCGTGATATAGTGTTTTTAGCTGTAACCTGTTTTGGACCTTTCTTCCGGCTCTCTTCCCTCTCTTGCGTTCCTTATTGTTTTGGCTTTGACACAAGCTTCGTCTTAACTCGGAGTTCTTCACTTGCCTGTCCCTGTATTGTTCAATGGTAATCGGCTTAGGACCTTCGGATGAGCCTGACGGGATACAACGGATGTTGGTTGTTTTTGACCCTGGTTGTGGTTGTGGCACGTATTCCTCTTCTAAAGTGACTGCTCGTTTATAGAAGGTATCTAAGAGTTGTGGTGCTGGTACTGCGTTCCCCAGTGGGTACAGCGTTTCCTTGACTGCTGTTTCCTTTGTTTTTACTGTTTCCAGATGTTTAGCCGCTCTGTTGTAGGTTCTTTCAAATAAGGCGTGGAATTCTGCGTCATTCATCCCTGTAGCACTTGTTGTCTGGACAGCGGTATAGCAGGAAAATCAGGATCGGTGTAAAAAATCAAGAATCAGGAATTTGGTCTGGTCAGCAATATCAGGATCGGTGTGGCAGGATCAGCTATCTGGTCAGAAAGATATGGCGCGGTGTGGCAGGATCGCCATGTAATAAGTTCTGTTAGTAATACAGTTAGTTTTGCCTATCAGTATATTCCCTACGCAGATGATGGGCTCATATGATTGTTTGATTGCGCGAGAGCTTGCGCACTTTTGTATCGGCGCCTTAAGGCAGCCAAATGTTCTAATTGAAGCGACTAGAGTCAGCTCCTTTGAGTTCTATTGAAGCGACTAAAGTCAGCTCCTTGTGAGTACAAACAGTTATGATTTGTGTTTAGAACTAATCTTTATTCTTATAACAACGTTCTTATATACTTATTCCTACCATTTATTTTGCTATAATTAGTGTATCATTTCCATATTTCCAATATCCCATGTGTCATGAAAATCACATGTGCAAGCAATAAATTATGAATGTGCAATTCTTGCCTACGGCAGACCTTTGAGGTTCGAATTGCACATGACCTAATTTAAGTGCATTGCTTTGGGATAAAGGAAAGGTTTGAGCATGTGGAGTGAGTGTGTGTGCGATCATGCCGCGCGTGCACTACACATTTCTCTGCTGCATTTGGTTCTTTACAATCGCAGGCATACGTATAGTATGCATGACTTTGATGATACACTACAATACGAATATCTCTATTTTCAAATGCATCACCAACCATTACAATCCCAACTTCATTAACAGTGGGAGCATTGAATCGACGCGAATGCTCTCCAACTGGAACTTTATCGGCTTTAATGACAATCATATAATTGTCGTTCACTAATTTATTCCGCATTTGATGGAACAATTGAATCAGTTGATTTTTTTCTGTCAAAAAAGTTTGTAATGTTGATACTATTGCTCGTTGTTCAATGTGCTTAATCCGATTATAATCACAACGAACATTAACTTGTTCTTCTGCTTCTCCTACAAAATATATTTGATAGAATTTGGGAGTTTCAGTTGGAATTGGAAGCAAGGAGCCAATATTATGATACACTTGGCCTTGTATTTTAAACGTCGAATTGAAATTACGACCTCGTTCATCGACGGATGAAATTATTTTTGCAGCAAAAGATGTCATTTGAAAGCAACTATTAAATTTTCTGATGTTTTTTAGAAATAATTTTGAATCTTGATTATCTCCGGACATTAATGATGGTGGATGTAATACTGGTAAAACAACTTTTCCAGAGGCACAACACATCCCAGCGATCTCATTTTTAAATTTTAGAGCGTGACAATAAGTACATTCTTTATCCATGTTGCCAATCATAATTTTTACGTGAGCACAATATTCAAATTCTAGATCATATTCAAATGCGATACGATTAAAATATGACAATGTAAATGCTCTGGCTGTCTGCATACGTTCTCTGTTTGTGAGTTGATATAAATTGCGATTTGCACCTGCTCTCTGTTGGCGTCTGTCTCTGATTGTGTTTCTCATTAATGTCCGGCGTTCATTCTGATGTTCAGTACTTTGTGCTGAACGTAATCGCGATACCCTTAATCTGGTTGCTTCATTTACTTGTAATCTTTGTTCCGTGTTTAAATTTGCTCGATCCGTATTTCCTCTTTGCGATGCCGAAGTTCTGCGACCAAGATTTGAACGACGTCGTGGCATTTTATTGTTACACTAATTAGATGTGGAGAGAAATTGTTTGGTTTTGAGTTACGTGTGTTGCAATTTTATATTGTTGAAAATATATTCTCCTTTTTTTCTACTTTTTTTATTTTACCTTTGAAAAACAATCGAATTTAAATATTTTGTGTTTTAAATTTGTCTTCAATGTGTTTTTTATATAAGGAAAATCTAATAACTAAAAATGAAATGTCAAATATTAATACATATTGAATTGATATGAACCCCTAAAAAATCTTTCTCTAAACCTAACGTATAGTGTTTGTACGAAATGTATGAAAAAAAAACTTTTGTGGCGCCACCTGGCGGATGAAATATATACTATAACCTCACAGGCCACGACACAAATATATGTTGTAAATTTAGTTATGATATCTTTTATGGTTCCTGAGATACTTCGAGACATACCTACGCACGAACGATTTTATATATTAAGATAAATATATATGTATATATATATATATATATATATATATATATATATATATATATATATATATATATATATATATATATATATATATATACAGGGTGGCCCTAATGAGACCTAGTGATGTTAAACACGTGTAACTCTTGTAATAACGGGTATTTTTTAATGATTTATTTTAATATGTTAAATACATTTTATGGAAATTTAACGTGACTATGTGTGAAATATGACATCAGACAAATGACCACCATTTTGCTCGATACAGGCATTGGCTCTTTGATCTGATCTGAATTTCTTGAAATTATGCGTTCACCAAAAATTTCACGCAGCATGTCAATAGTTTGCCTAGCAGTATGCGCAGTGGCTCCATCTTGTTGAAACCACAAATTAGGATGTTGCTCCACCATTGGCCGCAAAAAGAACAAGCGTGACATAATTGAACGATGATGAAAAAGTTACACAATCCTTTTTAGTAACCAATTCCAATTTTAGAAAAGTCAGTACAACGCATTTCAGCAAATAGTGTTATTCCAGGCATATAAAGTCATCATCGTTAACTATTATCGATGAAATTTCTATGTGTCCTGTTTTAATATTGAAAGCCACAGATAAGATTTTGCGAGATTTGTGTACATACGATCAAAATAAGCTGTTTGCCGGGAAACCAGTTTTGTTATGTGAAGATTTTCGGCAAATATTGCCAGTTGTCCCACATGGTACACGTTCCAATTTAATTGAAAATTGTGCTACACACACCACCCCCCCCTGGCGGATGCAGCGTGGTCTCCATGGCCAGCTTATTGATTTGCTGCCGCGGTTCTTAATCCGCCACACTGCATCGGGTGGAGCAACAATAAAAATTTCTATTAATACTCTCCGCTACACCATCCGTAGCCTCACTCAACTTCTATCGCGCAGGTGCTGCCTGGCCTCCTCAATATCCATGCACATAGCGAACCCGCCCCTTCCCTACCGTCTTAGCCTAACATTATTTTGTAAAAATAACTACACGTTTTACTATTTTATAAATGGAATTCTATTTACATTTATCTGGTCTTCACCAGATGGGGCGGGAGACAATCTCCTGCAGCTGCTCCCTGCTGTCACCTTTCAGCTTTTTATTTAAACTGTCTTTTTGATACGCGCAGAAACACCCCTTAGCTGACACCGGCAATACTTGTCTCCTTTATTATTTGAAACAAGTTAATTATTTTTCAACATTCACATACATTTAAATAAAACACTATTTATTGTGGAAGGTCTGTCTATCCATGGACATTTTTGTAATTTCGCAGCGCAGAGTTTAATCAAGATCGAACAAAGCGCGTACCGAACCCGTTCACTATTTACTGTTATCTTCCGACCCGTTTGAATTTTCAAATATAAGTTCCTTGTTTTTCTTTGCCACTGCCTTAAATCATTTTTTTTTCTACCCCACCATATTTTCAAATCCAGGTTTCAGCGGTCAAGGCGGGCCACTCTATCTCTCCATCCCCTTATTTTCTCTTTTCTCTACGCACTCTATTCCGCAGAATTTTCCCTATTCTGTTATATCGGCATTCAACTGGACAGCTGACTTTCATTCTCAGCTGTTCAGCTGCCCTTATCATGCCAGTATCAGTAATTTTAATTAACTTTTGCCACATTTTTTCAGATATAGGACACGAACAATTGTGATACTGTTTGGAACGAGGCTGTTTCGTACCAAAATGTGACCCTCATCCAAAATATGAAACCCAGACGAGAGGCAGTCGAATTTGTTGAATTTTTGAAAACGAATGGTAATGGTGTCGCAAGAGAATTCGCAAAGTTGGGTCGAAATGTAATCAAAATTCCGCAAAACGTAGTTGGAAATGAAAGTTATGTAATTGATTATGTATTTGGCAATATTGCAGAAATTATATTATCATGACGCATTTGTTTGAGCACCAACTAATAAAGATTGTGCTTTTCTAAACCGAAATGTTCTCAACCAAATGCCGGGGAAAGAATAAGTTATTACAGTTACGGCAAAATCATTTGCGATAATGATGCTTATCACCCGACCACTCCCCGGTAATAATATATTTAAAAAAAACCAGAATTAATTGGAAAAACAATAAAGCTGACCTCCAAGAAAACAAATTGGCTCAAATATCGTAAATATATTAGTATCCGCATGTGCGCTGATACAAAACTCAAGAGTAAAGAGGATATTGAATCGGCGACGCAGGCTTTTGATTCAATAATAAATGCAGCTGCCAATAGTGCCACGCCCGAACAAAACTCAACTAAATCCAATACGACACACACTACATCGCACCACATTGAATGCCTCGTTAAAGAAAATAGGAGATTAATTTGAGTGGAAAAAATATAGTTCGCCAGCAATAAAATTGAAACTAAAATCAGTCCAAATTCAGCTGAAAAGCACTCTTCGCGAGGAAAAGGAAGAAAGTCTAAATATATAATTGGAAGAGTTGGCTCTCTCAAAGTCAGTAACCACTCTGGAGAGCCACAAAAATGGTTAAAACACCGATGGATAGTGAATCACCTTTAAAACAAAGCGATGGTACTTGAGCAAAAACAGATGAAGAAAAAGGCAATTCAGTTGCAACTTACCTCAGTTGAGTCTTTCAACCTAATCCGTCTTCCCACAAGAACAATAGCATTCAGAATGTTTCAACAATGACAACAGCATTATCAATTCGTTTTAAACCAAAAGGAGTTCAACGCCTGTGTACAACGAGTCTCAACCCAAAAAAACACCTGGATGTGACTTAATTACCAAAAATATGATATAAGAATTCCGCAAGTAGCTCTGATACACATATTTTTAATGCAATACTCCGTCTGGGCAACTTTCCTACAACATGAAAAACTTCCGAAATAATAATGATTTGAAAACCAGGAAAAGACCCTACTAAAGTATCTTCATGTCGGCCCATAACTCTCCTCCCAGCCCTCTCTAAATTGCTCGAGCGGTTAATGCTGGAAAAACTAACAACAAAGCTCAATTCAATTATTTCTCATCACCAATTTGGTTTCCGCAGCATAGAACTATCAAGCAAGTTCGCATTGCTTCTGAAATAAGACGAGCATTCGAACAGAGGATGTACTTCTCAGGAATATTCTTAGATATTGCACAGGCCTTTGATAAGGTCTGGCATGACGGACTTATCTATAAAATTAGAAAGTTTCTGCCGAGCAAAATCGCACAGGCTTGGGTCATAATCGGCAATTCAGAGTAAAATATAAATAATTAATATCGATCACCGCACTCCATGGTTCGTCAGAAATGAAAATATTCACCGCGACCTGAATATATCACCAGTTGAAAGAGAACTCATAGACTTAACAAGGAAATATAAAACCTAAATTAAGTGTCATCCAGATCAACTAGTAAGGAACCTGATTCAAAGGATGTCTACATCTCGTCTTAAAAGACCACTTCTTTAAAATAATATTATATAATTCTAAAAAAAATATTGCTGGTTTTCAATAGAAAAGATACAATAAATAAATCTATGTTTAATTGAAAAAAAAAAAAAATGATGCGGAGGTCAGTAATTATCCAGCGGAATTTATAAACTCCTCGAATGTCAGACACAAATTGATTTTGCAAGTCAATTGCATTGTTCTCTTGATAGAAATCTAAAAGCAAAGGGAGCTTTGATTAATTGTACAAGAATGCGTCTCACGCTCGGTATCGCATAATAATGCTATTGATTGTGAGATATTGACTGGAATAACACATGTGTTCTTATCCCCCGCATTTTTTGACTTATTCTGCAAGTTTGCTGGCGATTTCCAACGAACGCAATATCCAAATATGCCTGCTTTCGTCATGACTGTTAATAAATCGCTAGACCATACATTCAATAAAGTTAGCATTATGTTGAAAAATCCAGTATTCACGCATGGGCAGTTATATATTTGTGACAAAAATGAACAAGCCCATTCAGCAAAAGATGAACGTGTATTCACGAAAAATATTGTTGACATCGACGTGTTGCCAAATTATTAAATTTACAATGTAATGTCATATACATTATTCTAAGTGTAATAATTAGAAGTACCAAAAGAATTGCAATTTTGCTTCAATTCAAAGGTTAAGTACCCCGGCGACCGAGTTTCGCACATACTTTTAGTTTTAATTTTACTAATTTTAAAAGAAACGGTTTATTTACTTTCAATTTTAATAAAATAATTTAATTAAAAAATAAGTTAAATGAAAACTAAATGTTGTTTATATGGTCCAATCTCAACCACTGGACGGCCCTAGTTGGAATTACTCAGCAAGCGGTTACATTTTATTTAACATTTCATATTTACGGGAAATACTCTCTTGCTGTGCTAACAATGATTGATATCGAAACACGCCATCTTGGTTGCCGTGACTTGACAAGAAAGAAATACAACATTGCAAAAAACTCCATGTGAGGGTATGTTTGTAGAAACCGCCGAACTGATTGAAGTAATTGGCATATTCATTGAGAAGTGTGGAGCAAATTAGTTTGACTGAAACGTTTTTAATCATATAAAATTTTAATAATAAAATATTTATACATATTTATACACATTTTTAATACATGCATAAAACTAAATTTTATTGATAAAAACAAATATTAAAGGTAACCATTTCACCCGATCACAGTAGATGGATTTTTTTAATGCGAAACCGGGGCAGTTTTGGTGTAAAGAGAATTTCCAACTAGAGATGCGTTTTCCGATGCCGATTATTTTAGGTTCAATGAAGGTCGTATATAAATTATTTTTTAAATTTGATACCGCGCTTCTTTGTTTGAAAAAGATCCCACATAGTGGTGTTCTTAGAAAAATTCGAACTTCCAGTGGTCTTGAAAGTGACAGGGTCTTGAAAACGATTCAAAATATGTGAAGCAAAGAAATAGCAAAACAACAAATTAAAAACCTAAACTGCTCTGTGACATTCGGCGACAAAAATGAATAACAAAACAGATACAAGCTAAAAATTCCAATTGCACTATGAGACTTTAAAAAATTGCTTTTGTTTTAAATCAAGATTGCAGATTCAGGCCTGAAAACTCAGAAAAACTATCATGATAATTTGAAACTGTAAAAATTTTTCTACATAAAAAGTTCATAATTTCTGACACTATTTCAGATTTGAACTTGGAGCAAAATAATATTAATATTATTTCCGGCAGACAATTTATCCTTTTCTTTTATCTCATATTTTTTATATTGAAATTATTATTTATTGTATTCACACACATTCATGCTTATTACAAAGCCGTCGATCCTCATACTTCTATGTTTGGGGTACGTATGATACTTATTCTCAACAACATATATGAGAACGATGCAAAATAAGTATGGCTCGCGTATGTGCACATACATATATACTATTCATGCAAGTAATGGATCGCTTCATTACTCTAGTGTGAAATATCCACAAACATTATGCTTAAATGAGGTGAGTCATCTGCATGATTTGAAGAATTTTTGTAATATTTTGCATCAAACAAGAGACAGAAGTATGCTTCAATCTGTTACACATAACGGGTTGCACTCATACGTATGACGGCTTTTACTGAAGCCCCAATTAGTCTTGACGAAACAAATGTAGCGAAACAAAACAAAAATCCCATAGTAAACCACTGCTTTCAAACTGTACCCACAGCAATGTGAGCAACAAAATGAATATTTACGACGGATAAAATGTGTGCAGGTTGCAGTATTTTCTGTCAGCGTTCGTAGTTCGTAGTTCTGTAGACATTTAACACTTTTTAAACGCTTTTTATACCTTTTACCTTTAAAAAAGGTAAATAGGGTATACTAATTTTGTGCTTTTGAGAGGGGTTGCAATTTCAAGAAGGACGCGTGGTAGGTATGGACATATATATATACAGATATGATCAGAATCACTTTTTAAGCAATTTGTATTTCGTCTGTCCGTCTCTCCGTCTGTCCGTCTGAGGAGACTTTTTTTCTACACCGTTAGAGCTATCCTAATAAAATTTGCCAAAAGTGCTTTTCTAAACCGAAACGTTCTCAACCGAATGCCGGGGAAAGAATAAGTTATTACAGTTACGGCAAAATCATTTGCGATAATGATGCTTATCACCCGACCACTCCCCGGTAATAATATATTTTTAAAAAACCAGAATTAATTGGAAAAACAATAAAGCTGACCTCCAAGAAAACAAATTGGCTCAAATATCGTAAATATATTAGTATCCGCATGTGCGCTGATACAAAACTCAAGAGTAAAGAGGATATTGAATCGGCGACGCAGGCTTTTGATTCAATAATAAATGCAGCTGCCAATAGTGCCACGCCCGAACAAAACTCAACTAAATCCAATACGACACACACTACATCGCACCACATTGAATGCCTCGTTAAAGAAAATAGGAGATTAATTTGAGTGGAAAAAATATAGTTCGCCAGCAATAAAATTGAAACTAAAATCAGTCCAAATTCAGCTGAAAAGCACTCTTCGCGAGGAAAAGGAAGAAAGTCTAAATATATAATTGGAAGAGTTGGCTCTCTCAAAGTCAGTAACCACTCTGGAGAGCCACAAAAATGGTTAAAACACCGATGGATAGTGAATCACCTTTAAAACAAAGCGATGGTACTTGAGCAAAAACAGATGAAGAAAAAGGCAATTCAGTTGCAATGTACCTCAGTTGAGTCTTTCAACCTAATCCGTCTTCCTACAAGAACAATAGCATTCAGAATGTTTCAACAATGACACCAGCAGTATCAATTCGTTTTAAACCAAAAGAAGTCAAACGCCTGTGTACAACGAGTCTCAACCCAAAAAAACACCTGGATGTGACTTAATTACTAAAAATATGATATAAGAATTGCCGCAAGTAGCTCTGATACACATATTTTTAATACAATACTCCGTCTGGGCAACTTTCCTACAACATGAAAAATTTCCGAAATAATAATGATTTGAAAACCAGAAAAAGACCCTACTAAAGTATCTTCATATCGGCCCATAACTCTCCTCCCAGCCCTCTCTAAATTGCACGAGCGGTTAATGCTGGAAAAACTAACAACAAAGCTCAATTCAATTATTTCTCATCACCAATTTGGTTTCCGCAGCATAGAACTATCAAGCAAGTTCGCATTGCTTCTGAAATAAGACGAGCATTCGAACAGAGGATGTACTTCTCAGGAATATTCTTAGATATTGCACAGGCCTTTGACAAGGGTAAAATTAGAAAGTTTCTGCCGAGCAAAATCGCACAGGCTTGGGTCATAATCGGCAATTCAGAGTAAAATATAAATAATTAATATCGATCACCGCACTCCATGGTTCGTCAGTCTGGACAAAGATACAGAACCAGATTGCTATATGGGCCTATTTGCACAGAGACCATGTCTACCTCCCATATAAGAAACAATTTTCACCTTTTTTAAAATGACTATAACTTCGTTCCCATTGATGGAATCGTGCCCCAATTTGGCATTTATGGAGTTGTGGGTCCTACTAAACACTATGCAAAAATTGGATGGCATATTTTAACTGCCTCGTCCACTATTAACAAAGAATAATAATTTCAGATCTGTTAGAGATATACGGACGAAATTCTACACGAAGGAATATGTGGACATTATAAAGCTATCTGCAACAAACGGGTTTGATCAGGGAAACCACATGCCCACTTTTGATATAAGGAAATTTCGGGTCTAAAATTAAAATTAGCCCACCTATGCTCGTATTGATGCGAGCGAAGTAAAAATTGGCAGAAATATACATGGGGTCCATAATAGTGTGTGTGCAGAATATGAGGATCATAATACAACTGCCACGGCCACAATTTCTATTAAAGATTTATAAACGAAATTTCACCACACGATAAATGGGCGTGTTATTTTTACATTTTATTGACATATTATTATAACTTACGACCCCTACAATATGTTTAGACGAAATTATATATTAGTACGTATATGAACCCTACAAAGCCATGTACAAATTCGGGGTCGATCAGATGAAAGCTACCAATCCTTCCCATATAATGAACTTAAGGACAATTACCCTATCTATGCTTCTAGTGATGATATATGAATACAAATTTTGTAGCTGTATACATTGGGTCTATACTAGCGTGCATTCCAAATATGGGCAGATTTTTACTACTGCCACGCCCACAATTAAGAAAAATCCTTACTAGGTTCCTATAGAAGATAAATCAATGAAATTTCACAGGAAGGTTGCGGGTACTAAAATAAAACCACACAAGAAATTGGCCTGTTATTTTTAAAGCCACGCACACTATTGACATATTATTTTAACTTGCGAGCTATAATACATTTTTGGACTAAATTGTATGTTAGTACTTATATTGACAGTACAAAGACATACGCAAGAAATGGGGTCGATAAAATCAATTCAAGGTACTCTACCGAAAATTACCGTAGATATGCTCCTAATGATGATTTATGAAAAAAACATCCGCACTGTTCAACTCGCACGCACAAGGAAAGGTAAAGGGTATTTCAAAGTCGGTCTAACCCTACTTCAGACTTCTCTACTCGTTACTACTTGGTTGTGACCAGAGAAGATAGAGAAAATAATGTCTCTTTCGCTGCCGGTGTATGTAGTGTTAGTGTATTTGTGTGCTTTTCATATAGTTCAGCGGACACACCACGATTTTGACTGGATTGACCATGATTTTGAGTGGATTGACTACGATTTTGAGTGGACCCACCTTTTCGTGATCTATAAACAACTTTACTTGATTTTGACATTGGCAATCGATATAATTTGAAATTTGTTTTATCGCAAGGAATAATTTGCTGCTTTTACGTCTTTCTCAGCAGCCGTATCCGGAGATATGATAGCACCAACACATATAATGTAAAAGTTATGTAAATAATATAAACATTTTTAACTAATTTTAAAAGTTTAAGTTTTATTTTATTTTTTTACATGAAGTTGGCTACGAATGCATTTGTATGCATACAAAAAAAAATTATGTTTCTCTTACCAGACATGAATACCAGCAGGAATTTCGATACAGTCATTCACAATACGTATATGATTAACTTCATACAGAAAATGTAGAATGTCATGGAAATATATATTGTCTTGGAATTACATATTTACTTTTTAAATGACATTACATTGTCTCATACTATTTAAATATTATTACATTGTATCATATTCTCTGTCCTTACAATATTCTGACACACATTGCAGTGTCAGATTAGTTTTTAAATTTTTTAGTTGGACAAGGAAAAGGGTGAGAACCCGAACGTGTGCGCAGATGATCTTTAAATAATTAAAGCTTAATTTTAAATATACGAGTAGTTCAATTTAGAACTCTGTAACATTTGGCATCCTTTGCGGGGAACCTTTACCTCGCCTATAGATATTAAATAATTGATAAAAGTATAGTATTAAATTGATGAAAATTATTCGCATTGTGAAAGAAAAGTTTTGTTAGAATTAACAATGCTATATTTGCTTACGAAAGTATATAAAATTAATAATATTCGCATACAAGACAATAATGCCGATAGCAAAAGGAGAAGCTGTATACTGTAACGACTCCTTTTCTATAGCTGGGGTAGGCTCAGCGGCTTCCAGAGGTCGTGCACAGAAAATTTATAAATTCAAGTCCACCAGAGCTATTATATTTCAAATTACTTTATTTATTTAAAATATAATAATAACTACTACGGACTTAGTTAGTCCTTACAATACTATTGAATTGTTCTTAGGTCTATCACTTGTGGTAGTACTCTTCGCGTGCCTAGCTAAGGTTTTATTTTGTTGTCCTTGTCCCTATGGGCGAACTGTCACGTTGCAGATCTATGTGTCTCAGTGAGAAAACGATTGAAAACCAGATGTTCTCACTGAGGCTCTAAGTTCTGGTAGCGTATGGGTCTTAGCAAGAAAACGGTTGAAAACCAGATGTTCTCGCTAAGTCCTCAAGTTCTCGTAGCGTAGGTTACTTAGGGAGAAATCTATGTGTCCCAGTGAGAAAACGATTGAAAACCAGATGTTCTCACTAAGTCTCTGTATCGTTTGTGTCTCAGTGAGAAAGCGATTGAAAACCAGATGTTCTCACTGAGTTCGTAGCGTATGTGTCTAGTAGAATAGGTCTTGTCCAGTCGGCAGTATGTATCAAAAGAAGCTCTGGTATATTCGGCGGTTTGGAGTACACGAGAGGTCTGAACTCGTCGTCGGAATGCAGCAGAACATCAGGTCTGATGTCGTCGGCGGTATGCAGCAAAAGAGACGTACTCCTCGGACGACGCGGCTTATATAGTCTTAAACGACCACCACTGCCAGGGTATAGTGTTGTTGGCGGGCCGCTGTTTGAAGTTCCACTCCCGTTGGTCGGCGTCGCTTGTTGCTAAGTCATGCTCGTTGTTGTTGTAGTGGTTTGTCCTTTGATCACCTTCGCCACTTTGTTGTTGTTCTTCTGTTTGTTGCTGTCCTGAGTATTTGTCCTTTGATCACCTTCATCGCTTTGTTGTTGTTATTCTGTTTGTTGTTGTCCTGATCATTTGTCGTTTGGCAACCTTCAATAGTGTTTTGTTATTGTGGACATTTGCCCTTCGTTCACCTTTGCAGCTTTGTCGATTTTTTTCCATCACTCAATTATTTTATGTATAATTTTCTTCTTTTCCTCTTTGTGTTGTGTCCGTACTGGTGGCATGCGTAGCGATCGTTCTGTCGTGCTACTTTTGTGTTTTGTATTCGATTCTACATGTCGTTGATATATTCTTTAGTGAACGACGTATTCGGCAAGCTCGGTTCCTACTGGGTACTCAACTTCTGGGCTTTGCTTGTATTTGTTGTAATAATCCATATATGGGTGTCTCTTTGAGTTGGAATTAATTCAATGTTGCGTTGCATTAGTCGTGTAGGCTTTTGCTATTTTCTTAAATGCCATAAATTTTAATTGTCGAAGTTTGATGTTACTTTTCAGCAATGTTTGAACTTAAAAGAGATGTTCACAACATGCGTGAAAAACTATGCGCCTCTTTCTAACGTACAGCGAATGCATAATCTTAAAAGCAGCTGTCATGGTGAAGCAACCTATCAGTAGTGGAACCAAATTTTAATATTGCTTGGGACATTCTTAAACAGCGCTCCGACAACAAACGCCGTCCTGTAAAATTGTACTTGCCCGATATTTTGAAACTACCAACAATGAACACTGAATCTGCTGCGTTGTTGATGGTACCACTGAAGCTGTTCGTGCGCTCCCAGAATTGTAACGACCGACGTTAGAAAGGGACGACTGGCTCGTATTCTTAACAACCGAAAAATTATATTCGGTAACGCTGAAGGACTGGGGGAGTTTACCTAACGAAATTCCAACAAACGAAAAATTTGTGAAATTTTTGGAAAATCGCATATATGGGTTGAAAGCGACAGACATACTAAAAGCAAAGCTGAGAGACATACATACGAAGACAGCGATGTCTACGCAATTTATTCGCAGTCACCAATCTAATGTCAAAATATGGCAAATATATATTGATGTATTGCAATGACTTTCGTAAATCCACACCAGCTGATAAACTAAAATTTGTTATAAAATCAAAATTGTGCAGGAACTGCTTCAAAGGCGATCATACGCAAATTGATTGCACAGTCAAAATTTGTGTCTTAAATACAAAGAAAAATATCATACACATATACATGACGCGGTAGGCGTGCAGCCGGGCAGCGTCACCGAAACCAATTCGTATACCACCAATATAAATTCCGAAACGCAAATAACAGCAGGTGAGTCACTAGTGCCACTTGCACCTGTAGTGCTCACCACAGCATGCATTGGAGTACGTGCTGCTACGGGGCATTACCTACAACTACACGCGCTATTTGACAATGGATCACAAGCGTCATTCATCAGTGACTTTGCAGTAAAACAATTGCATTTAGTAGATTGCACCAAATTGTACTGGTGGTACAAAGACTTAATTTTGTGTCTTATGTTGTACCTTCTTTCCAGCTCTTTTTCCACGTCGTCGTGGCTGGTTATCCAAGTTATATTCGGCTTCCTGGCGTAGCTTAGAGTAGTGTTGCTGGCGTTCTCTATACTCTTCAATAGTTATCTGGTTAGGGCCTGCCGCGGAGTTTGACGGTATACTTGTACCTGGCGTTGGCTCCGGAATGTACCTTCGTGGTCGTCTGTTTGTAGTAATAGTTTAATATTTGTGTGGTTGGTACGGTATCTCCAAGTGGATACAGAGCTTCTTGTTTTGATTATCCTTTCTGCTTTATAGTGTACAAATGACTGGCTACTCTACTGAATATTTTGTCGAATAGTGAATGGAACTCTGCGTCATTCAAACCTGGTACACTTTTTGAAGTTTGTTGTTTAGTGATATGCAGGAAATTGCGGGATCGGTGTGGTTAGAATATTGCAGGATCGGTGTGGTTAGAAAATTGCAGGATCGGTGTGGTTAGATTTTTGTAGAAAATTGCAGGATCGCCATGTAATGTGTAAACTATTATATGTCTTGCCTACGAAGTTGTTGGGCTCATGTGATAATTTTGAATGGCGCGAGAGCTTGCGCACTTTGATTTCAGCTCCTAAAGTGGCAGCCAAATCTTTAATATTAAAGCCACTTTAGAAGTCAGCTCAATAGAGTTCAACAGATCGAGGAATGTGTCAGAACTGAATCCTTATTTTGCAAATTACCCTCTTTTATACTTAAATCTTAGTTTACAAAACGAGCAATTTTTGCCTACTGCAGACTTTTGAGGTTCGAATTGCATGTGACCTATTTTAAGTGCATGGTTTGGGATAGAGGAAAGGCCCGAAAGAGTGGAGTGAAGTGTGTGTGGTCATATTGCGTGTGCAGTACATGGTGCATTTAGTTCTGCTAGTGATTCCAGTCATTGGTACGGTATGCATGACCATCATGACACACTATAATACCATATCCAAAACTGCAAGTTGCAAAGTTGCGCTCGATTGCAGTGTACAATTGCGTCGTCTCGTATGATCGTCTGAGTCTGGCGGCGATGCATCGTCTACACCAACTAGTTCAACTTTGAATATTTGTGTAGGAGGTTTGTTGCAAGCTCGTTCCCAGGTTTTGGCGACATGGAACTGCATGTAGAACGGCTACGTTTTCTCTGTCAGGTTCGCTGTCCAGTGGAGCAGGCTGCTTTGACCATATAATATCATCATTGTGCAGCCATGATGGTCCTAACCACCATATGTCAAGGTCCGCTAGTTCTAACGGGAAAATATTCCATGTAACGCTATATCAGTTGGGTTCATTTTCGAAGGCACGAATCGTCACGGGTCAATTGACGTCAACTCTTGTATTTCAGTGACTCTATTGGCGATGTACTGATGTGTTGCCCAGGACTCGAACGAATCCAATAGCGGCATCGGACCAGCAAAGTGGTTGAATTGACGGCAATTGTAGAGCTTGCCGTGGCTTGGTGTCAACCTTTGGAGCAAACAATGCACCGTTAAGCTCCAAGCATGGCACAAATATCTTCTTTAAAGGTGCCACTTTAGTTTTTGCCATAAGTACGGAAACTTGGATAGGCTCGTTTGGTGTTTAGTCACGTAAATATGCAACGGTGGAATATAAAGCGTTAGATGCGTCCGCAAATACATGCAGTTGATAGCTTGTAGTGAAAGGAGACGACGATTCTCTTCCTTGCCTTGATATTTTCGATAAGTGCCAGCCCATCACGAAATTTTATCGTCCCATTTATAACCGCATAACCAGAGTTATTGCGCTATAATTTTATCACTAATTGTGATCGGTGCAAGCAAACAAGTAGAATCATATATTCCGCAAAAATTAGAAAGCTGTTGGCGTTCTGTTGCGATACCAATAGGGTTCTTGCTTCTTTGTCTAAATTAAGATTGCAGTATATATCAATTTCATATTCGTTGACTTTCAGACTGCGCAGGAATTGCGATCCAAGTAGGTATTGAAGTTGACCTTGAAGTTCGAGTGCAGTTTCCTCAGTATCTGCTCTATGTAGGCAATCATCCATGTAGAAATATTTGCGAAGTACTCGTGATGCTTGCGGGTATGTTGTTTATTCCTCTTTGGTTAGGGTGTGAAGAACTTTTATAGTTAAGTAGGCTAAGCAATTAAGAAGACAAGCGACTTAGACAGCTTGTTAAGTCGCGTGTCTTCTTAAACGGATAGCGAACTACAAAACGACCAACGTTATTGCGGCGAGTAGTTTGTTGGAAGTAGTCTTCGCAGTATAATTCGTCTAGTGGCATCGAACATCTAGTGGCACAACAGGCTGTCTCCAATTGTAAAGTTGCTGGTTTTGGCAAGCGGCCTTAAATGACCCATCCCAGATGGGTGTTTTGTGCAACAGGTGCACTCTCCGACAATCGTTTGATGTTGTTATCTGCTAGATCTCCATATAGGTCTGCTTGAACACTTCTCTGGGTCTCTGGTGACGCTGGCGGATCTGGTCTTCGAGTTTCTCCATGTATTGTGCGGGCAAGAAGAACTTTAGAAAGTATCTCCTATATGTACGCCAATCGCGCCACACTCGATTATTGTTCCTGTACCACTTAAGTGCGCTCTCTCTCAAAAGCTCAGGCATGGTACGCGGGAGGAAATCTTTATTAATGACGTAAACTTCTGCCAGTTCCTCGACACGGTCTATAAAGACTAGCGGATGACGCCCTCCGTCAAAGTTAAGGGACCACTTCCTCACCTGGTCAATCACAACGGCGTACTGTGCAACCCCGTTGTGCTGTTGATTCATTGTTGCAGGTGACACGGAGCGATGCTGTAGTGGTCTCCGTACCCATGAGTTCTCTGCCGTTAGTGTTGCATCTGTGTATGCCTCTGGCCTGTCCACTTCCAGCGTTTCACGGGTAACTATGGACACAGCCGGCCTTGGGGATGTGCTCCTAACGTACTTGGATTGTAGCTTCTGCAAAAGGTTTTCCTGATCCTGAGTCAGCTCTGTTTCAGTGAAGAAGTCAGACAGCCGTTTACGGACTTCATCCACGGTGCCTGTAGCCTCTACACTGAATTCATCAGCAAAGATCACCAGCTCATCCTTGCGTAGCAAGTACACCCAGCTTGTTTTCACCATCTTGTGAAAGTCTTAGGTGACGATGAAGACAATTTGTGTGTGTATTATAAGCTGGCGCTAATTCGGCCGTATCCTGCTTGACTGCGTAGACGTAGCTTTTTCTTCGCTCTGGTAAATTCTCTCACGCGCTGAGTTTCCTTCCGATTTGTAGTTTTTGTTTTCCTCAGAGTCTGACGCGCTTATTTTCCGTGTGATATAGATTTCTTTTACTCAGAGTCTGTTACGCTGCGTTTCCTTGTGATATAGTTTTCTTTTACTCAGAGTCCGATGCGCTGCGTTTCCTTGTGATATAGTTTTCTTTTACTCGGAGTCCGATGCGTTGCGTTTCCTTGTGATATAGTTGTCTTTTAATCAGAGTCCCTGCTTGGGCGCCACTGTAACGACTCCTTTCCTATAGCTGGGGTAGGCTCAGCGGCTTCCAGGGGTCGTGTACAGAAAATTTATAAATTCAAGTCCACCAGGGCTATTATATTTAAAATTACTTTATTTATTTAAAATATAATAATAACTACTACGGACTTAGTTAGTCCTTACAATACTATTGAATTGTTCTTAGGTCTATCACTTGGGGAACTACTCTTCCCGTGCCTAGCTAAGGTTTTATTTTGTTGTCCTTGTCCCTATAGGAGAACTGTCATGTTGCAGATCTAAGTGTCTCAGATGTTCTCACTGAGTTCGTAGCGTATGTGTCTAGTAGAACAGGTATTGTCCAGTCGGCGGTATGTATCAAAAGAAGCTCTGATATATTCGGCGGTTTGGAGTACACGAGAGGTCTGAACTCGTCGTCGGAATGCAGCAGAAGATCAGGTCTGATGTCGTCGGCGGTATGCAGCAAAAGAGACCTACTCCTCGAACGACGCGGCTTATATAGTCTTAAACGACCACCACTGCCAGTGTATAGTGTTGTTGGCGGGCCGTTGTTTGAAGTTCCACTCCCGTTGGTCGGCGTCGCTTGTTGCTAAGCAATGCTCGTTGTTGTTGTAGTGGTTTGTCCTTTGATCATCTTCGCCACTTTGTTGTTGTTCTTCTGTTTGTTGCTGTCCTGAGTATTTGTCCTTTGATCACCTTCATCGCTTTGTTGTTGTTCTTCTGTTTGTTGTTGTCCTGATCATTTGTCCTTTGGCACCTTCAATAGTGTTTTGTTATTGTGGACATTTGCCCTTCGTTCACCTTTGCAGCTTTGTCGATTTTTTTTCATCACTCAATTATTTTATGTATAATTTTCTTCTTTTCCTATTTGTGTTTTGACCGTACTGGTGGCATGCGTAGCAATCGTTCTGTCGTGCTACTTTTGTGTTTTGTATTCGTTTCTACATGTCGTTGATATATTCTTTAGTGAACGAACGTATTCGGCAAGCTCGGTTCCTACTGGGTACTCAACTTCTGGGCTTTGCTTGTATTTGTTGTAATAATCCATATGTGGGTGTCTCTTTGAGGTGGAATTAATTCAATGTTGCGTTGCATTAGTCGTGTAGGATTTTGCTATTTTCTTAAATGCCATACTGGGGTTTGTTACTCATGGCGTGTGTGCGTATATAGGTTCCTAAACTGCGCTCGTTGGTTTTTTTGTGAGGGAAAATTTATGTTTGTAAATTTTGGTCCTCACACGCCCTCTCCACTTTACCGACGATGAAAAACGACGACAGCGTCACGGTTGAGTGTCACTCGGTATGCGTCTCGTTTAAATCGTATTCACCCACGTGTCCGTTTTTGCTGAGCCCCTTTGGCTATCTGCAAAACTTCAGCTACTAAGTTCTGTGGTAGAGCACCTCCTTTTGGTCCTTGTAGCTCTTCTAAATTGTGGAATGTGAATAAGGTGCCTGTGTTTGTCGTATGTTTCTCTATTGACTGCCTCTGTTGTTTAATTCTGCTGGGTTGGTGGCTATTGAAGTCACGTTTATCCCTCTTGTCATCGCTTCTGCTGTGTTTGGTGCACTTGATTGCACGGTGGTTGTCTCTTGATCTGTCGCGGTGTCTACGTGGTATGTTTCGGTTGTTTCGCATTGGTTCTGACTTTGCGGTATGATTAGGAGATATCCTGATTGCTCTGATTGTATTTTGTCTTAGCTGTGCCAGCTCCTCGCGTTTGGTTGTGCTCGCGTCCTTTTTCTGAGGCCCATATGTTGATTCGTGTGCGGTCCTTCTGTATATGCATTTGTGGGATTCGCTCGTGTGAGTCATCTTTGTTCTTGGTGTTGTGTGTTTGCAAATTCGTTGGTTCTCTGTGTATTCTCTGTTGTGTCTCTTTACCTCAGAATTTTTGTCGCTGGTGTACTTCTTGGAAGGTGTTGCATCGGTATGTGGGGTATTCTCAACACGTATTGTCGTGCATATTGAAATATCTCGGGGTTGCACGCAATTGTAATGAGATCCTAATGTGATCTCCTGTTCACCACACTTCACTGTCATTCCTAGGCTTGCCATGAAGTCTAGTCCAAGGAGTCGCTCATTAATGGAGTCAGGCATGACAAGTAGCTCTTGCTCGCATGTCTGCTCTCCAAGCCTTACAGTTGCCGTCAATGTCCCTTTGACTCTCCTAGCACTTCCGTCTGCCATACGCGCTCTGGTATTGGATTTTCCAAATTTGCTAGTGGAAGCGCGTAACTTTCGTGCTAGCTCTCTGCTCACAAAACTGTGAGTTGCCCCTGTGTCCAGTGTTGCTGTGATGGTTTCTGTGCCAATGTACACGGTGGCACGGATTCGTTGTCCGTCACAGTGTAATAAGTTTTCCAATGGTGAAGTCTGCTGTCTCTGCTTTGTGCCATGCTGCTTTTCTGTCCGCGGTAGTTCTCGATCGGTTGGTGCTCTTCGTTTGCAGCACTGTATAGTCCTCACATCCCTTTGACCACACTCCCAACAGAACAGGATCTGTGCGTTGCGGCATATGCGTGCTATATGACCATTTTTGCCACAACGCCGGCAGGCTGTTCTGGGATCTATTGCCACTTTGCTTTTTACCGTCACCTGACAGTTCCTCTCGTCTCGTGGTGGACTTTGCTCGCTTCGGCGTTGTACGGGTGGCGCTTGTAGTTGTTCGCGTCCTCCCCGAATACTCTCCAAATCTTCAGCCATTTCTATCAGCTCTTCTAGTGATGTGAAATCTCTGCGGCGCACGTATAGCTGGTATTCTGGCAGGCTGTTCTGGAAAATTCGCTCCCGTTTCTGTTCTTCGGAATAGTCCAAGTGTCGCATTAGATTCTGCAGTTCGACCACAAACTACTTGAACACGTCTCTGGGTCTCTGGTGACGCTGGTGGATCTGGTCTTCGAGTTTCTCCATGTATCGTGCTGGCAAGAAGAACTTTAGAAAGTATCTCCTATATGTACGCCAATCGCGCCACACTCGATTATTCTTCCTGTACCACATAAGTGAGCTCTCTCTCAAAAGCTCAGGCATGGTACGCGGGAGGAAATCTTTATTTATGACGTAAACTTCTGCCAGTTCCTCGACACGGTCTATAAAGGCTAGCGGATCACGCCCTACGTCAAATTTAAGGGACCACTTCCTCACCTGGTCAATCACAACAGCGTACTGTGCAACCCCGTTGTGCTGTTGATTCATTGTTGCAGGTGACACGGAGCGATGCTGTAGTGGTCTCCGTACCCCTGAGTTCTCTGCCGTTAGTGTTGCACCTGTGTATGCCTCTGGCCTGTCCACTTCCAGCGTTTCACGGGTAACTATGGACACAGCCGGGCTTGGGGATGTGCTCCTAACGTACTTGGATTGTAGCTTCTGCAAAAGGTTTTCCTGATCCTGAGTCAGCTCTGTTTCAGTGAAGAAGTCGAACAGCCGTTTACGGACTTCATCTACGGTGCCTGTAGCCTCTACACTGAATTCATCAGCAAAGATCACCAGCTCATCCTTGCGTAGCAAGTACACCCAGCTTGTTTTCACCATCCTGTGAAAGTCTTAGGTGACGATGAAGACAATCTGTGTGTGTATTATAAGCTGGCGCTAATTCGGCCGTATTCTGCTTGACTGCGTAGACGTAGCTTTTTCTTCGCTCTGGTAAATTCTCTCACGCGCTGAGTTTCCTTCCGATTTGTAGTTTTTGTTTTCCTCAGAGTCTGACGCGCTTATTTTCCGTGTGATATAGATTTCTTTTACTCAGAGTCTGTTGCGCTGCGTTTCCTTGTGATATAGTTTTCTTTTACTCAGAGTCCGATGTGCTGCGTTTCCTTGTGATATAGTTTTCTTTTACTCGGAGTCCGATGCGTTGCGTTTCCTTGTGATATAGTTTTCTTTTAATCAGAGTCCCTGCTTGGCCGCCACTGTAACGAATCCTTTCCTATAGCTGGGGTAGGCTCAGCGGCTTCCAGGGGTCGTGTACAGAAAATTTATAAATTCAAGTCCACCAGGGCTATTATATTTAAAATTACTTTATTTATTTAAAATATAATAATAACTACTACGGACTTAGTTAGTCCTTACAATACTATTGAATTGTTCTTAGGTCTATCACTTGGGGAACTACTCTTCGCGTGCCTAGCTAAGGTTTTATTTTGTTGTCCTTGTCCCTATAGGAGAACTGTCATGTTGCAGATCTAAGTGTCTCAGATGTTCTCACTGAGTTCGTAGCGTATGTGTCTAGTAGAATAGGTATTGTCCAGTCGGCGGTATGTATCAAAAGAAGCTCTGATATATTCGGCGGTTTGGAGTACACGAGAGGTCTGAACTCGTCGTCGGAATGCAGCAGAAGATCAGGTCTGATGTCGTCGGCGGTATGCAGCAAAAGAGACCTACTCCTCGAACGACGCGGCTTATATAGTCTTAAACGACCACCACTGCCAGTGTATAGTGTTGTTGGCGGGCCGTTGTTTGAAGTTCCACTCCCGTTGGTCGGCGTCGCTTGTTGCTAAGCAATGCTCGTTGTTGTTGTAGTGGTTTGTCCTTTGATCACCTTCGCCACTTTGTTGTTGTTCTTCTGTTTGTTGCTGTCCTGAGTATTTGTCCTTTGATCACCTTTATCGCTTTGTTGTTGTTATTCTGTTTGTTGTTGTCCTGATCATTTGTCCTTTGGCAACCTTCAATAGTGTTTTGTTATTGTGGACATTTGCCCTTCGTTCACCTTTGCAGCTTTGTCGATTTTTTTCCATCACTCAATTATTTTATGTATAATTTTCTTCTTTTCCTCTTTGTGTTGTGTCCGTACTGGTGGCATGCGTAGCGATCGTTCTGTCGTGCTACTTTTGTGTTTTGTATTCGATTCTACATGTCGTTGATATATTCTTTAGTGAACGACGTATTCGGCAAGCTCGGTTCCTACTGGGTACTCAACTTCTGGGCTTTGCTTGTATTTGTTGTAATAATCCATATATGGGTGTCTCTTTGAGTTGGAATTAATTCAATGTTGCGTTGCATTAGTCGTGTAGGCTTTTGCTATTTTCTTAAATGCCATAAATTTTAATTGTCGAAGTTTGATGTTACTTTTCAGCAATGTTTGAACTTAAAAGAGATGTTCACAACATGCGTGAAAAACTATGCGCCTCTTTCTAACGTACAGCGAATGCATAATCTTAAAAGCAGCTGTCATGGTGAAGCAACCTATCAGTAGTGGAACCAAATTTTAATATTGCTTGGGACATTCTTAAACAGCGCTCCGACAACAAACGCCGTCCTGTAAAATTGTACTTGCCCGATATTTTGAAACTACCAACAATGAACACTGAATCTGCTGCGTTGTTGATGGTACCACTGAAGCTGTTCGTGCGCTCCCAGAATTGTAACGACCGACGTTAGAAAGGGACGACTGGCTCGTATTCTTAACAACCGAAAAATTAGATTCGGTAACGCTGAAGGACTGGGGGAGTTTACCTAACGAAATTCCAACAAACGAAAAATTTGTGAAATTTTTGGAAAATCGCATATATGGGTTGAAAGCGACAGACATACTAAAAGCAAAGCTGAGAGACATACATACGAAGACAGCGATGTCTACGCAATTTCTTCGCAGTCACCAATCTAATGTCAAAATATGGCAAATATATATTGATGTATTGCAATGACTTTCGTAAATCCACACCAGCTGATAAACTAAAATTTGTAACAAAATCAAAATTGTGCAGGAACTGCTTCAAAGGCGATCATACGCAAATTGATTGCACAGTCAAAATTTGTGTCTTAAATGCAAATAAAAATATCATACACATATACATGACGCGGTAGGCGTGCAGCCGGGCAGCGTCACCGAAACCAAGTCGTATACTACCAATATAAATTCCGAAACTCAAATAACAGCAGGTGAGTCACTAGCGCCACTTGCACCTGTAATGCTCACCACAGCATGCATTGGAGTACGTGCTGCTACGGGGCATTACCTACAACTACACGCGCTATTGGACAATGGATCACAAGCGTCATTCATCAGTGAATTTGCAGTAAAACAATTGCATTTAGTAGATTGCACCAAATTGTACTGGTGGTACAAAGACTTAATTTTGTGTCTTATGTTGTACCTTCTTTCCAGCTCTTTTTCCACGTCGTCGTGGCTGGTTATCCAAGTTATATTCGGCTTCCTGGCGTAGCTTAGAGTAGTGTTGCTGGCGTTCTCTATACTCTTCAATAGTTATCTGGTTAGGGCCTGCCGCGGAGTTTGACGGTATACTTGTACCTGGCGTTGGCTCCGGAATGTACCTTCGTGGTCGTCTGTTTGTAGTAATAGTTTAATATTTGTGTGGTTGGTACGGTATCTCCAAGTGGATACAGAGCTTCTTGTTTTGATTATCCTTTCTGCTTTATAGTGTACAAATGGCTGGCTACTCTACTGAATATTTTGTCGAATAGTGAATGGAACTCTGCGTCATTCAAACCTGGTACACTTTTTGAAGTTTGTTGTTTAGTGATATGCAGGAAATTGCGGGATCGGTGTGGTTAGAATATTGCAGGATCGGTGTGGTTAGAAAATTGCAGGATCGGTGTGGTTAGATTTTTGTAGAAAATTGCAGGATCGCCATGTAATGTGTAAACTATTATTTGTCTTGCCTACGAAGTTGTTGGGCTCATGTGATAATTTTGAATGGCGCGAGAGCTTGCGCACTTTGATTTCAGCGCCTAAAGTGGCAGCCAAATGTTTAATATTAAAGCCACTTTAGAAGTCAGCTCAATAGAGTTCAACAGATCGAGGAATGTGTCAGAACTGAATCCTTATTTTGCAAATTACCCTTTTTTATACTTAAATCTTAGTTTACAAAACGAGCAATTTTTGCCTACTGCAGACTTTTGAGGTTCGAATTGCATGTGACCTATTTTAAGTGCATGGTTTGGGATAGAGGAAAGGCCCGAAAGAGTGGAGTGAAGTGTGTGTGGTCATATTGCGTGTGCAGTACATGGTGCATTTAGTTCTGCAAGTGATTCCAGTCATTGGTACGGTATGCATGACCATCATGACACACTATAATACCATATCCAAAACTGCAAGTTGCAAAGTTGCGCTCGATTGCAGTGTACAATTGCGTCGTCTCGTATGATCGTCTGAGTCTGGCGGCGATGCATCGTCTACACCAACTAGTTCAACTTTGAATATTTGTGTAGGAGGTTTGTTGCAAGCTCGTTCCCAGGTTTTGGCGACATGGAACTGCATGTAGAACGGCTACGTTTTCTCTGTCAGGTTCGCTGTCCAGTGGAGCAGGCTGCTTTGGCCATAGAATATCATCATTGTGCAGCCATGATGGTCCTAACCACCATATGTCAAGGTCCGCTAGTTCTAACGGGAAAATATTCCATGTAACGCTATATCAGTTGGGTTCATTTTCGAAGGCACGAATCGTCACGGGTCAATTGACGTCAACTCTTGTATTTCAGTGACTCTATTGGCGATGTACTGATATGTTGCCCGGGACTCGAACGAATCCAATAGCGGCATCGGACCAGCAAAGTGGTTGAATTGACGGCAATTGTAGAGCTTGCCATGGCTTGGTGTCAACCTTTGGAGCAAACAATGCACCGTTAAGCTCCAAGCATGGCACAAATATCTTCTTTAACGGTGCCACTTTAGTTTTTGCCATAAGTACGGAAACTTGGATAGGCTCGTAAATATGCAACGGTGGCATATGAAGCGTTAGATGCGTCTGCAAATACATGCAGTTGATAGCTTGTAGTGAAAGGCGACGACGATTCTCTTCTAGGCACCTTGATATTTTCGATAAGTGCCAGCCCATCACGAAATTTTATCGTCCCATTTATAACCGCATAACCAGAGTTGTTGCGCTATAATTTTATCACTAATTGTGATCGGTGCAAGCAAACAAGTAGAATCATATATTCCGCAACAATTAGAAAGCTGTTGGCGTTCTGTTGCGATACCAATAGGGCTCTTGCTTCTTTGTCTAAATTAAGATTGCAGCATATATCAATTTCATATTCGTTGACTTTCAGACTGCGCAGGAATTGCGATGAATTCGAACTTCACTTTCGAAGCGGAAACCCGCCAGATCCAAGTAGGTATTGAAGTTGACCTTGAAGTTCGAGTGCAGCTTCCTCAGTATCTGCTCTATGTAGGCAATCATCCATGTAGAAATATTTGCGAAGTACTCGTGATGCTTGCGGGTATGTTGTTTATTCCTCTTTGGTTAGGGTGTGAAGAACTTTTATAGTTAAGTAGGCTAAGCAATTAAGAAGACAAGCGACTTAGACAGCTTGTTAAGTCGCGTGTCTTCTTAAACGGATAGCGAACTACAAAACGACCAACGTTATTGCGGCGAGTAGTTTGTTGGAAGTAGTCTTCGCAGTATAATTCGTCTAGTGGCATCAAACATCTAGTGGCACAACAGGCTGTCTCCAATTGTAAAGTTGCTGGTTTTGGCAAGCGGCCTTAAATGACCCATCACAGATGGGTGTTTTGTGCAACAGGTGCACTCTCCGACAATCGTTTGATGTTGTTATCTGCTAGATCTCCATATAGGTCAGCACCTAGTATGAGATCTACGGACCCAGGCTTATAAAATGTTGGGTCAGCTAAATCTAAATCCATAGATTCACCAAATTCCTTGGGATCGATTCGATTGTTAGGCATCAGGTACCCAAATCGTGGCAATATTAGCGCATCGCAGTTGAAAATCATGTATGGTCTTCTGAGAGAGATCACAGAAATTTGGAGTAGGCGCGTAGATGTCCCAACAGCTGATTCGCCTATGCCAGTTACCAGCACGCTATGCCGCGTACGGCGTAAATGCAATTGTTTTACTGCAAATTCACTGATGAATGACGCTTGTGATCCATTGTCCAATAGCGCGCTTAGTTGTAGGCAATGCCCCGTAGCAGCACGTACTCCAATGCATGCTGTAGTGAGCATTACAGGTGCAAGTGGCGCTAGTGACTCACCTGCTGTTATTTGAGTTTCGGAATTTATATTGGTAGTATACGACTTGGTTTCGGTGACGCTGTCCGGCTGCACGCATACCGCGTCATGTATATGTGTATGATATTTTTATTTGCATTTAAGACACAAATTTTGACTGTGCAATCAATTTGCGTATGATCGCCTTTGAAGCAGTTCCTGCACAATTTTGATTTTGTTGCAAATTTTAGTTTATCAGCTGGTTTGTTGGAATTTCGTTAGGTGAACTCCCCCAGTCCTTCAGCGTTACCGAATATAATTTTTCGGTTGTTAAGAATACGAGCCAGTCGTCCCTTTCTAACGTCGGTCGTTACAATTCTGGGAGCGCACGAACAGCTTCAGTGGTACCATCAACAACGCAGCAGATTCAGTGTTCATTGTTGGTAGTTTCAAAATATCGGGCAAGTAAAATTTTACAGGACGGCGTTTGTTGTCGGAGCGCTGTTTAAGAATGTCCCAAGCAATATTAAAATTTGGTTCCACTACTGATAGGTTGCTTCACCATGCAAGCTGCTTTTAAGATTATGCATTCGCTGTTCGTTAGAAAGAGGCGCATAGTTTTTCACGCATGTTGTGAACATCTCTTTTAAGTTCAAACATTGCTGAAAAGTAACATCAAACTTCGACAATAAAATTTTCGGCAAAATGGATAGTGCCAAGTGTGACTGACCGTGTAAAGTTTGTTTCAGTGTAGATTGTCCAAGAGCGTCGTGGCTATATTGTGGTCAAGTCGTCGACCATGTCGTTGAGCTCCCTTGGAGCTTCGCAATAAGCAGACTCAGTTGACGTACACCAATTACAATTGCGTAACATTTATAATTCTGCTGTTTTGTCATCACCCTTAGCCATGACCATAATAGCATCGTGCGCTGCAGTGTAGCGCGACCAATAATTCTCCAACAAATTTCAGCGCGCGCACAAGTAGCCCTTTGTTTGCTTTAGCTGTCTTACGCGTATTTGTAGAGAAATTCTGGATTCGTTTGTATTGTGAGGACCAAAATTTACAAACATAAATTTTGCCTCACAACAAAACCAACGAGCGCAGTTTAGGAACCTATATACACACACACACGCCATGAGTAACAAACCCCAGGCATTTAAGAAAATAGCAAAAGCCTACACGACTAATGCAACGCAACATTGAATTAATTTTAACTCAAAGAGACACCCACATATGGATTATTACAACAAATACAAGCAAATCCCAGAAGTTGAGTACCCAGTAGGAACCGAGCTTGCCGAATACGTTCGTTCACTAAAGAATATATCAACGACATGTAGAAACGAATACAAAACACAAAAGTAGCACGACAGAACGATCGCTACGCATGCCACCAGTACGGACACAACACAAAGAGGAAAAGAAGAAAATTATACATAAAATAATTGAGTGATGGAAAAAAATCGACAAAGCTGCAAAGGTGAACGAAGGGCAAATGTCCACAATAACAAAACACTATTGAAGGTTGCCAAAGGACAAATGATCAGGACAACAACAAACAGAAGAACAACAACAAAGCGATGAAGGTGATCAAAGGACAAATACTCAGGGCAGCAACAAACAGAAGAACAACAACAAAGCGGCGAAGGTGATCAAAGGACAAACCACTACAACAACAACGAGCATGGCTTAGCAACAACCGACGCCGACCAACGGGAGTGGAACTTCAAACAACGGCCCGCCAACAACACTATACACTGGCAGTGGTGGTCGTTTAAGACTATATAAGCCGCGTCGTTCGAGGAGTAGGTCTCTTTTGCTGCATACCGCCGACGACATCAGACCTGCTCTTCTGCTGCATTCCGACGACGAGTTCAGACCTCTCGTGTACTCCAAACCTCCGAATATATCAGAGCTTCAGTTGTTACATACCGCCGACTGGACAAGACCTATTCTACTAGACACATACGCTACGAACTCAGTGAGAACATCTGAGACACTTAGATCTGCAACATGACAGTTCTCCTATAGGGACAAGGACAACAAAATAAAACCTTAGCTAGGCACGCGAAGAGTAGTTCCCCAAGTGATAGACCTAAGAACAATTCAATAGTATTGTAAGGACTAACTAAGTCCGTAGTAGTTATTATTATATTTTAAATAAATAAAGTAATTTTAAATATAATAGCCCTGGTGGACTTGAATTTATAAATTTTCTGTACACGACCCCTGGAAGCCGCTGAGCCTACCCCAGCTATAGGAAAGGAGTCGTTACAGTGGCGCCCAAGCAGGGACTCTGATTAAAAGACAACTATATCACAAGGAAACGCAACGCATCGGACTCCGAGTAAAAGAAAACTATATCACAAGGAAACGCAGCGCATCGGACTCTGAGTAAAAGAAAACTATATCACAAGGAAACGCAGCGTAACAGACTCTGAGTAAAAGAAATCTATATCACACGGAAAATAAGCGCGTCAGACTCTGAGGAAAACAAAAACTACAAATCGGAAGGAAACTCAGCGCGTGAGAGAATTTACCAGAGCGAAGAAAAAGCTACGTCTACGCAGTCAAGCAGGATACGGCCGAATTAGCGCCAGCTTATAATACACACACAAATTGTCTTCATCGTCACCTAAGACTTTCACAAGATGGTGAAAACAAGCTGGGTGTACTTGCTACGCAAGGATGAGCTGGTGATCTTTGCTGATGAATTCAGTGTAGAGGCTACAGGCACCGTGGATGAAGTCCGTAAACGGCTGTCTGACTTCTTCACTGAAACAGAGCTGACTCAGGATCAGGAAAACCTTTTGCAGAAGCTACAATCCAAGTACGTTAGGAGCACATCCCCAAGGCCGGCTGTGTCCATAGTTACCCGTGAAACGCTGGAAGTGGACAGGCCAGAGGCATACACAGGTGCAACACTAACGGCAGAGAACTCAGGGGTACGGAGACCACTACAGCATCGCTCCGTGTCACCTGCAACAATGAATCAACAGCACAACGGGGTTGCACAGTACGCCGTTGTGATTGACCAGGTGAGGAAGTGGTCCCTTAACTTTGACGGAGGGCGTCATCCGCTAGTCTTTATAGACCGTGTCGAGGAACTGGCAGAAGTTTACGTCATTAATAAAGATTTCCTCCCGCGTACCATGCCTGAGCTTTTGAGAGAGAGCGCACTTAAGTGGTACAGGAACAATAATCGAGTGTGGCGCGATTGGCGTACATATAGGAGATACTTTCTAAAGTTCTTCTTGCCAGCACAATACATGGAGAAACTCGAAGACCAGATCCGCCAGCGTCACCAGAGACCCAGAGAAGTGTTCAAGCAGACCTATATGGAGATCTAGCAGATAACAACATCAAACGATTGTCGGAGAGTGCACCTGTTGCACAAAACACCCATCTGGGATGGGTCATTTAAGGCCGCTTGCCAAAACCAGCAACTTTACAATTGGAGACAGCCGGTTGTGCCACTAGATGTTCGATGCCACTAGACGAATTATACTGCGAAGACTACTTCCAACAAACTACTCGCCGCAATAGCGTTGGTCGTCTTGTAGTTCGCTATCCGTTTAAGAAGACACGCGACTTAACAAGCTGTCTAAGTCGCTTGTCTTCTTAATTGCTTAGCCTACTTAACTATAAAAGTTCTTCACACCCTAACCAAAGAGGAATAAACAACATACCCGCAAGCATCACGAGTACTTCGCAAATATTTCTACATGGATGATTGCCTACATAGAGCAGATACTGAGGAAACTGCACTCGAACTTCAAGGTCAACTTCAATACCTACTTGGATCGCAATTCCTGCGCAGTCTGAAAGTCAACGAATATGAAATTGATATATACTGCAATCTTAATTTAGACAAAGAAGCAAGAACCCTATTGGTATCGCAACAGAACGCCAATAGCTTTCTAATTTTTGCGGAATATATGATTCTACTTGTTTGCTTGCACCGATCACAATTAGTGATAAAATTATAGCGCAATAACTCTGGTTATGCGGTTATAAATGGGACGATAAAATTTCGTGATGGGCTGGCACTTATCGAAAATATCAAGGCAAGGAAGAGAATCGTCGTCTCCTTTCACTACAAGCTATCAACTGCATGTATTTGCGGACGCATCTAACGCTTCATATTCCACCGTTGCATATTTACGTGACTAAACACCAAACGAACCTATCCAAGTTTCCGTACTTATGGCAAAAACTAAAGTGGCACCTTTAAAGAAGATATTTGTGCCATGCTTGGAGCTTAACGGTGCATTGTTTGCTCCAAAGGTTGACACCAAGCCACGGCAAGCTCTACAATTGCCGTCAATTCAACCACTTTGCTGGTCCGATGCCGCTATTGGATTCGTTCGAGTCCTGGGCAACACATCAGTACATCGCCAATAGAGTCACTGAAATACAAGAGTTGACGTCAATTGACCCGTGACGATTCGTGCCTTCGAAAATGAACCCAACTGATATAGCGTTACATGGAATATTTTCCCGTTAGAACTAGCGGACCTTGACATATGGTGGTTAGGACCATCATGGCTGCACAATGATGATATTCTATGGCCAAAGCAGCCTGCTCCACTGAACAGCGAACCTGACAGAGAAAACGTAGCCGTTCTACATGCAGTTCCATGTCGCCAAAACCTGGGAACGAGCTTGCAACAAACCTCCTACACAAATATTCAAAGTTGAACTAGTTGGTGTAGACGATGCATCGCCGCCAGACTCAGACGATCATACGAGACGACGCAATTGTACACTGCAATCGAGCGCAACTTTGCAACTTGCAGTTTTGGATATGGTATTATAGTGTGTCATGATGGTCATGCATACCGTACCAATGACTGGAATCACTAGCAGAACTAAATGCACCATGTACTGCACACGCAATATGACCACACACACTTCACTCCACTCTTTCGGGCCTTTCCTCTAACCCAAACCATGCACTTAAAATAGGTCACATGCAATTCGAACCTCAAAAGTCTGCAGTAGGCAAAAATTGCTCGTTTTGTAAACTAAGATTTAAGTATAAAAGAGGGTAATTTGCAAAATAAGGATTCAGTTCTGACACATTCCTCGATCTGTTGAACTCTATTGAGCTGACTTCTAAAGTGGCTTTAATATTAAACATTTGGCTGCCACTTTAGGCGCTGAAATCAAAGTGCGCAAGCTCTCGCGCCATTCAAAATTATCACATGAGCCCAACAACTTCGTAGGCAAGACAAATAATAGTTTACACATTACATGGCGATCCTGCAATTTTCTACAAAAATCTAACCACACCGATCCTGCAATTTTCTAACCACACCGATCCTGCAATATTCTAACCACACCGATCCCGCAATTTCCTGCATATCACTAAACAACAAACTTCAAAAAGTGTACCAGGTTTGAATGACGCAGAGTTCCATTCACTATTCGACAAAATATTCAGTAGAGTAGCCAGTCATTTGTACACTATAAAGCAGAAAGGATAATCAAAACAAGAAGCTCTGTATCCACTTGGAGATACCGTACCAACCACACAAATATTAAACTATTACTACAAACAGACGACCACGAAGGTACATTCCGGAGCCAACGCCAGGTACAAGTATACCGTCAAACTCCGCGGCAGGCCCTAACCAGATAACTATTGAAGAGTATAGAGAACGCCAGCAACACTACTCTAAGCTACGCCAGGAAGCCGAATATAACTTGGATAACCAGCCACGACGACGTGGAAAAAGAGCTGGAAAGAAGGTACAACATAAGACACAAAATTAAGTCTTTGTACCACCAGTACAATTTGGTGCAATCTACTAAATGCAATTGTTTTACTGCAAATTCACTGATGAATGACGCTTGTGATCCATTGTCAAATAGCGCGTGTAGTTGTAGGTAATGCCCCGTAGCAGCACGTACTCCAATGCATGCTGTGGTGAGCACTACAGGTGCAAGTGGCACTAGTGACTCACCTGCTGTTATTTGCGTTTCGGAATTTATATTGGTGGTATACGAATTGGTTTCGGTGACGCTGCCCGGCTGCACGCCTACCGCGTCATGTATATGTGTATGATATTTTTCTTTGCATTTAAGACACAAATTTTGACTGTGCAATCAATTTGCGTATGATCGCCTTTGAAGCAGTTCCTGCACAATTTTGATTTTGTTACAAATTTTAGTTTATCAGCTGGTGTGGATTTACGAAAGTCATTGCAATACATCAATATATATTTGCCATATTTTGACATTAGATTGGTGACTGCGAATAAATTGCGTAGACATCGCTGTCTTCGTATGTATGTCTCTCAGCTTTGCTTTTAGTATGTCTGTCGCTTTCAACCCATTTATGCGATTTTCCAAAAATTTCACAAATTTTTCGTTTGTTGGAATTTCGTTAGGTAAACTCCCCCAGTCCTTCAGCGTTACCGAATCTAATTTTTCGGTTGTTAAGAATACGAGCCAAGTGTCCCATTCTAACGTCGGTCGTTACAATTCTGGGAGCGCACGAACAGCTTCAGTGGTACCATCAACAACGCAGCAGATTCAGTGTTCATTGTTGGTAGTTTCAAAATATCGGGCAAGTACAATTTTACAGGACGGCGTTTGTTGTCGGAGCGCTGTTTAAGAATGTCCCAAGCAATATTAAAATTTGGTTCCACTACTGATAGGTTGCTTCACCATGACAGCTGCTTTTAAGATTATGCATTCGCTGTACGTTAGAAAGAGGCGCATAGTTTTTCACGCATGTTGTGAACATCTCTTTTAAGTTCAAACATTGCTGAAAAGTAACATCAAACTTCGACAATTAAAATTTATGGCATTTAAGAAAATAGCAAAATCCTACACGACTAATGCAACGCAACATTGAATTAATTCCACCTCAAAGAGACACCCACATATGGATTATTACAACAAATACAAGCAAAGCCCAGAAGTTGAGTACCCAGTAGGAACCGAGCTTGCCGAATACGTTCGTTCACTAAAGAATATATCAACGACATGTAGAAACGAATACAAAACACAAAAGTAGCACGACAGAACGATTGCTACGCATGCCACCAGTACGGTCAAAACACAAATAGGAAAAGAAGAAAATTATACATAAAATAATTGAGTGATGAAAAAAAATCGACAAAGCTGCAAAGGTGAACGAAGGGCAAATGTCCACAATAACAAAACACTATTGAAGGTGCCAAAGGACAAATGATCAGGACAACAACAAACAGAAGAACAACAACAAAGCGATGAAGGTGATCAAAGGACAAATACTCAGGACAGCAACAAACAGAAGAACAACAACAAAGTGGCGAAGATGATCAAAGGACAAACCACTACAACAACAACGAGCATTGCTTAGCAACAAGCGACGCCGACCAACGGGAGTGGAACTTCAAACAACGGCCCGCCAACAACACTATACACTGGCAGTGGTGGTCGTTTAAGACTATATAAGCCGCGTCGTTCGAGGAGTAGGTCTCTTTTGCTGCATACCGCCGACGACATCAGACCTGATCTTCTGCTGCATTCCGACGACGAGTTCAGACCTCTCGTGTACTCCAAACCGCCGAATATATCAGAGCTTCTTTTGATACATACCGCCGACTGGACAATACCTATTCTACTAGACACATACGTTACGAACTCAGTGAGAACATCTGAGACACTTAGATCTGCAACATGACAGTTCTCCTATAGGGACAAGGACAACAAAATAAAACCTTAGCTAGGCACGCGAAGAGTAGTTCCCCAAGTGATAGACCTAAGAACAATTCAATAGTATTGTAAGGACTAACTAAGTCCGTAGTAGTTATTATTATACTTTAAATAAATAAAGTAATTTTAAATATAATAGCCCTGGTGGACTTGAATTTATAAATTTTCTGTACACGACCCCTGGAAGCCGCTGAGCCTACCCCAGCTATAGGAAAGGAGTCGTTACAGTGGCGGCCAAGCAGGGACTCTGATTAAAATAAAACTATATCACAAGGAAACTCAACGCATCGGACTCCGAGTAAAAGAAAACTATATCACAAGGAAACGCAGCACATCGGACTCTGAGTAAAAGAAAACTATATCACAAGGAAACGCAGCGCAACAGACTCTGAGTAAAAGAAATCTATATCACACGGAAAATAAGCGCGTCAGACTCTGAGGAAAACAAAAACTACAAATCGGAAGGAAACTCAGCGCGTGAGAGAATTTACCAGAGCGAAGAAAAAGCTACGTCTACGCAGTCAAGCAGAATACGGCCGAATTAGCGCCAGCTTATAATACACACACAGATTGTCTTCATCGTCACCTAAGACTTTCACAGGATGGTGAAAACAAGCTGGGTGTACTTGCTACGCAAGGATGAGCTGGTGATCTTTGCTGATGAATTCAGTGTAGAGGCTACAGGCACCGTGGATGAAGTCCGTAAACGGCTGTTCGACTTCTTCACTGAAACAGAGCTGACTCAGGATCAGGAAAACCTTTTGCAGAAGCTACAATCCAAGTACGTTAGGAGCACATCCCCAAGGCCGGCTGTGTCCATAGTTACCCGTGAAACGCTGGAAGTGGACAGGCCAGAGGCATACACAGGTGCAACACTAACGGCAGAGAACTCAGGGGTACGGAGACCACTACAGCATCGCTCCGTGTCACCTGCAACAATGAATCAACAGCACAACGGGGTTGCACAGTACGCCGTTGTGATTGACCAGGTGAGGAAGTGGTCCCTTAAATTTGACGTAGGGCGTGATCCGCTAGCCTTTATAGACCGTGTCGAGGAACTGGCAGAAGTTTACGTCATAAATAAAGATTTCCTCCCGCGTACCATGCCTGAGCTTTTGAGAGAGAGCTCACTTATGTGGTACAGGAAGAATAATCGAGTGTGGCGCGATTGGCGTACATATAGGAGATACTTTCTAAAGTTCTTCTTGCCAGCACGATACATGGAGAAACTCGAAGACCAGATCCACCAGCGTCACCAGAGACCCAGAGACGTGTTCAAGCAGTTTGTGGTCGAACTGCAGAATCTAATGCGACACTTGGACTATTCCGAAGAACAGAAACGGGAGCGAATTTTCCAGAACAGCCTGCCAGAATACCAGCTATACGTGCGCCGCAGAGATTTCACATCACTAGAAGAGCTGATAGAAATGGCTGAAGATTTGGAGAGTATTCGGGGAGGACGCGAGCAACTACAAGCGCCACCCGTACAACGCCGAAGCGAGCAAAGTCCACCACGAGACGTGAGGAACTGTCAGGTGACGGTAAAAAGCAAAGTGGCACCCATAGATCCCAGAACAGTCTGCCGGCGTTGTGGCAAAAATAGTCATATAGCACGCATATGCCGCAACGCACAGATCCTGTTCTGTTGGGAGTGTGGTCAAAGGGATGTGAGGACTATACAGTGCTGCAAACGAAGAGCACCAACCGATCGAGAACTACCGCGGACAGAAAAGCAGCATGGCACAAAGCAGAGACAGCAGACTTCACCATTGGAAAACTTATTACACTGTGACGGACAACGAATCCGTGCCATCGTGTACATTGGCACAGAAACCATCACAGCAACACTGGACACAGGGGCAACTCACAGTTTTGTGAGCAGAGAGCTAGCACGAAAGTTACGCGCTTCCACTGGCAAATTTGGAAAATCCAATACCAGAGCGCGTATGGCAGACGGAAGTGCTAGGAGAGTCAAAGGGACATTGACGGCAACTGTAAGGCTTGGAGAGCAGACATGCGAGCAAGAGCTACTTGTCATGCCTGACTCCATTAATGAGCGACTCCTTGGACTAGACTTCATGGCAAGCCTAGGAATGACAGTGAAGTGTGGTGAACAGGAGATCACATTAGGATCTCATTACAATTGCGTGCAACCCCGAGATATTTCAATATGCACGACAATACGTGTTGAGAATACCCCACATACCGATGCAACACCTTCCAAGAAGTACACCAGCGACAAAAATTCTGAGGTAAAGAGACACAACAGAGAATACACAGAGAACCAACGAATTTGCAAACACACAACACCAAGAACAAAGATGACTCACACGAGCGAGTCCCACAAATGCATATACAGAAGGACCGCACACGAATCAACATATGGGCCTCAGAAAAAGGACGCGAGCACAACCAAACGCGAGGAGCTGGCACAGCTAAGACAAAATACAATCAGAGCAATCAGGATATCTCCTAATCATACCGCAAAGTCAGAACCAATGCGAAACAACCGAAACATACCACGTAGACACCGCGACAGATCAAGAGACAACCACCGTGCAATCAAGTGCACCAAACACAGCAGAAGCGATGACAAGAGGGATAAACGTGACTTCAATAGCCACCAACCCAGCAGAATTAAACAACAGAGGCAGTCAATAGAGAAACATACGACAAACACAGGCACCTTATTCACATTCCACAATTTAGAAGAGCTACAAGGACCAAAAGGAGGTGCTCTACCACAGAACTTAGTAGCTGAAGTTTTGCAGATAGCCAAAGGGGCTCAGCAAAAACGGACACGTGGGTGAATACGATTTAAACGAGACGCATACCGAGTGACACTCAACCGTGACGCTGTCGTCGTTTTTCATCGTCGGTAAAGTGGAGAGGGCGTGTGAGGACCAAAATTTACAAACATAAATTTTCCCTCACAAAAAAACCAACGAGCGCAGTTTAGGAACCTATATACGCACACACGCCATGAGTAACAAACCCCAGTATGGCATTTAAGAAAATAGCAAAATCCTACACGACTAATGCAACGCAACATTGAATTAATTCCACCTCAAAGAGACACCCACATATGGATTATTACAACAAATACAAGCAAAGCCCAGAAGTTGAGTACCCAGTAGGAACCGAGCTTGCCGAATACGTTCGTTCACTAAAGAATATATCAACGACATGTAGAAACGAATACAAAACACAAAAGTAGCACGACAGAACGATTGCTACGCATGCCACCAGTACGGTCAAAACACAAATAGGAAAAGAAGAAAATTATACATAAAATAATTGAGTGATGAAAAAAAATCGACAAAGCTGCAAAGGTGAACGAAGGGCAAATGTCCACAATAACAAAACACTATTGAAGGTGCCAAAGGACAAATGATCAGGACAACAACAAACAGAAGAACAACAACAAAGCGATGAAGGTGATCAAAGGACAAATACTCAGGACAGCAACAAACAGAAGAACAACAACAAAGTGGCGAAGATGATCAAAGGACAAACCACTACAACAACAACGAGCATTGCTTAGCAACAAGCGACGCCGACCAACGGGAGTGGAACTTCAAACAACGGCCCGCCAACAACACTATACACTGGCAGTGGTGGTCGTTTAAGACTATATAAGCCGCGTCGTTCGAGGAGTAGGTCTCTTTTGCTGCATACCGCCGACGACATCACACCTGATCTTCTGCTGCATTCCGACGACGAGTTCAGACCTCTCGTGTACTCCAAACCGCCGAATATATCAGAGCTTCTTTTGATACATACCGCCGACTGGACAATACCTATTCTACTAGACACATACGTTACGAACTCAGTGAGAACATCTGAGACACTTAGATCTGCAACATGACAGTTCTCCTATAGGGACAAGGACAACAAAATAAAACCTTAGCTAGGCACGCGAAGAGTAGTTCCCCAAGTGATAGACCTAAGAACAATTCAATAGTATTGTAAGGACTAACTAAGTCCGTAGTAGTTATTATTATACTTTAAATAAATAAAGTAATTTTAAATATAATAGCCCTGGTGGACTTGAATTTATAAATTTTCTGTACACGACCCCTGGAAGCCGCTGAGCCTACCCCAGCTATAGGAAAGGAGTCGTTACAGTGGCGGCCAAGCAGGGACTCTGATTAAAATAAAACTATATCACAAGGAAACTCAACGCATCGGACTCCGAGTAAAAGAAAACTATATCACAAGGAAACGCAGCACATCGGACTCTGAGTAAAAGAAAACTATATCACAAGGAAACGCAGCGCAACAGACTCTGAGTAAAAGAAATCTATATCACACGGAAAATAAGCGCGTCAGACTCTGAGGAAAACAAAAACTACAAATCGGAAGGAAACTCAGCGCGTGAGAGAATTTACCAGAGCGAAGAAAAAGCTACGTCTACGCAGTCAAGCAGAATACGGCCGAATTAGCGCCAGCTTATAATACACACACAGAATGTCTTCATCGTCACCTAAGACTTTCACAAGATGGTGAAAACAAGCTGGGTGTACTTGCTACGCAAGGATGAGCTGGTGATCTTTGCTGATGAATTCAGTGTAGAGGCTACAGGCACCGTGGATGAAGTCCGTAAACGGCTGTCTGACTTCTTCACTGAAACAGAGCTGACTCAGGATCAGGAAAACCTTTTGCAGAAGCTACAATCCAAGTACGTTAGGAGCACATCCCCAAGGCCGGCTGTGTCCATAGTTACCCGTGAAACGCTGGAAGTGGACAGGCCAGAGGCATACACAGATGCAACACTAACGGCTAACTCATGGGTACGGAGACCACTACAGCATCGCTCCGTGTCACCTGCAAGAATAAATCAACAGCACAACGGGGTTGCAAAGTACGCCGTTGTGATTGACCAGGTGAGGAAGTGGTCCCTTAACTTTGACGGAGGGCGTCATCCGCTAGCCTTTATAGACCGTGTCGAGGAACTGGCAGAAGTTTACGTCATTAATAAAGATTTCCTCCCGCGTACCATGCCTGAGCTTTTGAGAGAGAGCGCACTTAAGTGGTACAGGAACAATAATCGAGTGTGGCGCGATTGGCGTACATATAGGAGATACTTTCTAAAGTTCTTCTTGCCAGCACAATACATGGAGAAACTCGAAGACCAGATCCGCCAGCGTCACCAGAGACCCAGAGAAGTGTTCAAGCAGACCTATATGGAGATCTAGCAGATAACAACATCAAACGATTGTCGGAGAGTGCACCTGTTGCACAAAACACCCATCTGGGATGGGTCATTTAAGGCCGCTTGCCAAAACCAGCAACTTTACAATTGGAGACAGCCTGTTGTGCCACTAGATGTTCGATGCCACTAGACGAATTATACTGCGAAGACTACTTCCAACAAACTACTCGCCGCAATAACGTTGGTCGTTTTGTAGTTCGCTATCCGTTTAAGAAGACACGCGACTTAACAAGCTGTCTAAGTCGCTTGTCTTCTTAATTGCTTAGCCTACTTAACTATAAAAGTTCTTCACACCCTAACCAAAGAGGAATAAACAACATACCCGCAAGCATCACGACTACTTCGCAAATATTTCTACATGGATGATTGCCTACATAGAGCAGATACTGAGGAAACTGCACTCGAACTTCAAGGTCAACTTCAATACCTACTTGGATCGCAATTCCTGCGCAGTCTGAAAGTCAACGAATATGAAATTGATATATACTGCAATCTTAATTTAGACAAAGAAGCAAGAACCCTATTGGTATCGCAACAGAACGCCAACAGCTTTCTAATTTTTGCGGAATATATGATTCTACTTGTTTGCTTGCACCGATCACAATTAGTGATAAAATTATAGCGCAATAACTCTGGTTATGCGGTTATAAATGGGACGATAAAATTTCGTGATGGGCTGGCACTTATCGAAAATATCAAGGCAAGGAAGAGAATCGTCGTCTCCTTTCACTACAAGCTATCAACTGCATGTATTTGCGGACGCATCTAACGCTTCATATTCCACCGTTGCATATTTACGTGACTAAACACCAAACGAGCCTATCCAAGTTTCCGTACTTATGGCAAAAACTAAAGTGGCACCGTTAAAGAAGATATTTGTGCCATGCTTGGAGCTTAACGGTGCATTGTTTGCTCCAAAGGTTGACACCAAGCCACGGCAAGCTCTACAATTGCCGTCAATTCAACCACTTTGCTGGTCCGATGCCGCTATTGGATTCGTTCGAGTCCTGGGCAACACATCAGTACATCGCCAATAGAGTCACTGAAATACAAGAGTTGACGTCAATTGACCCGTGACGATTCGTGCCTTCGAAAATGAACCCAACTGATATAGCGTTACATGGAATATTTTCCCGTTAGAACTAGCGGACCTTGACATATGGTGGTTAGGACCATCATGGCTGCACAATGATGATATTCTATGGCCAAAGCAGCCTGCTCCACTGGACAGCGAACCTGACAGAGAAAACGTAGCCGTTCTACATGCAGTTCCATGTCGCCAAAACCTGGGAACGAGCTTGCAACAAACCTCCTACACAAATATTCAAAGTTGAACTAGTTGGTGTAGACGATGCATCGCCGCCAGACTCAGACGATCATACGAGACGACGCAATTGTACACTGCAATCGAGCGCAACTTTGCAACTTGCAGTTTTGGATGGTATTATAGTGTGTCATGATGGTCATTCATACCGTACCAATGACTGGAATCACTAGCAGAACTAAATGCACCATGTACTGCACACGCAATATGACCACACACACTTCACTCCACTCTTTCGGGCCTTTCCTCTATCCCAAACCATGCACTTAAAATAGGTCACATGCAATTCGAACCTCAAAAGTCTGCAGTAGGCAAAAATTGCTCGTTTTGTAAACTAAGATTTAAGTATAAAAGAGGGTAATTTGCAAAATAAGGATTCAGTTCTGACACATTCCTCGATCTGTTGAACTCTATTGAGCTGACTTCTAAAGTGGCTTTAATATTAAAGATTTGGCTGCCACTTTAGGAGCTGAAATCAAAGTGCGCAAGCTCTCGCGCCATTCAAAATTATCACATGAGCCCAACAACTTCGTAGGCAAGACATATAATAGTTTACACATTACATGGCGATCCTGCAATTTTCTACAAAAATCTAACCACACCGATCCTGCAATTTTCTAACCACACCGATCCTGCAATATTCTAACCACACCGATCCCGCAATTTCCTGCATATCACTAAACAACAAACTTCAAAAAGTGTACCAGGTTTGAATGACGCAGAGTTCCATTCACTATTCGACAAAATATTCAGTAGAGTAGCCAGCCATTTGTACACTATAAAGCAGAAAGGATAATCAAAACAAGAAGCTCTGTATCCACTTGGAGATACCGTACCAACCACACAAATATTAAACTATTACTACAAACAGACGACCACGAAGGTACATTCCGGAGCCAACGCCAGGTACAAGTATACCGTCAAACTCCGCGGCAGGCCCTAACCCAGATAACTATTGAAGAGTATAGAGAACGCCAGCAACACTACTCTAAGCTACGCCAGGAAGCCGAATATAACTTGGATAACCAGCCACGACGACGTGGAAAAAGAGCTGGAAAGAAGGTACAACATAAGACACAAAATTAAGTCTTTGTACCACCAGTACAATTTGGTGCAATCTACTAAATGCAATTGTTTTACTGCAAAGTCACTGATGAATGACGCTTGTGATCCATTGTCAAATAGCGCGTGTAGTTGTAGGTAATGCCCCGTAGCAGCACGTACTCCAATGCATGCTGTGGTGAGCACTACAGGTGCAAGTGGCACTAGTGACTCACCTGCTGTTATTTGCGTTTCGGAATTTATATTGGTGGTATACGAATTGGTTTCGGTGACGCTGCCAGCTGCACGCCTACCGCGTCATGTATATGTGTATGATATTTTTCTTTGTATTTAAGACACAAATTTTGACTGTGCAATCAATTTGCGTATGATCGCCTTTGAAGCAGTTCCTGCACAATTTTGATTTTGTTACAAATTTTAGTTTATTAGCTGGTGTGGATTTACGAAAGTCATTGCAATACATCAATATATATTTGCCATATTTTGACATTAGATTGGTGACTGCGAATAAATTGCGTAGACATCGCTGTCTTCGTATGTATGTCTCTCAGCTTTGCTTTTAGTATGTCTGTCGCTTTCAACCCATATATGCGATTTTCCAAAAATTTCACAAATTTTTCGTTTGTTGGAATTTCGTTAGGTAAACTCCCCCAGTCCTTCAGCGTTACCGAATATAATTTTTCGGTTGTTAAGAATACGAGCCAGTCGTCCCTTTCTAACGTCGGTCGTTACAATTCTGGGAGCGCACGAACAGCTTCAGTGGTACCATCAACAACGCAGCAGATTCAGTGTTCATTGTTGGTAGTTTCAAAATATCGGGCAAGTACAATTTTACAGGACGGCGTTTGTTGTCGGAGCGCTGTTTAAGAATGTCCCAAGCAATATTAAAATTTGGTTCCACTACTGATAGGTTGCTTCACCATGACAGCTGCTTTTAAGATTATGCATTCGCTGTACGTTAGAAAGAGGCGCATAGTTTTTCACGCATGTTGTGAACATCTCTTTTAAGTTCAAACATTGCTGAAAAGTAACATCAAACTTCGACAATTAAAATTTATGGCATTTAAGAAAATAGCAAAAGCCTACACGACTAATGCAACGCAACATTGAATTAATTCCAACTCAAAGAGACACCCATATATGGATTATTACAACAAATACAAGCAAAGCCCAGAAGTTGAGTACCCAGTAGGAACCGAGCTTGCCGAATACGTCGTTCACTAAAGAATATATCAACGACATGTAGAATCGAATACAAAACACAAAAGTAGCACGACAGAACGATCGCTACGCATGCCACCAGTACGGACACAACACAAAGAGGAAAAGAAGAAAATTATACATAAAATAATTGAGTGATGGAAAAAAATCGACAAAGCTGCAAAGGTGAACGAAGGGCAAATGTCCACAATAACAAAACACTATTGAAGGTTGCCAAACGACAAATGATCAGGACAACAACAAACAGAATAACAACAACAAAGCGATGAAGGTGATCAAAGGACAAATACTCAGGACAGCAACAAACAGAGGAACAACAACAAAGTGGCGAAGGTGATCAAAGGACAAACCACTACAACAACAACGAGCATGACTTAGCAACAAGCGACGCCGACCAACGGGAGTGGAACTTCAAACAGCGGCCCGCCAACAACACTATACCCTGGCAGTGGTGGTCGTTTAAGACTATATAAGCCGCGTCGTCCGAGGAGTAGGTCTCTTTTGCTGCATACCGCCGACGACATCAGACCTGATGTTCTGCTGCATTCCGACGACGAGTTCAGATCTCTCGTGTACTCCAAACCGCCGAATATACCAGAGCTTCTTTTGATACATACTGCCGACTGGACAAGACCTATTCTACTAGACACATACGCTACGAACTCAGTGAGAACATCTGGTTTTCAATCGCTTTCTCACTGAGACACAAACGATACAGAGACTTAGTGAGAACATCTGGTTTTCAATCGTTTTCTCACTGGGACACATAGATTTCTCCCTAAGTAACCTACGCTACGAGAACTTGAGGACTTAGCGAGAACATCTGGTTTTCAACCGTTTTCTCGCTAAGACCCATACGCTACCAGAACTTAGAGCCTCAGTGAGAACATCTGGTTTTCAATCGTTTTCTCACTGAGACACATAGATCTGCAACGTGACAGTTCGCCCATAGGGACAAGGACAACAAAATAAAACCTTAGCTAGGCACGCGAAGAGTACTACCACAAGTGATAGACCTAAGAACAATTCAATAGTATTGTAAGGACTAACTAAGTCCGTAGTAGTTATTATTATATTTTAAATAAATAAAGTAATTTGAAATATAATAGCTCTGGTGGACTTGAATTTATAAATTTTCTGTGCACGACCTCTGGAAGCCGCTGAGCCTACCCCAGCTATAGAAAAGGAGTCGTTACAGTATACAGCTTCTCCTTTTGCTATCGGCATTATTGTCTTGTATGCGAATATTATTAATTTTATATACTTTCGTAAGCAAATATAGCATTGTTAATTCTAACAAAACTTTTCTTTCACAATGCGAATAATTTTCATCAATTTAATACTATACTTTTATCAATTATTTAATATCTATAGGCGAGGTAAAGGTTCCCCGCAAAGGATGCCAAATGTTACAGAGTTCTAAATTGAACTACTCGTATATTTAAAATTAAGCTTTAATTATTTAAAGATCATCTGCGCACACGTTCGGGTTCTCACCCTTTTCCTTGTCCAACTAAAAAATTTAAAAACTAATCTGACACTGCAATGTGTGTCAGAATATTGTAAGGACAGAGAATATGATACAATGTAATAATATTTAAATAGTATGAGACAATGTAATGTCATTTAAAAAGTAAATATGTAATTCCATGACAATATATATTTCCATGACATTCTACATTTTCTGTATGAAGTTAATCATATACGTATTGTGAATGACTGTATCGAAATTCCTGCTGGTATTCATGTCTGGTAAGAGAAACATAATTTTTTTTTGTATGCATACAAATGCATTCGTAGCCAACTTCATGTAAAAAAATAAAATAAAACTTAAACTTTTAAAATTAGTTAAAAATGTTTATATTATTTACATAACTTTTACATTATATGTGTTGGTGCTATCATATCTCCGGATACGGCTGCTGAGAAAGACGTAAAAGCAGCAAATTATTCCTTGCGATAAAACAAATTTCAAATTATATCGATTGCCAATGTCAAAATCAAGTAAAGTTGTTTATAGATCACGAAAAGGTGGGTCCACTCAAAATCGTAGTCAATCCACTCAAAATCATGGTCAATCCAGTCAAAATCGTGGTGTGTCCGCTGAACTATATGAAAAGCACACAAATACACTAACACTACATACACCGGCAGCGAAAGAGACATTATTTTCTCTATCTTCTCTGGTCACAACCAAGTAGTAACGAGTAGAGAAGTCTGAAGTAGGGTTAGACCGACTTTGAAATACCCTTTACCTTTCCTTGTGCGTGCGAGTTGAACAGTGCGGATGTTTTTTTCATAAATCATCATTAGGAGCATATCTACGGTAATTTTCGGTAGAGTACCTTGAATTGATTTTATCGACCCCATTTCTTGCGTATGTCTTTGTACTGTCAATATAAGTACTAACATACAATTTAGTCCAAAAATGTATTATAGCTCGCAAGTTATAATAATATGTCAATAGTGTGCGTGGCTTTAAAAATAACAGGCCAATTTCTTGTGTGGTTTTATTTTAGTACCCGCAACCTTCCTGTGAAATTTCATTGATTTATCTTCTATAGGAACGTAGTAAGGATTTTTCTTAATTGTGGAGTAGTAAAAATCTGCCCATATTTGGAATGCACGCTAGTATAGACCCAATATATACAGCTACAAAATTTGTATTCATATATCATCACTAGAAGCATAGATAGGGTAGGATAATTGTCCTTAAGTGGGGTCCCCAAAGTTGATTATATGGGAAGGATTGGTATCCTTCATCTGATCGACCCCGAATTTGTACATGGCTTTGTAGGGTTCATATACGTACTAATATATAATTTCGTCCAAACAATTTGTAGGGGTCGTACGTTATAACAATATGTCAATAGTGGGAGTTGCTGTAAAAATAAAACGGCCATTTATCGTGTGGTGAAATATCGTTTATAAATCTTTAATATAAACCCAGGAATGACTTTTGGCTAATTGTGGCCGTGGCAGTTGTATTATGATCCTCATATTCTGCACACACACTATTATGGACCCCATGTATATTTCTGCCAATTTTTACTTCGCTCGCATCAATACGAGCATAGGTGGGCTAATTTTAATTTTAGACCCGAAATTTCCTTATATCAAAAGTGGGCGTGTGTTTTCCCTGATCAAGCCCGTTTGTTGCAGATAGCTTTATAATGTCCACATATTCCTTCGTGTAGAATTTCGTCCGTATATCTCTAACAGATCTGAAATTATTATTATTTGTTAATAGTGGACGAGGCAGTTAAAATATGCCATCCAATTTTTGCATAGTGTTTAGTAGGACCCACAACTCCATAAATGCCAAATTGGGGCACGATTCCATCAATGGGAACGAAGTTATAGTCATTTTAAAAAAGGTGAAAATTGTTTCTTATATGGGAGGTAGACATGGTCTCTGTGCAAATAGGCCCATATAGCAATCTGGTTCTGTATCTTTGTCCAGACTATACTTTTGGCAAATTTTATTAGGATAGCTCTAACGGTGTAGAAAAAAAGTCTCCACAGACGGACAGACGGAGAGACGGACAGACGAAATACAAATTGCTTAAAAAGTGATTCTGATCATATCTGTATATATATGTCCATACCTACCACGCGTCCTTCTTGAAATTGCAACCCCTCTCAAAAGCACAAAATTAGTATACCCTATTTACCTTTTTTAAAGGTAAAAGGTATAAAAAGCGTTTAAAAAGTGTTAAATGTCTACAGAACTACGAACTACGAACGCTGACAGAAAATACTGCAACCTGCACACATTTTATCCGTCGTAAATATTCATTTTGTTGCTCACATTGCTGTGGGTACAGTTTGAAAGCAGTGGTTTACTATGGGATTTTTGTTTTGTTTCGCTACATTTGTTTCGTCAAGACTAATTGGGGCTTCAGTAAAAGCCGTCATACGTATGAGTGCAACCCGTTATGTGTAACAGATTGAAGCATACTTCTGTCTCTTGTTTGATGCAAAATATTACAAAAATTCTTCAAATCATGCAGATGACTCACCTCATTTAAGCATAATGTTTGTGGATATTTCACACTAGAGTAATGAAGCGATCCATTACTTGCATGAATAGTATATATGTATATGCACATACGCGAGCCATACTTATTTTGCATCGTTCTCATATATGTTGTTGAGAATAAGTATCATACGTACCCCAAACATAGAAGTATGAGGATCGACGGCTTTGTAATAAGCATGAATGTGTGTGAATACAATAAATAATAATTTCAATATAAAAAATATGAGATAAAAGAAAAAGGATAAATTGACTGCCGGAAATAATATTAATATTATTTTGCTCCAAGTTCAAATCTGAGATAGTGTCAGAAATTAATGAACTTTTTATGTAGAAAAATTTTCACAGTTTCAAATGATCATGATAGTTTTTGACAGAAATTCTGAGTTTTCAGGCCTGAATCTTGACTTAAAACAAAAGCAATTTTTTAAAGTCTCATAGTGCAATTGGGATTTTTAGCTTGTATCTATTTTATTATTCATTTTTGTCGCCGAATGTCACAGAGCAGTTTAGGTTTTTAATTTATTGTTTTGCTATTTCTTTGCTTCACATATTTTGAATCGTTTTCAAGACCCTGTCACTTTCAAGACCACTGGAAGTTCGAATTTTTCTAAGAACACCACTATGTGGGATCTTTTTCAAACAAAGAAGCGCGGTATCAAATTTAAAAAATAATTTATATACGACCTTCATTGAACCTAAAATAATCGGCATCGGAAAACGCATCTCTAGTTGGAAATTCTCTTTACACCAAAACTGCCCCGGTTTCGCATTAAAAAAATCCATCTACTGTGATCGGGTGAAATGGTTACCTTTAATATTTGTTTTTATCAATAAAATTTAGTTTTTTGCATGTATTAAAAATGTGTATAAATATGTATAAATATTTTATTATTAAAATTTTATATGATTAAAAACGTTTCAGTCAAACTAATTTGCTCCACACTTCTCAATGAATATGCCAATTACTTCAATCAGTTCGGCGGTTTCTACAAACATACCCTCACATGGAGTTTTTTGCAATGTTGTATTTCTTTCTTGTCAAGTCACGGCAACCAAGATGGCGTGTTTCGATATCAATCATTGTTAGCACAGCAAGAGAGTATTTCCCGTAAATATGAAATGTTAAATAAAATGTAACCGCTTGCTGAGTAATTCCAACTAGGGCCGTCCAGTGGTTGAGATTGGACCATATTTTTTTTTTTTTTTTTTATCTCCATTTATTTAACTACAATCTGTCCAGCTGGACATTCAGTACTACTTATATTATATTTGGTTATAAACATGTGTATGAATTTTCAGTAACATTCAATACATTAGGTACATTAATTTAACAAAGTTAGATTCTATATATATTAATTTCATTCATTCCTTATTATTATTATTTTTTAATTTTTTAATTTTTTTATTTTTTTTATTTTTTTATTTCTAATTTGATCTTAGGTGGTAAATCTGAATGGTAAGTCCGATGGTACATATTTTTTTAGTCTTCGCGCGCTGGTATCGCTGGTTATCAATTCTACCGCTAGGTTGTTAGGATGGACTCTAAGACGTTTGCGATATGAGTGGCTATATTTCATGATTTCATCATTTACTTTTGGGATGTTTAGATCCCGATGAATGATGTCGTTGCTGACATACCAAGGTGCATTAGCACACAGTCGTATGACTTTTGATTGGAATCGTTGTAGGATGTCCAATAGTTGAATAGTTGTGCAATGAATTTATAGCCGCAATCTGGTAGCTCCTTTAGGATTCTGCTCGTAATAAGGTCATATCCCGGCGATTTTTTTGTCTTTTAGCGTATTCTTGATAATTCCTCTAATTTCTTTTAGTTTAAAATGCTGGATCGGAATATCCATTTGGTATGGGGCATCAAGTAATTCAGCTATTTTTATGTCTTCTTGTGGATATTTGCTTGGAAACGGCGCAAATACTTCTAATAAATGAAGAGCAAATGACTGTGCTTTTTCCTTGTCAGATCTGGCCCATCCGCCATCTTTCGTTTTAATAGGTGGCACATGTGATGTTGGTTGATTTAGTTTTTTTGTAGCTTTCCATAGAGAATAACCTGAAGCCTGTGAAGGTGACAAGCTGCTGAGATAGCTTTGTATTTCTGAATTTTTTGTTGACCGTAGGGCGTTTTTGAGTTGCTTTGTAGCGCAATTGAACCGGTTTTTGTCATAGGGGCTTCTGGTCATTTGCCAAATTCGACGCAGTCTCCGCTTTTCTTTTAGTTGCTCCTTTACAACCTGGCTTACATCACGATAATTACTTATACAGCTGGGCTCCAATGTGGAAGTCCATGCAGCATGCTGAATGGCTGAGTTCAAAAGTTCTACTGCATCGTCTATATTTGTTTTGTTTTTTAAAGGAATATTGGTGACTAGAGTCTCGATAATGCTTTGTCTAAACAGCTCCCAATTTGTGCTTTTGTTGTGCAGACAGATTGTTCTTGCTCTGATCTGAGCCTCACTGCTAATTGTTAGAACTATCGGTGAGTGATCTGATGACAGGTCCAGGCACGATTCCATGGAAGTGTTTGTTTTTGGTACACCTTTGGATACAAAAAAGTCAATAACGTCTGGAAGCTTGTTTCTGTCCGTTGGCCAGTAGGTTGGCTCACCCGTTGATAGGTGGGACAGGCTGTTTTGTTGCATAGCTTTATATAGGTTACGGCCTCTAGGAGTTGTTATTCTAGACCCCCATTGTGGATGCTTAGCATTATAATCACCCCCAGCGATGAATCTTGATCCTAGGGAGTTATAAAATTCTTGGAACTGTTCGCAGCTAACTGGATGGTTGGGAGGGCAATATACCGCTGCAATTGTTATGGGGCCTTTATAATCATCTATTGTTATAACCGTTGATTGCAGGTATTTCTTTTTATAACATTCGTGCTCCACGTGTGCAATACTGTTGCGAATAATTACAGCAGTTCCCCCACGCGCAGTGCCAGCTGGGTGGATTGTGGAGTATAGGTCATATTGCGGAATTTTTGCGTAACTTTTTTCAGTGAAATGGGTTTCAGATATCAACATAATGTCAATATTTTTGTCTGCTAAGAAAGCTGATATTTCATGGATATGACGACTGAGCCCATTGGAATTCCAGACTGCGATTTTTAATAATTTATTCATTTCGACATATTTGCTACGACTGTGGTTAGTAGATTAAGTAGTGTACTCACTTGACCCATCAATGCTTTAAGCATGGTTTTTCGCTCGGTCGTATCCTCATTCAGTTGAGTATTTGGATTGTTGAGCGGAGTGGTTAGGTTCGTATTGGTTTCTACCGGAGTATTGTTACGTACAACATTTGCATACGACGTTGTTGTTCGTGGAGCGGATCTTTGAGGCGCTTCCTGGTTAATGTTCCTCGCTTCTCTGTTCCTGAGTGCTGGGAACGACTTTTGTTGCAGCTCCTTATAGACAGTGCAACCTTTATAATTAGCGGGATGATTGCCTTCGCAGAGCACACATCGAACGTCTTGTGCGACGAGTTTGCGGGAACATTCGGAAGTAAGGTGGTTTCCTGTACATTTAACGCATCGTGGGCTACGGTTACAGTATCACTTGGAGTGCCCGTAACTTTGGCATCGGATACATTGGGTAATTTCACGTTTCTTCCTAGGTGGCTCTATTTTAATTCGTGTGATTAAAAATGTATTACATTCGTATATGTCTTTGTTATTGCTTAATGGATCGGTAAAACTATTGAACGGCCAATCTTGGGATATAAATGGCAGTTTTTTAGTTCAATTTCACTATGAAACCTTAAAGATAAACGATGGAAATTTTACATCTACAGAAATGAAATTCCTCACTCCTCTTCCTGCACTTTCGCAGTTATGCCCCAACATAATGAGAACTGAAGAAATTCTCTCTCTGGAAATGATAAAACAACTCAATATTGATAACATAAAAACAATAGATCTAATAAAAGATAGAAAGGAAATACTGTCTTACATGAATCTAATTATTTCCACTATTATCATTGTCATAGTAATTTTTTTTTTGTTCTTTTTCAAAGAGAAGTCCAGTAAGAATTCCACTAACCTAACGATAACAAATATAACTCCCTAATTGAATAGGAATTAAATAACAAAAGAGCTGAAAGCCCTAGCAGCTAGTGCTCCCATTTATTGTTTTCAAGTAATAATAATAATAATAAATAACAAAAACAGACAATACGCACTTTGTGTATTTATTACAGGTCTCAATGCCCATTATTTCATATACTTTTTTCAATATCCCCAGAGGATTTACCAACTGCATTAGCAAAGGCTCAAGAGCTCGAAGCAAACCACATCCGCGCAAATTTCGCTCAGCAATTTTATAAACAAAACGCTAATAATTTCAATACAAAAACGCAAAATATGTTAAGATTTCAAAGGCAAGATGGCAGACCAAACCCACCTAACCAAAAGACCAAACCCAGAAACCAAAGTGTAAACCAAAGATCAGAACCTATGGAGATTAGTTCATCGATACAATGCCCCCCAAATCCGCAGAATTTTTATAATAGTCAACCATTTAACCCCAAGGAAATCAATTTTATCAGAGACAGAATCCTCAAAATAGATATCCTTATAACTATGCCCAAAACAATTTTCAGCAGGCTCAAAAAAGACCGCCAAATAGCAATCAGATTAGCAACCAACCTCAAAATAAAGCACAAAAAGTATACAATTTTAATGAGGACACTTTTTTAGAGGAAAATCAGGATCATCATCACCAGAAGAGCAAATTCCGGAAGAAAATATACAATTTTGTTTGTCTGCGGAGTTACAAGTTGTTACTGTTGCCCAGGAACATTTAATAATAAACAAATATTGCGTATTAAAAAAATAGTTAGGACTAGAAATGGTTTTACGATTATTAATTATTATTAGACAACGGTTTTATGAAATATCGATTTGGAAGTTGATATTTTGGTAGGCTATAGTTTTTTGAAAAAGGCGAGTATTATAATCAATTTTGAAAAAGGAACTTTACAATGTGGTCAGCATTGTGAAAAATTTTTAAGCTTTGAAAACGAAAAGTCTCTTAGCGAAGAAAACAATAAAGAACTCTCAAACGGAAATGAGAGATGTAATGAAAATATTTTATACCAAATAGCCATTGATAAAGGATTTGAAGATAAGTCTAACGACGTGGAAAAACTCCGAATTTTAAGTCGAGAAACGATAAAAAGTGTATCAAAACTGCACTCAAACATTAATTTAAATTTACCGTTTAGAACGGACATTAAAGCAGAAATACGAACAATTGGTGAAGCACCTATATGGAGCAAGCAATACCCTTACCTCCTTTCTGTAAATATTTTTGTTAATAGTGAAAAAAACTATTAAAGGATAATATTATACGCAAGAGTAGGAGCAGAGAACATAGAGACGGGACACTTAAACGTAAAATTTACTGACGTTTAAAAAAAACACCTACATTGTACGTGAGTTTACCGCGTTATGAACGGTAAAAATTAGTTCCCTGCTATTAAAAATGTGAAAACCTAAAGCGTAGTAGAAAATTGAAAAATGGAGTAATTTTGATTAATAAGGTTTAATTTATATAGACTTCCTTATTAATATAATTAAATAACTTCTTTACATAATTTCTACTTAAATGTATATAATATAAATTTTTATATAAGCACAATTAATGAATGAATGAAATTATATGTGTATTATTTCGTTATTATTATCACAGTAGTGTAAGTAATAAATAAATAAATACTATAGACTAATTGAATAAAAAGTTAATAATATATACAATATATAATATCATCCATATTGCATGCATTAAGTATGTGGTTTGTGCAACTAAAAAAAATACTATACTATAGTGCACATCTCAAATACATAAAGACTTATTTTTAAAATTGGGTTCCGTTACCTCTCTATTAAAAAATTTCAAAACAAAGTATATTCTAATTCGAATGAAAATAGTAAGCATAAGTGTGAGTCTACAGTTATTACACAAATAAAGGGTGTTACCGCACCACTAGAATGATGCAGGGTGGTGGCCGCGGCTAGCTCACTGCAATAGTCATGGTCCTTAACCCGCCACACTGCATCGGGTGGGACAACACTACAAAAACAAAAATTCAACTCACCATTTTTCCGGGCATCCTCCTCCACGACGACAAGCGAGCCCGCCCCATATTTGCCGCCTTAGTCTAACATTTTCAACATAAATTTACACATACCTAAACATTCTACCTTACACTTAAATAAATAACATACATATATACCTAATAACTTAAATAAATACCATATATACTTTCGAGGGGGCGGGCGGCAACCTCCTTTCTCCTCCGGTATCACAACTCAACTCCGATTCTCGAATGGGATGGGCCGGAAACAAGCAGTTATCACTCTATTCAGCGCAATAATTTTACTGTATTAGATCAAATAACAGGAACAACCGACGAGACGAGAGACTATCCACACAAAATCAGACCTGCACCAACGAATATCCGCACTAGACTTTTTCAATACACGTTTCTAAACAGCAAAATCCGGACTTTGTGGTAATTTGAATATTTTCAGTACACGAATGTAAAGTGTATTACATTCGTATATGCCTTTGTTATTGCTGCATTGCTTCAGACTGATGTAAAACATAGGAAGCGGTTTTTTTGTAGTTCTTTGCCTAATATTACAAACATTAACAACTGTATAACCTAACTCCTCAATTGCTTCTCTTATTTCGTCGATTGGGGTTGAACAGTGCATACCCCTTGGTACAACGTTAAAGTCTCTTTCCTGCTTCAATTTAAAAGTATGAAACTCAGTGTTCTTTTCGGTTAGAGCCTTTGTAATGGCTGAGTATTTTTCAGACGACTTTGGTTGTATTTTGACAACGTCTCCATTTATAACTCTGAGTTCATATTCTTTCTTAGCAATTACATCAAGTAATTCTTTTAGGGGAATTATATTACTCACGCCTGAAACAAAAATAGGTGGAGGTTTTGGTTCTCTCCGGACGTCAGTTGTTGCATCTTGACGTGCCTCTTCTTGGTCTAGTGCAGCGAATCTATTCGAGCTCTTTAAAGAAGGTGTTCCGAGCCAGTAGTTATCCAATTTGGATTGTTTTGGAGTGGGACGCGATGTTGCGCCTGGGCTAGATCTATTCCTCTTCGAGTTTGCTTTCTGCCATATTCCAGATGCCTCCACTCCCAATTGTGGGAGTTTAAGGCTCGTTGAAGCCACCATACCAGTGATGTTTTCGCCTCGATAACCTTCGCTTCTATTTTTTCCTGGTTCTACGGTACTGCACTGATCGCAATCAGTATTTTTGGCGCGGGTTTCCGCTTGTGGGTTAACATTTTTGGAGCCCCCTTTGGGGGAGCGGATAACACTCATACTACTAAGTGTAGGGGGGGCTTAAGCAAAAAAGACTTAGTGCATACACAAACCAACTATACTGAGATTTACAAAGTAATAGATTGAACTGTTTATATCAATGAGACAGCTGCTGTGAAGCATATGCTGTTATTTTTTTATTTTTATTTTATTTATTTGCAGGTCTCTCTTTTGAGTTAATTAAGGTAATATGTATATAAATAAAAACCTTTAACCGTTAATAAAATTTCACTTTTAGCGCCTGAGGAAGACCGTGATTGGTTACCACCAGGAATACCGACCCCTGGACCAGCAGTCAACGGGGCGGAAATCACTACAGGTACGCACAAGTTTTAACGTTTTATTAAATAGTAATTTTTACACTTTTTAGAAAACTTCACGGAGCAACCCGACACGCGTCCGAATCACTCAACGATCAGAATTGGACCATATAAACAACATTTAGTTTTCATTTAATTTATTTTTTTAATTAAATTATTTTATTAAAATTGAAAGTAAATAAACCGTTTCTTTTAAAATTAGTAAAATTAAAACTAAAAGTATGTGCGAAACTCGGTCGCCGGGGTACTTAACCTTTGAATTGAAGCAAAATTGCAATTCTTTTGGTACTTCTAATTATTACACTTAGAATAATGTATATGACATTACATTGTAAATTTAATAATTTGGCAACACGTCGATGTCAACAATATTTTTCGTGAATACACGTTCATCTTTTGCTGAATGGGCTTGTTCATTTTTGTCACAAATATATAACTGCCCATGCGTGAATACTGGATTTTTCAACATAATGCTAACTTTATTGAATGTATGGTCTAGCGATTTATTAACAGTCATGACGAAAGCAGGCATATTTGGATATTGCGTTCGTTGGAAATCGCCAGCAAACTTGCAGAATAAGTCAAAAAATGCGGGGGATAAGAACACATGTGTTATTCCAGTCAATATCTCACAATCAATAGCATTATTATGCGATACCGAGCGTGAGACGCATTCTTGTACAATTAATCAAAGCTCCCTTTGCTTTTAGATTTCTATCAAGAGAACAATGCAATTGACTTGCAAAATCAATTTGTGTCTGACATTCGAGGAGTTTATAAATTCCGCTGGATAATTACTGACCTCCGCATCATTTTTTTTTTTTTTCAATTAAACATAGATTTATTTATTGTATCTTTTCTATTGAAAACCAGCAATATTTTTTTTAGAATTATATAATATTATTTTAAAGAAGTGGTCTTTTAAGACGAGATGTAGACATCCTTTGAATCAGGTTCCTTACTAGTTGATCTGGATGACACTTAATTTAGGTTTTATATTTCCTTGTTAAGTCTATGAGTTCTCTTTCACCTGGTGATATATTCAGGTCGCGGTGAATATTTTCATTTCTGACGAACCATGGAGTGCGGTGATTGATAGGAATTATTTATATTTTACTCTGAATTGCCGATTATGACCCAAGCCTGTCCGATTTTGCTCGGCAGAAACTTTCTAATTTTATAGATAAGTCCGTCATGCCAGACCTTGTCAAAGGCCTGTGCAATATCTAAGAATATTCCTGAGAAGTACATCCTCTGTTCGAATGCTCGTCTTATTTCAGAAGCAATGCGAACTTGCTTGATAGTTCTATGCTGCGGAAACCAAATTGGTGATGAGAAATAATTGAATTGAGCTTTGTTGTTAGTTTTTCCAGCATTAACCGCTCGAGCAATTTAGAGAGGGCTGGGAGGAGAGTTATGGGCCGATATGAAGATACTTTAGTAGGGTCTTTTTCTGGTTTTCAAATCATTATTTCGGAAATTTTTCATGTTGTAGGAAAGTTGCCCAGACGGAGTATTGTATTAAAAATATGTGTATCAGAGCTACTTGCGGCAATTCTTATATCATAGTTTTAGTAATTAAGTCACATCCAGGTGTTTTTTTGGGTTGAGACTCGTTGTACACAGGCGTTTGACTTCTTTTGGTTTAAAACGAATTGATACTGCTGGTGTCATTGTTGAAACATTCTGAATGCTATTGTTCTTGTAGGAAGACGGATTAGGTTGAAAGACTCAACTGAGGTACATTGCAACTGAATTGCCTTTTTCTTCATCTGTTTTTGCTCAAGTACCATCGCTTTGTTTTAAAGGTGATTCACTATCCATCGGTGTTTTAACCATTTTTGTGGCTCTCCAGAGTGGTTACTGACTTTGAGAGAGCCAACTCTTCCAGTTATATATTTAGACTTTATTCCTTTTCCTCGCGAAGAGTGCTTTTCAGCTGAATTTGGATTGATTTTAGTTTTAACTTTAGTGCTGGCGAACTATATTTTTTCCACTCAAATTAATCTCCTATTTTCTTTAACGAGGCATTCTATGTGGTGCGATGTAATGTGTGTCGTATTGGATTTAGTTGAGTTTTGTTCGGGCGTGGCACTATTGGCAGCTGCATTTATTATTGAATCAAAAGCCTGCGTCGCCGATTCAATATCCTCTTTACTCTTGAGTTTTGTATCAGCGCACATGCGGATATTTACGATATTTGCGCCAATTTGTTTTCTTAGAGGTCAGCTTTATTGGTTTTCCAATTAATTCTGGTTTTTTTTAAATATATTATTACCGGGGAGTGGTCGGGTGATAAGCATCATTATCGCAAATGATTTTGCCGTAACTGTAATAACTTATTCTTTCCCCGGCATTCGGCTGAGAACATTTCGGTTTAGAAAAGCACAATCTTTATTAGTTGGTGCTCAAACAAATGCGTCATGATAATATAATTTCTGCAATATTGCCAAATACATAATCAATTACATAACTTTCATTTCCAACTACGTTTTGCGGAATTTTGATTACATTTCGACCCAACTTTGCGAATTCTCTTGCGACACCATTACCATTCGTTTTCAAAAATTCAACAAATTCGACTGCCTCTCGTCTGGGTCTCATATTTTGGGTGAGGGTCACATATTGGTACGAAACAGCCTCGTTCCAAACAGTATCACAATTGTTCGTGTCCTATATCTGAAAAAATGTGGCAAAAGTTAATTAAAATTACTGATACTGGCATGATAAGGGCAGCTGAACAGCTGAGAATGAAAGTCAGCTGTCCAGTTGAATGCCGATATAACAGAATAGGGAAAATTCTGCGGAATAGAGTGCGTAGCGAAAAGAGAAAATAAGGGGATGGAGAGATCGAGTGGCCCGCCTTGACCGCTGAAACCTGGATTTGAAAATATGGTGGGGTAGAAAAAAAATGATTTAAGGCAGTGGCAAAGAAAAACAAGGAACTTATATTTGAAAATTCAAACGGGTCGGAAGATAACAGTAAATAGTGAACGGGTTCGGTACGCGCTTTGTTCGATCTTGATTAAACTCTGCGCTGCGAAATTACAAAAATGTCCATGGATAGACAGACCTTCCACAATAAATAGTGTTTTATTTAAATGTATGTGAATGTTGAAAAATAATTAATAAAGGAGACAAGTATTGCCGGTGTCAGCTAAGGGGTGTTTCTGCGCGCATCAAAAAGACAGTTTAAATAAAAAGCTGAAAGGTGACAGCAGGGAGCAGCTGCAGGAGATTGTCTCCCGCCCCATCTGGTGAAGACCAGATAAATGTAAATAGAATTCCATTTATAAAATAGTAAAACGTGTAGTTATTTTTACAAAATAATGTTAGGCTAAGACGGTAGGGAAGGGGCGGGTTCGCTATGTGCATGGATATTGAGGAGGCCAGGCAGCACCTGCGCGATAGAAGTTGAGTGAGGCTACGGATGGTGTAGCGGAGAGTATTAATAGAAATTTTTATTGTTGCTCCACCCGATGCAGTGTGGCGGATTGAGAACCGCGGCAGCAAATCAATAAGCTGGCCATGGAGACCACGCTGCATCCGCCAGGGGGGGGGTGGTGTGTGTAGCACAATTTTCAATTAAATTGGAACGTGTACCATGTGGGACAACTGGCAATATTTGCCGAAAATCTTCACATAACAAAATTGGTTTCCCGGCAAACAGCTTATTTTGATCGTATGTACACAAATCTCGCAAAATCTTATCTGTGGCTTTCAATATTAAAACAGGACACATAGAAATTTCATCGATAATAGTTAACGATGATGACTTTATATGCCTGGAATAACACTATTTGCTGAAATGCGTTGTACTGACGTTTCTAAAATTGGAATTGGTTACTAAAAAGGATTGTGTAACTTTTTCATCATCGTTCAATTATGTCACGCTGTTCTTGATTACCACTGTCATTTGTTCATTACAAATGAACTGTTCTCACCCTGGATCAAAATCATTAACTGTCGACACATTTGGCATTATGTTTGGAGTTGGCAAACCAACAATATGACATTCTGACTAATGAAGACATTTTCAATATCTAATAGTGTTCAGTTAAATGAAATACTTTTGTGTCTTATATATATATATATATATATATATATATATATATATATATATATATATATATATATATATATATATGTATATATATATATATATATATATATATATATATATATATATATAATTTCATTAAGATAGCTCTAACGGTGTAGAAAAAAGTGGCCACATACGGACAGACGGGCAGACAAAATAAAAATATATATGTCCTTCTTGAAATTGCAAACCCTCTCTCAAGCACAAATGTCTACAATTTTTATATATATATATATATATATATATATATATATATATATATATATATATATATATATATATATATATATATATATATATATATATATATATATATATATATATATATATATATATATATATATATATATATATATATATATATATATATATATATATATATATATATATATATATATATATATATATATATATATATATATATATATATATATATATATATATATATATATATATATATATATATATATATATATATATATATATATATATATATATATATATATATATATATATATATATATATATATATATATATATATATATATATATATATATATATATATATATATATATATATATATATATATATATATATATATATATATATATATATATATATATATATATATATATATATATATATATATATATATATATATATATATATATATATATATATATATATATATACTCCCAAATTCTATCAAATATATTTTGTAGGAGAAGCAGAAGAACAAGTTAATGTTCGTTGTGATTATAATCGGATTAAGCACATTGAACAACGAGCAATAGTATAAACATTACAAACTTTTTTGACAGAAAAAAATCAACTGATTCAATTGTTCCATCAAATGAGGGATAAATTAGTGAACGACAATTATATGATTGTCATTACAGCCGATAAAGTTCCAGTTGGAGAGCATTCGCGTCGATTCAATGCTCCCACTGTTAATGAAGTTGGGATTGTAATGGTTGGTGATGCGTTTGAAAATAGAGATATTCGTATTTTGCGCCGAAATAACACTCTTCAGACTATTCAGGATACGCATCGTTCCTATGACGCCTTGCAATATCCATTAATATTTTGGGAAGGTGAAGATGGTTATCATATCAATATCAAACAAACAAATCCAGCAACAGGTACACTTAACTACTCAAATGTTTAATATTAACATTCATTTACACAGCCTTTTCTTCATTTTACAGGTGAAGAATCGAATAAAAAAGCCAGCGCAATGAATTTTTATTCGCATAAAATTATGATTAGGACCAACCAGGACACTCATATTTTAAAATGCCGCCAGTTATTCCATCAGCTTATCGTAGATATGTATGCGAAAATCGAAAGCGAGCGATTACGTTATATCCGATTCAATCAAGCTAAATTGCGCGCCGAAGAATACATTCATTTGTGCGATGCAATTAATAACAATATTGACGGCAATTTCAATCCGAATGAAATAGGAAATATTTGTATATTACTATCATCATACAAAGGCAATCCACGTCATAGGCAAGAGTACATTCAGGATGCTATGGCTTATGTTCGCTCTTACGGTCGGCCAGACTTATTCATCACCGTCACCTCTAATCCAAAATGGGATGAAATAATAAAATATTTATTGCTTGGCCAAGCAGCAAGTGATCGACACGATATTACAGCGCGTGTATTCAAGCAAAAATTAAAGTCACTAATTGATTTGATTGTCAAACATCATGGTTTTGGTGAAACTCGCTGTTGGATGTACTCAATTGAGTGGCAAAAACGTGGACTGCCACATGCCCATATTTTGATTTGGCTAATCAACAAAATTAGACCTGAAGAAATGGATAGCATAATCTCTGCCGAAATCCCAGATCCGGACATTGATCCAGAGTTATTCCAAATTATGACTACAAACGTGATCCATGGTCCTTGCGGTGCCATCAATATGAATTCACCATGCATGGACAATGGTAAATGCACAAAACGATTTCCAAAGGATTTGCTATCGTATACAATCACTGGAAATGATGGATATCCTTTGTATCGTAGACGATCGACTGAAGATGGTGGATATTCCTTTATGATGATTGCCAGAAATGATAAAGAAATTGATAATAAATGGGTTGTACCACACTCCCCACTGTTATCCAAAACATATAAAGCTCATATTAATGTTGAATATTGCAGTTCAGTTAAGTTAATTAAATACATCTGTAAATATGTACATAAAGGTAGCGACATGGCCGTTTTCGCTGTAGAAGGTGTGAATGAAAATGATGAGGTTGCACGCAACCAAATGGGCAGATACATCAGCAGCAATGAAGCTGTATGGCGAATTCTTTATTCCCCTATTCATGAAAGAGATCCAGTTGTCGTTAAATTGGCTATTCACCTCGAAAACGGCCAACGAGTATATTTTACTGAACAAAATGCAGCAGAACGAGCAGTTATTCAACCAACAACAACATTGACTGATTTTTTTCGTTTATGCCAACAACGAAATGATTATGGTCGATTTGCGAGAACATTGCTCTATGCTGAAGTACCAACCTATTTCACGTGAAATATGTCGAGAAAAACATTGGAACCCCGTAAGAGAGGAAAAGCTGTTGCCGATTATCCAGGGAAAATTTTGTACTAATGGATTAGGCCGACTATACACAGTTCATCCCAAACAGCGAGAATGCTTTTTTTTACGATTGTTGTTAATTAATATTCCAGGACCAACATCGTTCGAATATTTGAATATTCATGCCGAGCATTGGGATTATTAGAAGGAGATTTGCATTGGAGTTTAACTCTTGCCGACGCTGCTGCCAGATCAACGCCACGCCAAATACAGTTGTGGATGAAAATGAAGCCGTTAATTTCCCAATAGAATTTCTAAATTCTTTGGATTTACCAGGTCTTCCGTCACATAATTTACAATTGAAAGTAGGTTCCCCAATCATTTTTTTACGAAATCTCAATGCGCCAAAACTTTGTAACGGAACGAGATTAGTTATTAAAAAACTTGCGGGACACGTTATTGAGGCAACTGTCATTAATAAAAACTTCAAAGGGGAACATGTTTTATTGCCACGAATTCCAATGATTCCAACAGATGCACCAATACAATTTAAACGACTGCAGTTCCCGATTCGTTTAGCTTTTGCCATGACAAAGCACAAGGCCAGTCAATGCAAATCTGTGGTTTAGATTTAGAGAATTCGTGCTTCTCCCATGGAGAACTATATGTAGCCTGTTCACGCATTGGTAAACCCGCCAATTTATTTGTTTATGCCGAAAATGGAGAAACAAGAAATATCGTTCCCAGATTAGCATTACAATAATTTATTATTTTATTTGTTTTCAATAAAAATTTTTATACTTTAAAATTAATTCCAAACATTTTTTATTATTTAACATTTATTTAAAAAAATATATAGACAACGTTGCCGGGTTAGTTAGTATACGAGTATATATAAAACTGGTACATATTTTTGCTTTTGAGAGGGTTTGCAATTTCAAGAAGAAGGCGTGGTCGGTATGGACATATATATTTTTATTTTGTCCGCCAAAAGTATAGTGTGGACAAAGATAGAGAACCAGGTTGCTATATGGTCCAATTTGGACAAAGACCACGCCTACCTCCCATATAAGGAACTTTTCACAGCTTTTTTAAAATGACTGTAACTTCGGCTCAATTAATTGAATAGTGACGCAATTCAATAGTAATGGAGATGTGGGTGCTACTAAACACTATGCAAAATTGGATGGCATATTTTAACTGCCACGTCCACTATTAACAATTATTCATAACTTAAGATTTGGTAGAAATTTTTGAACGAAATATTACGAGATGGAATATGTGGACATTATAAACCCATATGCAACAAATGGGGTTAATCAGGGAAAAGACACCTCCACTTTTGAGATAAGGAACTTTCGTGTCTAAAATTAAATTTAGCCCATCTATGCACGTATTGATGCCAGCGGAATAAATATTGGTAGAAATATAAATGGGGTCTATAATAGTGTGGGTGCAGAATATGGAGATCATAATACTACTGCCATGCCCACAATTGACCAAAAATCATTACTAGCTTCCTGTTTAATTAAAGGTTTGGACGAAATTTTATATTAGTACATATATTGTCCCTACAAGAAATGGGGTCGATCAGATAAAGGCTATGCCTCCCTCTACTATAATCAATTTAAAATACCCTACCGAAAACTACCGTAGATATGCTCCTAATGATGATTTATGAAGAGAACATCCGCATTGTTGAACTCGCGCGCACAAGGAAAGGTAAAGGGTATTTCGAAGTCGGTCTAACCCGACTTCAGACTTCTTTATTCGTTTGCTTTGTTGTTGCTTTTTTATTTGTTTGGTTTTCTGCTTTGCCCCTGCATTAAAAACTATACAAAAGGGAAGAACAGTAATACTAACATCCATACGCATATAATATATATATGAATATTAGGATGGCCGCAGAATATATGAGGAACAAATTTTGAACGCGGATTCCAGGTCTCATAGGCTAAAAATTTTCGATTTGATGTGAAATAGCTCTATCAACATAAAAAAGATAAAGTAATACAAAATAAACATATTCTTTGCATTTCACCTTTCAAATGAGCGGTGTAACATTTTTGTACGACAAATATTTGTGGAATTATGGGTAATAAAAAGCATCAAAGTCTCTCTTAATGCATAAAACATTTTTTTTTTAATTTTCTAGTAGTAATATACTTAAAGTAGAAACAAAATTATATATATTTAAATTACATAGGTAAATTCAGAATTGGACAAAGTTGTTTTAGTGTAATCTGGAAACTGTTTTTGTAGTAAGCAATAATTTGTAATAAATATTGTTTATTTTGTTCGTCTTTAGTCAACACTTTATTATATTCTTCCATTAACTTCACACTCTTTTTGCGGTGTCATTAACAGCTCATATTTTATGAAGGAGATTTGATGCTCGATTATAATCATCATTATAAATCCATCTATCTGGTGAAAGATATAAGAAGCCAGTCGAAATATAAAACCGTTAAAAAATTGGTTAATCAAAAACCATTTTTGATTAACAAACGGCAGTTTGTGCAGTTAAACTTGTTAAGTTTAGCCTGTAAACTATAACCCGCGAAGTAAAGCGAAGCAGCAACTTTTGCATTTAGTTCTTCCTCACCGCCATTTTCAGTACTATTGTCAATAAATGTCATTTCGTCGTGAATATCAGAATTGTCTAAATTGCCCGGAAGTTTGCATAACTAATCAATAATTTGGTCATAAGATACAGTATTAGCATCCGATGTCTGGGAGAAGTTCCAGTTTAGATTAGGATCATGATCATCGTTGCAGTTAGTATTCAATTAGAATGACTGTGTGACGATTTTCATAGATAATAATAATAATTATTAATAATTAGTAATATAGGAGTACATTAAAAAATTAATAAATACATTTATATTATTTACACTTATGAAAAACCTAAATCTACGGTTCCTGAATACATTTAATATTATACACTGCCGAATAAGAACATTTGTATAATTATATATCTGAATAACATGTGTGCAGGCGTTAACAAAGTCGATTTGGCTGATTGTTTCTTTTTCTACAGCCACTCAAAATGCATGTACACACCAGTACACACTACAACCGGCCCGCTGTTGAATTAAAGCTAATGCCTCGTCTTCGATTAATATGATTGAAATTTGTCTTCATTCCAATTCCAACAAATAAAGAAAAATAACATTCCTACATTCATACACATATACTCATATACATACAGTAAACACACACGCACATATAGAACGAAAAAACCAGAATGTGTATCTACAAATTTTGCCCTTGCATTGCAGAGCACACTTCGGGTGTTGAGCTAATAATTTCACCATAGTCAACCACGCAATTTTAACTCATTTCACTGAGTGAAGAGAACGATGTCTTTGTACAGGGTGGCCCAAATAAGACCAGCTGATGTGAAACACAAATAACTTTTTTATTTTTAAACATAATTTATTTTTTCTTTTTGCAGATTATAACTGAACTCTTGGAAATTTATAATGAATACGTACAGTCCACAACAACGCATTAAAATTATCGAATTTTATTATTCTTCTCAACGATTGTTCTGACGCAGCGAAATTATCGCCTTTTTTCCATTTAAGTGGTTATGTGAATAAACAAAACTGTAGGTTGTGGGGCTCCGAAAATCCAAGGGCAATACATCAGCATCAGTCACACCCAATCAGATGCACTGTTTGGTGCGTTGTTATGGCCACAAAAATCATCGGCCCATATTTCTTTGAGAATGAGGATGAAACGCCAGAAACGGTCTCCGGGGCTTCTTACAGAACAATGATCGACAACTTTTTGCGGCCAATGGTGGAGCAACATCCTAATTTGTGGTTTCAACAAGATGGAGCCACTGCGCATACTGCTAGGCAAACTATTGACATGCTGCGTGAAATTTTTGGTGAACGCATAATTTCAAGAAATGCAGATTTCCCTTGGCCTCCTCGTTCACCAGATTTAACTGCGCCCGATTTTTTGTTATGGGGATATTTAAAAGACAAAGTGTATGTTAACAAACCACAGACACTTGGACAGCCCAAGCAGAATATTCGAGACGAAATACGGCGCCTGCAACCAGAAACATTACGCCGTGTAATGCAAAATGCGCTAAAAAGAGCCAATGCCTGTATCGAGCAAAATGGTGGTCATTTGTCTGATGTCATATTTCACACATAGTCACGTTAAATTTCCATAAAATGTATTTAACATATTAAAATAAATTATTTTAAAAAACCCGTTATTACAAGAGTTACACGTGTTTAACATCACTAGGTCTCATTGTGGCCACCCTGTAGTATATTGTCTTTGGTTGTATCCCTTCACGGTGTTCGATAAAAAATCATAACTCTGGAGGCGTGCAAATCCATCGTTCAAGCTGGCCCTCAACTTTTGAACTGCAATAGCCACCTCAGCGCCACATGATCTGTCCTTACAAGCATCGTCATGGAATTTTTGGCCATACAAGTACTTATGGAATTACTATAATAATCAAAAGCTACCGTCGAGTTACGCAGTCGTTTGTTTCAGGTTTCGCTAATTTTCTACTCAAATAAGGGACTACTCCTGGCCGTTAACTGAATAAACGCTTTTTCTTGTGCTTCGCCCCATGCAAACTTCTGGTTTTTCCTCGTCAAATCTTGAAGACTGTTTGCAATATTTGCAAATCCAGGAACGAATCGTCGATAATATGCGCAGAACCCCATGAAGCTTCGCAATTCATGTAGATTGTTGAGACGAGGCCATTCCTTCATTGCATTTATTTTCTCTTCATCCGTGTGTACGCCCTGTCACCTTATGTCCAAGGAGTTTGACTTCATTCTTAAACAACACGAATTTCTCCGGGTTAAGCTTCAAGCCGGCAGATTCCATTCGTTCAAATACCCTTCTCAAGTTGTTTAAATGGTCGTTAAAATCCTTGCCCATTACAATGACGTCGTCGAGGTGTACTAGGCATATTTTCCAGTGGAGGCCCTTTAAAATACTCTCCATGAGTCTCTCGAATGTTGTGACCGTAAATTGCCACAAGCCATCACCAACACTAAATACAGTTTTCTGTTTGTCTCGTTCGTCAACTTCGACTTACCAATAACCGCTTTGAAGATCTACTGTGGAGAACCATTTCGCCCCAGAAAGTGTGTCCAATGTGTCATCAATTCTAGGAAGCGGATAGCTGCATTTTTTGGTGATATCGTTCAGCTTCCTGTAGTCGACACAGATCCGCGTACTTCCGTCTTTCTTTTTTACTAGCACTACTGATGAACTCCATGGACTCGCTGATGGTTCAATTACATGATTTTGTTGCATATCCTCAGCTTCGTTACTTCGCCGTATTTTGCAAGTGGTACCCTTCTTGGTGATTGACGAATTGCACCAGAATCCCCTGTATCAATGCGATGCTTGACAATTTCGGTTCTGGATTTGCTTTCACCCTTCGTTGCAAAAATTAAACTGTGCCTGTCCAGGAGTTCCTTTGCTTTCTTTCTTTCAGTCACACCAAGTTGCTTTGTCCAGTTTTGCATTCTTGAGTTGATTTACTGATCACATTATTCAGGCGTCCTCTTCGGCGTCGTTAATGTAGCTATCCTGGTTTGTGAGTCACGAATTCCATCCACAAACCCCTGGATTTGGAAACTATCAGTGATATCGCTTGAACATTCCGGGTATGCCAAATGTGCTAACCGATCGATATCTGCTGCTAAATTCTGTTGTGTCTCACCAAATTTTTGCTTACGACTTTTCAATTCCATGCAGTAGAATTGTTTCATGAATTCACTTCCATATTTTCTTTCCAGTGCCCCCTTGACTGCATGGTAATTGTTTCACTATAGGAACTGTCTGAAGAATTTCAGCCACACCTCCACAGATTTTGGGCCATCGTAGTTTTGAACTGGAGCCAGATGTGGCATCATAAGTTGGTGGTTTTAGTTTAACCCCAACTACTTCTCGAACCACATTCACATTCGAAATATTTACTTGTAGCTCACGACGAAGTGCTGTTCCAAAGCTGATATTTTATTATTAGCGTGAGCCATTTGGTCACAAACATGTACCTTGATGTTGCTAGGCTCTCCTTCGATTGCGTCAACTCTACCATTTATCGCTTTTGAAAATATGCGAACTTCGATAAATATTTCCTCCATGAATATTTCCGCATTGACGTATTTCTTGTTCAATCGTCAACTGTTGCTGCTTCTGCATTATGTCATATAATACTGCAAACAATTTATTGCCATCTGGAATCGCTTGAGGAGCTTCCGTCTCATCAACTTTACTCAATGCGGCTCCAACTTCCTCATCGAAGTTGTACTCCGCCAGATTGAAACCGTGTGACTCCATTTCGAGACGCAACCGCAGTTGCAGCTCTGATTTCGATCCAGTAGTTGGAAGATCACGTACCGCCAACTCTTTCTTCAGTTGTTCTACTTTTAGCTGCTCCAACTTCATTTTGATTGATTAAACACAATCCCACTTCTGAAACCAATTGTTACGTAATTGCCTAATAATATATATTTATATCTTCCAACATATGATATAATGTGAACTTCTGCCTATCCAAAGATTTATTGGCAAAGCTATTCAATACTACTTATAAAAATATTAAATTTTAACCTATGTTAGAGTTTTGTTTAAGGGTATTTTCGAATTTATTGTATAATACTGAGATACTCATCAATATTTATTTTGTATTGTTGGGATAGTAATGATATTTGGTATTTTACAAAATAAATTTTTAATTTAGACAAATTTCCTGCGTGTGCTTAATATCGCTGTTTTGCAGTTTGACGTTAACGTTTCGATGCTTTTTCTTTTCTGATTGTGACACTCAATTAGCAGTCGACTAGAGAACAGCGAACGCGACGAATGTTTTTTTTTATTATTTAATTGAAAAGAAATGAGTGACGTTCTTTATATATTTATAAATGCTAAAATATATATATTACATATACGAGTATATATTACATATATATATTACACGTAAACACAACTTTTTTTTTTTTAATACCTCTTCAATTTACTTTAATATCTTTTCACCAATTTATAATAAAAAATTCGAGCCGGCACTCAATGTTTGTTTTGAATTTTAAGATGTTACGCATTCTAAATGTCAAAAAACACGCATTGGTGCGCATTATTTACTATAAATATAATTTTTTACGGTTTAAACATGGAAACAAAAAAAAAGAAAAATTGATGCCGAGTGCAGGGTGAAGAATGGGAAGTAAAATACTTCCTTGTCCAATCACAGTCAAACAATGTCAAAGCTATATGTGTAATTTGTAATAACACTGTTTCTGTAATGAAGGAATATAATTTATGTCGACATTATGAAACAAAACATGCTTCAACCTACTCACAATTTAAAGACAAGCAGCGTTCTGAAAAATTTGAAACAAAACGTCGTAGTTTGTGTACTCAGCAGAATTTATTTTGGTAGCCAAACTCGGAAAATTAAGCGTTGACCTTAGTTAGCATGAAAGTTGTTTATTTGGTGGCGAAAGAGGAAAACCTTTTATGAATAGAAATATCGAGTGTACGATGGAAGCTGTTATTCAGTTGTACCTAGAAAGGTTGAACCTTTTCAAAATTATCAGCCTTTCCCGTAAAGCTGTTGCTCGTCGAATTGACGATATTGGGAACAATATTGTGCACCAGGTTACTGAGCTGTTTTTTGAAACCAGTTGTTCCTGTTGTAAATTTTATTCGATCACATGCGCTCAATCATCGTAAATTTCTATATTTTTTCAAGCAAATTCAATCCGAGTTCTTTGACTTGTTGTATTATACAGCAGTTCGATTGCTTAGCTGCGGAAAGCTGCTATTGCAGTTCTTTAAGCTTAGAAATTAAATTAAATTATTTCTTATGGAGAAAAATCGCCCCGAACCACTTTTATTGGATGGCGAGTGGCTCCGGAAGTTGGCTTTTTTTGCAGATGTTGTGATACACGTGAACAACTTGAACTTAAAGCTCCAAGGTAAAAACAACTTAATTTGTGATTTTTTCACGCAAATTTCAGCATTCAGGGCAAATCTAATATTCGTCGAAATTCAGATAAATGAATGTAATTTTTACCCATTTCCCGGGCTGTGAAGAATTGAATACAGAAACTGATGAGCAATTTCCGACCAGATTTGCAGTAAAAATCAACGCGGATTTAAAACAAGAATTTCAAAAGCGATATTCTAATCTTGGCATGCATTCAAACGAAATTCGGTTGTTTCAAAATCCATTTGATAGCAACTTTGCTGGCCTTTCAATTGAGTTTCAAATGGTAATTATTGATCTTCAAGCTAACGATCAAAACAAATTTTGGAATGCGAAAGAGTTCCCAAATTTAAAGCAATTTGCTTGTAAATACATTTCTATGTTTGGGACTACTTATATGTGTGAACAAACTTTTCTTGGATGAAGTATCTGAAATCAAAGTACAGGCCAAATTTGTCGGATGATCATTGCTTATAATTGGTGTTTCAGATTTTTATCCCAAATTTAAAGAAACTCTTCAGCACAAAACAGATTTTCATCATTCACATTAAAAGTTGCATGAAATAATTTTCTGATAATGTTTAACTGAAATTAACTGTAAAAAATAAAATATAAAGCTGCTTTAAACTAATAAGATTTTTTTATTCACATATTCAAGTGGCCCGCCGTAAGTGGATTAAATCACGATCTGATCAGAGTAGTAATTGTTCAATGAGCCGTACGTACTGATATTCAAAATGTTATGGGTAATTCTGAATAGCGAAAATGCGATGCGTTGCAGATCTCTGATACTTACATGTTTTACACTAAAAAACCATTATTTAAAAAACCAAAAAAGTGTACTTTTTAAATCATAATAATAATTTATTCATATAGACATAATACCATATTAGGAAGGTTTGTACTTAATGAATACAATTATTGGAAAATGTACTCTAAAATTATGTCTCAATGTAAATATATACGAGTATATGAGAATTATATTAAACATTTGATATTAAAAGTGTAATTAAATATGAATAAGAATAACATTTTAAAGAACATTTGAAATCAAAATAAAGCAAAATAATTTATAAATAACTGCCTTTCTTTTATGCACACATATTTAAGTGCTTCGAAAATGTATGAGCTTCAAATTAAAATATAACAATATAACAAACTTACTATTGAGCAATATGTATAGTAATAAAAACCTAAATTAAAAATTATTTTAAATATTAATTGAAGTAAAATCGAAATGAAAGCAAATGAAATTACAAAGAAATTAAACTATAAATACACTCATTTATGTATAACTATTTTCCTCCTTCGTGACTACATTCTTCTTTAATGTTTTCGTCAACAAATACATACACTTACATTGTCGTCATATTCGTCCTCTGAAAAACAGACAAAACATTTATTAGATAGTCAATTTGTTTACCTACTCGGCTCTCTTGCTGCATTGATCAGATTTTTCATTGTATATTTATTGAAATTACAACTGTAAAAGATGATAAATTATTTAAAATTTTCAATATAATTGGAATTACTCAGCAAGCGGTTACATTTTATTTAACATTTCATATTTTCGGGAAATACTCTCGTGCAGTGCTAGCAATGAATGATATTGAAACACGCCATCTTGGTTCCCGTGACTTGACAAGAGAGAAATGCACCATTGCAAATAAAACTCCATGTGAGGGCATGTGTGTAGAAACCGCCCAACTGCTTGAAGTAATTGATGCGCATATTCATTGGGAAGTGTGGAGCAAATTAGTTCGACTGAAACGTTTTTAATTATATAAAATATTAATAATACTTCCATTTATACATACAATTAAATTTTATTGGGAAAAACAAATATTAAAGGCAACCATTTCACCCGATCGCAGTAGATGGATTTTTTTAAAGCGAAAGCGACTAACGAAAGAGAATTTCCGACAATAGACGCGTTTTCCGATGCCGATTATTATTAAAGGATCATTTGGCGATTCTATTTTTCTTACTCATTGTTAAATTTAAACCTCTACTTTTCATGAAGTTAAATAACCTGAAATTTGCAATATTTCGGATCAGCTGATAATGGAAGAAACTATGGTTCGAGTTTGCAAAGTTGTAATGCCGCGAAACGGCGGTTGCCGTCGAAAATCCTGTTGGAAATCCAAATTTCTTGATTTCCTTTAAATGCTATTATTGTTTTTAAGAAATACTTTACAAATATTTTATCAGAATTTTATAAAGCTAATATTGAACAACCATAGTCCAATTAAAAACAAAATATTCATGCCTCAAGAAATTTGAATTCGCAATAATAACTTTTGTTAAATCAAATATGTAACTCTATTCATTTATACAGTTTTATCATGATACAAACGAAAGAAACTTTCACCTCCTTCTTTGCATTTGGATTTTTTTGGGTTTACTGTGTGCACTAAGCAGAACCATTAGTTTTTATACAATGTTTAAAATTAACGTTCGATATAAACTAAAATGATTCCATATAATTAATCAATTATAAATACAGGTTAGCGAGACACTTATGCTGATCTGAGTTTGCATCTGTGTGCGGTTCGCTGAACGAGGTTTCACGTCGCTGCTGGTAAATTCAAACTAAATAAGCATTCAAACCTTGCCGTAGAATATAAGGTACTACTAGTAAGGATATATGAGATTCAATTGTGGGGCACCGCGTGAGCGTTAGCGGTGTCCAGGGTTCGTCAACAGAAATTTATTCTAACGAGTGAATTTTGAACTTTAATAGTTTTTATTTATTTAAAATTATATTCTACTTAAATAACCAATATTAAATTTCCTACAGTAATTTAATTATATTATAGGTTGCTAGCTAACGTAGTGCCTAGCCGTGTCAATATGTCCCAGTGGAGTCGGTGGAAGCCTTAAACCACTGGCTCTGTCTGCGTAAGCTAATGTCCCAGTGGAGTCGGTAAAAACCTTAAACCACTGTTCTGTCTTTGTACTCTAGTGTCCCAGTGGAGTCGGTAAAAACTTTAAACCAGTCTGCGTAAGTTAATGTCACAGTGGAGTCGGTAAAAACCTTAAACCACTGTTCTGTCTGCGTTGAGTTTCCTAAGTGTTCTCTGGAGCTAAGGTCTTCGCTGGTGTTATCTCGAGATGTCGGTATGGAAGAGAGAGCCATTCTTGGGCCGCTGGTGCTTTTATAGTCCCAAGCTGCCACAGTATTGTTGTAGGAATGGCCAATTCTCTGTTGCTAAGGCCACTGTTCTTTGCCGTTGTTCTTGCATTGTTGTTGTTGGTTTTGCTTGCCCTTGTGTCACCTTCAACACCTTGTTGTTGTTGTGGTAACAGTTGTCCTTGGGCGACCACCACCGTTGCGTTGTTATCGCGTTTTGTCCTTGGGCGACCTTCACCGCTGTGTTGTTGTTGTCACATTTTAAACGTTTTAATAATACATTTTCTTCTGCATTCCTCCTTGTGCTTTATTCGTATTGGCGACACTCGTAGCGATTGTTCTGTCGTGGTCCCTTTGTGCTTCAATTTGGTTTCTGCGTGTTTTTAGCGTAGTATTTGTCCAATTCATGCGTTCTATTGTTCGTTCCGCTAGTGTCTGTTGTTGTATTTTACCGCTTGTATAGTTGTTGCTGTGATCGGACTGTTAGTTTTGAACAACACTTTGATCAAATGAGCTCCCTGGTGGAAAGTCGAACGCTGTGATTGGTGAAGTGCAGATCTTTCCATTATATTTCGCATGGCTGTCGCTCTTGTTGTTTGTGCCATTTACGTTGGTTACCAAATCTATGGGATGTTGGGGATGATTGCACACTGCGTTATTTTGTTGGTATATTATTTCTGTTTAGTGCCTTTCATCTGCTTATACTTGATCTAGCGCATGCAAATAATATATTGCTTTTGCACTTGTTGTGAGAGCGTAAATGTAAATTTATTTACGTTCTTACAGTGCGTCTGAGTGTACGCTATTGGCTGTTGCACTTGTTGTGAGAGCATAAATATAAATTTATTTACGTTCTAGCAGTGCGTGGGTGTGTGTACGCTATTGGCTGCTGTTGGTGGCGCAGACAATGTGGGAGCGTAGGTATGCATTGATTTGGGATTTACTTGTTTGCGGTGCGTGTGTATGTACGCTATTGGCTGCTGTTGGCGACGCAGTCAATTTGGGAGCGTAAATATGAGCGGTCTGAGAATTTACGTTCTCACACCGTCAAACAGGGAGAAACTCCAAGCTTCCAATCGAAAATTTTGAGAATGACCACCGGTGCTCCATGGTACTTGATGAATATAAACATCCACCGTGACGTGAATATACCCACGATTGAAAATGAAATGGTTAACACCTACAAAACCTACGCTCTGAAATTGGAAAATCACCCGAACTGCTTGGGGAGGAGCCTACTAAAGCTTCCCTCTACAAGACGTCTCAAAAAAATATAAAACTTAGACCTGAATTAATAACGTCTTATTGCTACACTAAATATTCGATACAGTGGCTGAGGATATTACTTGGATATGTAAATGTAGTCTTGTAATCTTAGAAAAATTGCTGTTAGTTTCTTGGCAAAGAAAGATTCGGTAAATAAATAGATGGTAAAAAAAAGTCCCACGCTTAAAGTGCTTTTAACGGGTCGGTTTCTAAATAAACTAAATTTAAATTGTAAAAATATGAGCTTATAAAGTAATTGAAAAAATATTGTGAATTGTGATTAAATAACAACTGTGAACATTCATGAAAATGAATCGTTTAAATAATTATAAATAATGGGCTGTTAATTGGTTGTTGTTGTAGTTGTTGATCACCATTGTCTTCTTGTGTCCATAGTTCGACACTCTTGATCTTCTTGATTTACAGAGCAAGTTTTGACTATTGATTTTACTTTAAAAAGCAGTGCTTGGCGTTTGGCTGCAATGACGGTGGTATATAAATAATTTTTTTAATTTGATACCGCGTTTCTTTGTTTGAAAAAGATCCCACACATAGTGGGGTTCTAAGAAGAATTCCCACTTCCAGTGGTCTTGAAAGTGACAGGGTTTTGAAAACGACTCAATTAATGCAAAGAAAATAAATAGCAAAACAACAAATGAAAAACTCAAACTGCTCTTTGGCATTCAGCGAGAAAAAAAGATAGATACAAAAAATCCCAATTGCTCTATGAGACTTTGAAAGCAGCTTAGATCGAGGATAAAAACAATTAATAAGAAATAAATAAAAAAGGTCTAGATTCACACTTAAGGTGTGGGGTTGTGGGTTCGAATACGGTCTCGGACGTTGTCTCAAAAATAGTACTTTCTAAATCTTTTCTTTTCGAGTCGACGGCCTTAGTTACTAGTACTCATTCCCCTAACCCTTGCAGACATAATTAATTATGATTCAAGGTATAATAATAATAATAAATAAATTAAATAATTAAATAAAACGATAAAAAATTAAATAGCTGCGAAAAAAATTATATATTGATTTTACTTTAATTTAATATTTGTTTTTTGAACATCAATTGTTGTTATTTATATTGAACAGCATTTTATTGACCTAACAATATTTTTATTAAATTATTGAATAAATATAATATCTAATTACTGACATTGTGTTTTCGAATTAAACTTTCTCTATATTTAATAGGGGTAGGAAGGAAAAAGAAATCCATTAGTTATCCAATAGATGGCTTTCATAATCTGTATCTAGCGTTGTATAAATCCGAGCGGGTTACGCTAGATGGTGTTGTAAAATTTAGCAGTAAAAAAACTTTTCAGCTGGTTTTTTTGATTTCTTGACTTAGTTTTGTTTGAGCGCGCGTCAGAGATGGACACCATCAAAGTGAAAACACGCCATATTTTACAGTTTTTCTTCGATAAAGGCGAAAACACAAGGCAGGCGGCTGAAAATATGAATAGTGTTTGTTGTCCTGATAGTGTAAAAGCCAATCACGAGCAATTTTGGTTTCGTCGATTCCGTTCCGGTAATTTTTATGCCAAATATGCACCACGCTCTGGAAGGCAAATTGTCGAGAATGTCGTTTAAATTATGGAAATCGTCGAGTCCGACAGTCCAGGAGCTAAACATTGCACAAAAAGAAGTTTCGAACCACTAGAATAAGGCTGGATACAAAAAGAAGCTCGATGTATGGGTGCCACACGAGTTAAAGCAAAAACACCTCATTGACTGAATTTCCATCTTCGAATCGCTCCTGAATCTCAACAAAATCGACCCATTTCTGAACCGTATAGTGACTGGTGATGTGGGTCACTTACAACAACGTCAAGCAAAAACGGTAGTGGTCGAGTCGCGGTAAGTCGGTGCAAACGGTGGGGAAGCAAGGATTGAAGGCAGGAAGGTTTTGCTGTGTATTTGGTGGGATTGGCGCGGAATAATCTACTATGGGCCGCTCCCCTCCTGCCAAACTCTTAAATGAGACCTGTACTGTCAACAATTGGACCGTCTAAAAGAAGCAATCGCCCAAAGCGGGCCTGGCACCAAGAGATTACCACATGTTCCTGTCTATGGGGAATAATTTTTCTGGTGAAACATTCGCCTCAAGAGACGCTTGTGAAAATCGATTGTCCCAGGACGAGGCTTTATATGAGAGAGGCACTTATTAGGACTTATATTGACGCTATAAAGCCATATACAAGAAATGGGGACGATCTGATTAAAGACACGCCTACCTCCAATATAATGAATTTTGGGGGCCCAACTTAAAATTACTGTACCTATGGTTTTAATGACGGAAATTTTAAGTGGTTGAAGCGCTTATTTCGCAGGATGTGAATATGCGATTAAAGTTCTAGGAACATTAGCCTCTATACCAACTAGAACGTTAGTGCGTGGCGAAGGGTCACACCCTGCCCGAGGTAGCCCTGCCATTCATAACAGAACACAACGGATATAGACTGAGGAGTCAATAAACACTTCCCCGGATACAGGCTGCGGAGGAGCTAAACTCTTTAAAAAATACCTCCGGGTTGGAGCAAGATGTCATATGATCCGTGTATGCTCAACCTCGCTGGGGACCCAGTCTCGAACGGAGTACTCCGGATACTTTGTGCACACGCAGCTCTACGCGAGCGGACCTCTCTTGTCCGATAATCGTGGGACCATATATGAGCCAATTAGTGGTTACCGAATTCTTTCTCCATTGGCGGAATTTTTGCTGTATTCGCCTGCAAGTAAATTGGAGAAGTGCTGCCACCATAATCTCAGTACCGACCGCGAATCAGTAGCCAGATTGCCGTTTTCTTTTCTAAAGGTTGATGCTGCGGTTTTGAAACCTTGGGTTACACGTTTGACTTGCTCATAGAATTTCCCAGCATCTTTTCCCCTAGTATATCTCGAGTGCCTCGCGATCACGCTTTTCTTACTCTCATTTTTGCGTCTGAAAAAGCGTCTCCCTTTCTCCCTCTTTCCCGATAGTTTTCACGTTTAGAGCCGTGGCGAAGTCGATCAGTCTCAGACCGTTGTTCGAAGTGGTATCGTGGAGATTGAACTGACCGACAAAGATGTCCTTTCTGAACCTCGCATTGAAATCGCTGAAGACTATTTTCAGGTTGAGGTCCTGTCAACGGTCGTAAATGTCGTCAATGCTCGCGTAGAATGCATGCTTGACAGGATTATCCTTTTCCTCCGTCGGAACGTACGCGCAAATTAGGCTGATGTAGAAAAAAATTATTGTTGATGCGGATTGTCGCCAGCCTATCGCTCACAGGTGTAAACAGCGAGACATAATTTTGGATCTTCCTGGTGACAACAAAACCACATCCCAATTCGCACTTCACTGGCCACTATAATAAAAATGTCAGTCTGCGCTTTTCAAACAGCCCTGACCCTTCCATCTCATTTCCTAGATGGCCGTGACGACAGCCTTAATCTTCCAAAGGGTTTCCGCCTGTTGAATCGTTTTTTTTTTTTTAGCTTTTAAGTGTTTACGAGCGTGTATACTCGTCATATTATTTTAATTTGTTAAATCTGAAGATTTTTTACGTTTTAAACGTCTGGTTTGATTTTCAGTATCTTGTAGGGCTAGTAATTAATATACTCGTATATATATATATATATATATATATATATATATATATATATATATATATATATATATATATATATATATATATATATATATATATATATATATATATATATATATATATATATATATATATATATATATATATATATATATATATATACACATATATATATATATATATATATATATATATATATATATATATATATATATATATATATATTTTTTTTTTTTTTTTTTTATTTTTTTTTTTTACCATGTGTTTTTATTTATTGTTTCTTAATCTTACAAACTAATTAATTAACAATAATACACCTTACCAGTGCTTAGTGTATTTTAAAGATCAGTGTTCTGTGTATATTAGTTTCTACAATAAATTAAATATATTGAATATATAAAGTATTATAATATTTAAACTGTAAGTGATTGCAGTGCTGGTGTTTCAGTCCATTTTAGGCGACTAGGGATCCTATTGTATAACAGGGTTCTAAAGGTGGTTTGGATGACTTTTAATATTTTGCGTATATTTCCGGTAGAAATCATTGATTTCTTTTTTCAGGAGTGGTATATTCAGGTCGTTGTGAATGTTAATGTTTTTAATGAACTAAGGTGCGCCAGTAATGCTTCTGAGATTTTGGATTGTGCTCTTTGTATTAATTATATAATAGAGTTGCTTGCGCCACCCAACAACTGGCTTCCGTAGGTTCAAATTGGTTTTATAATAGCTTTGTACAAGAGTATTTTGTATTCTAAAATCAATCTCAATAAGCCAGTGTATGCTATTAGCTTTTAGTACCATATGCCATTTCTTGCTTCGATTTGGCACTTCCTGGTTAATCGTGTCAAGATGAACTCCTAGATATTTCACTTCTTTTGCTTGGGGAACAGAAATATTATTTAGTTTTAGAACTGGACATTCACCTTTTTTTAGAGAAAATGTGATCTGCGTACATTTTGATTCATTGATATTATTTCGCCAGTCTGCCAACCAATTTTCTACTTATACCAGATGGTCTTCTACATCACGAGATGCAATTTTGGAATTTGGGTGAGTGCTAAGGATAACAGTATCATCGGCGAAAGTTGCTGTGGTTAAATGTTTGTCTGTAGGCAGATCCGAAGTATATATTAAGTACAGCACGTGACTTGGCACGGTTATTATTATTATTATCATTTGAAATTCTATTTTGATGTTTTATTGCAAATCGTTTAATTTCGTTATCAACTGTTTCGACTTGTAAATCTCTATGAAGATCGTTGCTACGCACATACCATGGTGCCTATACCATGTTACGAAGCACGTTATTTTGACATAACCCCACAGTTGAATTCCATACAAACAGAATGATTTTAGTCTCTGATTGTATATTAAGATTTTATTCAAGGAAAGTTTGGATTTTCTTCTAATTAGCCAAAATAATTGACTGCATTTCATCTTTAGTTCACTAAGCTTGATTCCCGTTCCATTTAAATTTTGTGTCCAGTGGTAAAATATTATTATTTAATATTATTACTTAATGTTGTCGGTATATTGTTTTTTTTTTTTTTGTAGTTTTATTTCTGAAGTTGATGTGGGTGGATTTTCAGACCGTCATGCCACACCTTATGGAATGCCTGCGCAATGTCGATGAAGACTGTTGAACATATTTGTTTGCCTTCTAGAGCTTACTCTATCTATCTTAATACGGTGTATCCGATCGATCGATCGTTGAATGACATTCTCTAAATCGAAATTGGAAATCTGGGATTATGTTCTTACATTTCAGGACAGATTTGAGGTTTTTTAGAAAGAGTTTTTCCGCAACGTTAGATGTGAAGTAACGAGATCGGTCGGTATGAGCTTACATTGTTGGGTGGTTACCCTGGTTTGTGGAGCATTATAACCTCTGATACCTTCCAAATATCAGAAAATATTTTAGCCTAAGGTATATTCAAAATTTCAGCTGTGATTAAATCAAAGCCGTGTTTTTTTCACTTTCGTTTTATTTCTTCTTCAACTATATGAGGTGCTACTGATGCGTTTTTATATGTTACATTTTGTACGCATTGTAATGTTGCAGTATTTCTCTTATTTATATTTGGTGTGAAAACTTTCGCTAGGTGGTTTGCGAATGCATCAGCTTTGTCCTTGTTACTTTTTGCCCATAAACCATCGTACTTCTGTATTGGTGGGCTGTGCATACTTGTTTATTTATGTTTTTTGTGGCTTTCCATAATGAGTAGTTCGTTTTTTATCGGCAGTTAGTTTTTCCAAGTATGTAGTCATGTTTTTTCATTATATTTCAATATTTCTTGTTTTAGTTTTGTTATTCTGTTAAGTAAGTTTTTGTATGTAAGACATGCCAAAAGCTTCCATTTTTTTTTTATTTCCTTTTATTTTTTATTATTTCCCTTATCGCTATAGGATAGTCAGTTAGTTGTGGATTTAACTACTTTCCATGCAGCTTGTTGAATTAATATTGTGAAATTTTCTGCTCTTTATCGAGTTCTTCTTTAGTTTTTAGTCTAACTTTTATGTTAATGTACGAGGGCGGATTGATATTGAAGCTACCTAGCGCTAGATGGCAGCACAAACACAAAAACTTTTTTTTTTAGAAATTGCGATCTGTCAAACGTCAGCTGTGAAAATTTCACCCAAATTCATCGATTAGTTTATTTGTTGTAGTCGTTTGAAGTAAGCAACTTTTGTGTGTCTTGAAAAATGGAAAAAAGCGAATTTCGTGCAGTGATTAAACACTATTATTTAAAAGCGAAAACGGCGAAAGAGACAAAAGAAAAGCTCGATAAACATTACGGTGAGTCTGCTCCGTCAGATTACATGGTAAAATATTGGATAGCTGAATTTAAACGCGGCCGAACAAGCACTGCAACAATACCATCAACAGGAAGGCCAAAAGAGGTGGTTACTGAAGAAAATAACAAAATCCTCGATATCGTTATGAATGATCGCCGAGTCAAGTTGCGTGAAATTGTTGAAATGGTAAACATATCATATGAACGTGTGTTCAACATTTTGCATGAACATTTGCATATGAAAAAGCTATCGGTAAGATGGGTGCCGCGTCGTCTCAGTGTCGAACAAAAACGAGTTCGACAGACCACTTCACAGCGGTGTTTGGACATGATAAAGCGTAATCCTGTTGATTTTTGGCGTCGATTAATAACTGTTGTTGAAACGTGGGTCCACCACTATACACCTGAAACCAAAAATCAATCGAAACAATGGGTGGAAGTGCTCCGAAGAAGGCGAATGCAGTGAAATCGGCTGGCAAGGTTATGGCCACTGTATTTTGGGATGCATACGGAATATTGCTCATCGATTATCTTGAAAAAGGCTCCACAATCACAGGAAAGTATTATCATGCATTATTGGATCAATTGATTGATGCAATCAAGGAAAAACGACCACATTTAAAGAAGAAAAAAATGCTCTTTCTTCAAGACAACGCACCGGTTCAGACAGCATTAGATACGATCCTAAAATTACGTGAAATACACTTCGAATTGGTTAATCATCCACCTTATAGGCCAGATTTAGCTCCTAGTGACTTTTTCCAGTTTCCAAACTTGAAAAAATTGTTCGCAGAAAAAAGATTAATCTCAAACGAAGAAGTGATTACCGAAACTAACGCGTATTTTGAGGGGTTCCCGAAATCGTATTATTCAGATGGTATAAAAAAGTTGGAATATCGTCTTACTAAGTGTGTCAAAGTAAAAGTAGACTATGTTGAGTAGCAAAAGGTTTTTGAAAAAAAAATATATTTTTTCCTACTTAGGTAGCTTCAATATCAATCCGCCCTCGTAGCTGTCAAGTTATATTTTAAAGATGTTCCAGTCAGTCGTAAAGTTTGTGAGGGTTTGGTTGATTTTAACACCAGTTTTTCACTAAGTGTGAGTGAGACCGCTGAGTGATCCGACACGTTAGCCTTAACAGAGATACTTGATACAAGAAGCGATTAGATGTAGATGAGTGTGTGACGTAAAGCATGATGAATGATAACATTGAATGATACAGAGTACGTTTGGTTTCTAAGAGTTGTAGTCCAAAATTTGGCATTAATTATGCAAATACATTCTATATATATATATATGCTTTTAAGGATTAAGAGCCTCCTAACAAAATGTTAAAATTGAAGAAATCTCTCGATTGCGATAGGTCGAGAATGGAATAGTAAGCAAAAATTAGTTGATCAGAATGCCGCAACGGATTACAGATAAACGAGACGATTTGGACAAAGGGCCACTTCAACATTGTGAACTGGTATGGAAATTACACGTAAATGAGAAATATGTTCAATTACACTTGGATATGGTAAATACATTTTAAAACTTCTATCAGGAGAATTATAAGAAAATTTTAGATCAACAAACTCATATATCTAGCTTTATCAAGTATACCAGATATCTTTCACTCACGTAGCAAGTTAGCGCAAAGTAAAATTGACACATATGTTGAACACAAAGCTATTGAATATCACATAATATCCGCTGGTTGCCTGGCACGAGGCAACGATGCGTTCTACAGGAAATTTATACCGTCTATGCGTTTGTTTTGAAGGATGTATTTTTTCATGGGAATCAAAGCAGTAAGCGCGACTGTTACTCTGAGCAGTACGGAATCAGAATTTATCGTTCTTTTGTTCCAAATTGTAAATTTATAGAATGGTGAGCTTGTATGAAGACTGTTTTTTCAATATATAAATATGGTGTTGAGAGGTGCTGAAAGTTTATCATGTGGCAACACTAATAGTTTATATTATTTTTGTGTACATTTTCAATCGATTGCAAACATACATACCCACCTTCAGTAAAATACACTTGTCTAGTACTTACTTTAAATAAAATGCTGGTAATTTCTTTCCTGGCATAAGGTGGATCTCTTACCACTGGTGGGGTAAAATCTAACTTATTTATTCGAAGTAAAAAATTGTTCTAATTGTAATTTCAAATTGTCCATTAATTATATTAAAATCGTTACTAATACATATAATTTTTTAATCCGGCACGGGTGCTGCATCAGCACTAAACCGCGCGAATATTTTTGTTCTCACTGTGGCTAGCTGATGAAGTAAATGTAATTCAATATTTAAATGTAACTATAATTGGTAAGGTACTACAGAATTTATTATATAAGATATTATGCAATAAAATTCCTACCACGGTTTAATCAAATTTATTGTGTCCGTGTCCTTAAAGTAAATTCCAGGGATATGTTCAAATGGTGTGATTTCTACTAAGTTGCCGGTTGAAGTGAAAGCTAGGGCTGTGGTGATTAAATTCATGGTACGTAATCCTAGATTACCTGATGAAATTTTACTTTTATAATAATAAATCAAATTATGATGCTCCCACTGTTTTATTTTTCAGGATCTGCCACATTTTTACTAATTCGTCTATATTGCTGCACTCTAGCTTTGCTCTCAGGTTGTAACCAGTTTTTATTTATTGGTTTAAACCTTGGTCTTCGCCTGATAGATTCGCCTTTTATACATAAGGAAATAACCTGCTCCCTTTGTTGAGACTTCAATCCCAAGTGAATTTCCAAGTATGTTTCTGAAGAATTATCGAGAGGAGCTAATGGATTCTGGTATCAAAGGGCAAATTCGATGTATGGGCCGAGAGGTATTTCCTGAACAGACCTTGATGTCCAGTTCGTACCAAACCGTTTTTTCCTCGTGAACCTTCACTACTTTTCCTAATCGCCATTGACGTGGAGTAAGTTATCAACCTGGAGCAGTACCAATGTACCTTCTGAAATGTTATCGGGAGGATTTCGCAATTTTGTTCGAGGTTGCACAAAAACATACGCGGCAGTGTTTGCACACTGATTTTCTGATTTCATTTGCTCCCAGCAGCCAGCATTTTCCTCTCAGTGCTGCTAGTAATGCAATTGGGACCGCATGCATTTTGTCTTCATGATAATGCTGTACTAACAGGGTGAGAATGAATTTGAATGAGTGAGCAATAACTATGTTGAGCGGGAAATGGTATTTCTGAGATTTGTCACCTCCTCTTAGGATTCCTTCCACCATATATGGAGTAAATGGAGAAAGTTGACAGCAGCTATTACAACCCTTTTTCCTTTGTTGAGCTGAATTATTTTTAAAGGAAATGACTGCTTTTGGATATCATTCACAATGGTTGTTAGCGCCTGATCTAGATCTTCGATAGTGGTATGTAATTGTAATGTGTTGTCTTCGCCCTTTCTAGCCGACATGAATAAATGCCACTGTTCGCTGTAATCTTATAAATGAATTGTGGGAATTTATTTGTTCAATGAATGCTAGTTGACTTGTGGTAGTGAGAATAGTCTTATGTTTTTTCAGTTCTTTACTTCAGTTTGATGTAGTAGTTGGCTGTATAAGTCAACATTTCTTGTCAGAATATAAGAATGGAGGTCCCTGAAACCTGGATTTCATGATTTCGTCTGGAAGCATTCCTCTAGATATAATATCAGCTGAATTTTGGTCACCTGCTCTATGTCTCCATTAACTCTCTGTTGTCGAACGCTGAATGATGGCCACTCTGTTTGCCACGAAGGTATTCATGCTGGAATGTGGTGATATTACCCAGGCCAAGACAATGGTTGAATCTCTCCAGCAAACTATTTCATCAATCGTTATTGTCAGTGCTTGCTGAAACTTTCTTATAAGTTGCACTAATAGTTTTTCTACGTAGAGTTCTAGTCTCGCTAAGGATTGTTTCTTCCTCGGAGCTACTGTGTACTTCGCACATAGTAAGTGCGATATACAATTTCCCTTAATGTGCTCAGATCTGATTGGCTATTTCGTTGGCACACACACACACACACACACACACAAAGTAACTAATTGAGGTCGTTGGTCCCTAAATCCGAGCCACTTTGTATATTTTTCTTGATGTACCACTGGGTTTACGAATCCTAACGGATCAAATAGTTGGGATATATCTGCTAATACAAATTGTTTTGTCAGCCCTTTTTTGTGATGGTTCAGATGATTTAATGTAGAAATGGTCAAATTAAGGCGGCCATATTAGCCCAAGCGTTTTAGTGAATTGAACTTCATTTGATTTCTAGGTTGATTCATCGATCTTCTGATGATAAGTTTCACTGCAACTGCGTCGTTATTGGAACACCATTTGAGCAGTTGTAACCCTCCACGTTACATCATTGAGAGGGGTTTCAACTACAAGAAGGAGGCGTTTCGGGTACGGTACACAGATATGATCAGAATCACATTCTGAACAATTTTGAATTTTGTGCGTTTGTCTAATAAAACGTTGCTTAAGTATAGTCTGGACAAAGACCATCCCTACCTCCCATATACGCAACTTTTTTCACCTTTTTTAAAATGACTATAACTTCGGTCCAACTGATGAAATAGTGTTGCAATTGTGGGCGGTATATATTGCAAAATGTGGGCGATGTATACTAAATGCCACGCCCACTATTAACAAATATTCATACATTATAGATTTCTTAACAAAGTTTATTATTATTTACGAGAAGCATCATGTGTTCGGGTCTAAAATTAAAATTAGCCTACCTATGCTCGTATTGATGCTATGGGAATCATAATTGGCATAAATGTTCTCGCCCACAATTAACCAAAAATCAACAAAAATAACATTAATCACGACACAAATAATGGGCGGGTTATTTTCACAGCGAAAGTCACACCCTGCCAGAGGGAACCGTGCTATTCATAACAGAACACTACAGGCTGCGGTGGTCCCAACCTCTTTAAAAAAGCTCTGGGTTGGAGCAAGATGTCATACGACCCGTGCCGATGCTCAACCTGGCTGTGGACCCAGATTAAACACTAGCCCAGTGTCGAACGGAGTGCTCTGGATAGTTAGCGACTTCCGGTTCTATCTAGCCTTACCGCGGACACCCTTGTCTGATACTCGTGGATCCATTTGTGAATCGTTCCAAAAAACGAAGCATAAATTGAAAACCAAAGGAGAGCGGTCCTCCGAAAAAACCGACAGAGGCGATCCTGTCTAGCACTAACTCAAGGCCAGTAGACAGATCGACAGCAGCTGGAGGCCTAGGCGTTAGGGCTGGTCCCAGAACGAGTGCTGGTAGTGGGGGTCGGGGAGGCTCGGGAAAGCAGGTCTCTCGCTTGGGCCAGATTGGAGTTGCAGGGGGGAACCTGGGGGAGGCGTATAAGATGCAAACGATGACTGTGGTGAAGGTTGCTGAAGTAGGAGGGAGGGACTGACAAAACATTTTCGTACTTGTAAGCAGACCTACTATGATAGGAAGGCGGGCATGAGAGTCATTACCAAACACGACGATCTACCCATGGACCAGCTGACTGAGAATCAGGCCAAATCGGCAGAGTGGGCAAAAGTGTTGCTATCCGACTAGGGTAACCCGGCGGGTACTGCCCCAAAGAGGCAACGATCGGGGGAGCAGATAGGTGGGGTCGCCAAAAGTCAAAAAGTGGGAGGCCAGAAATACCCTTCGTACAGCGACGTTGGCAAAAGTGGGGGCGAGGTGCTAGTCATCAAAGACAGAAAGGAGGAGGAAGAAGTTATACCTAAGGAGAAGTGGAGGTGGGTGGAGGAGCGATTGCTGAAGTCTACCTACAGGTCTTGGAAGAAAACCCACGACGCCCTCCTTTCTATCACGATGCTGGCTGCTTTCAGGGCGGGGCCAAGCTCATCGCATGTGATGACAGCAGGTCAGCCATGCTATACAGGATTGCGGTAAACAAGGTTGGCGAGATTTGGCCGGGAGTCAGGCTTGAAGCCGTCAGCAGGGAAGAAGTTCCCAGCAGACCCAGAGCCAGGGTCTGGATCCCGGCTAATTCAGCAGAACCGGCAAAGATAGAGGAGATCTTTAGATCTTGCAACAGGGACCTGCCAACTCATAACTGGTCAGATTCTGGTTCGTTGATGCAAACATTCGGATCTACCGCAGCGATGATTAAGCTTTGAAACCGGAGGAGATAGGGGTTGACAATGTGATGTGGCGGTGGTGAGGAAGGGTTGCCCGGCAGCCAGAGGTCGACTGACTCAGAGCAGTTGACCGAGGTCGGACAGCTCTTTGAGGAACACGACTTCCTCGACTATACTGAAGGAGACGAGGACGCTGACGTTACGATGGTGGAGGTTAGAAGGACGGTTTCCTATGAATCTGCTCCAAATCAACCTCCATCATTTTAAACTCACCTCCGCGAATTCGACGAGGCCCACGTCCAAGAGCCGTGGATATGCGGCAACAAAATCTGCGGTGGAAATTTGAGAAGTGTCAAGCTGATAGCCGCTCAGAGCACAGGGAAGCCTCGTGTTTGTATACTAGGTAAAGGATACTATTAACAGTTTGACTTTATTGAGTTTAAATTGTACATGTGGGGGTCTATGCATTAAGATAATGTGATATATGTAAGAAAAACAGAAGAAGCAGAATACGGTAATAACAGATAGATAGATAAGACAGTTGAAATTACAATTTAGAATAGTTAAGCTGGCAACCAGATATTGAGTAGAGAAAGAAACAGTTAAGAGAGAAGAAAATACAAAAACAATACAGTCGGTTACACATTCCAAAATAGTACTAATAATGACCTGAAAAATATCTCATGACCAAGCCCTTGAAGCGCCTCCCCAACTAGGATTGAATGGATTTTGATAATGAAGTCGAATGGGGTTAATGAAAAAAATCGTGTAGAACTACGATAATAAAATTCAGGAACAATCAGAATGCTAGCAGATTTAACTGAATAGTAGTTTCTCATAGAGATATAAAGGGGACTTCGAGTGCGTCAACTTCCACAAAAAAACACAGTTTTTGGCCCTCAAGTAAGCACAACACTGCACCCAAGAATACACCAGTTACAACTCGATACACTATCAAATGTATACAAGCCATTGTAATGCATGTGCACTATTGCGCACAAACATAGTGTAGCACAAAAACTACCTACGCAAACTCTACACATCCAAACCATACCGATACATAAGACACAGCCATCGGCTGCACTGCGACACTATGACACTTGACATGTGCAACGTAATTAGAATCCTAGCGTGCAGTCATTGGTGAATCAGTTGTTTTGTATTTGAGTGGAATTTGAGTTTAGTCTTAAGCGAAAGGGATTAGACATAAACAAATTAGAATAATCGAGAATTGTTATCGAATTTGTAACTCAAAGAAATTATATAAAAACCCTGCTCGGGAATTAAAGAAATCAGGTTCCAACTGGCAACTCAAACCAATTGATTTTTTCCTGCAATCAGCCTTTCTGCGGCTCAAGTTAGTAATTTGCTCAATGGCGTCTTGCCGAGCAACGCTCTGACATACGAGTATATACATATATTTGGTATTTACCATATATACATATATATAATATTCTCGCACCCGTATTCGTGCCTTACATGGCGATCCTGCCTGACGCCATACATACCACGTAGCATTATTGAACGCTATTTCCAATTCGTGTTGCGAATGAGAATCCAGCTTGCTGTAGACCAACTCAGAATACGATATTATAGGGAGGATAAGCTAACAAGGTGACGCCGGCTGACATTCTTAAATTACGAAGTGTGTAATAAACCTTTCTCACTACATTGTTGATATGGTCAACACATGTTAAGCGAGAATTTATAGTAAAGCCCAAACTGGATGCACGCGCTACAAACACCAACTTAAAGTCAATCTTAGACTTTATCATAGAAAATAAGCTAAGTGTCTTAAATTTAGGCTCAGAGCCGATAGTTATAGCAAAGAACAGAAAGGAAGTTTTTGATATTACCCTGACTTTCGATAGGTCCGCGATCAATGTAAAAGGATGGAGACTTCCGAACGAAAATTCATACTCTAACCATCGATATATAGAATTCGAATTGAACTTCTCTGTATCTCCAGTTACGGCGTATAGAAATTTAGGGAGGATGGACTGGGGAAAGTATAGGAAGACTATCAGGGCCTCACTGCCAAGGAATCCCCCGTCTCACCCCACAGACCCTGTGGAATTAGACGGGTTGATTAATCAGGTAACCACGGCCCTGAATAGTTCACTGACAGCCGGGTGCCCGGTTGTGAAACTGAGAGGCAAGAACAAAACCACCTTGGTGGTCAAAGGATCTAGGCCTACTTCGGAAGTCTAATAGGCGATTATGCAACACGGTTCAAACCTCGGATCTGCCCTCGGATTGGGAGGCCTATAATGCTGAACTAAAGACATATAAAAAAGCAATTAGAACTGCGCAACGAGAGTCCTGGCAGAATTATTGCAGGGACGTGGAAGAAACATCGGAAGCAGCCAGACTAACGAGAATCCTAGCGATGACACCATACAACTTGGGCTACCTAAAACGTCCGGGTGATGTGCGCAGCAAATCGAGCGAGGAATCTTTGGCTCTTCTCTTAGATACGCCTTTTCCCGGCAGTAGGACGGTGGAGTGTAATAACTCGGCAGTCTGAGATAGGAAATGTGATAGTTACAGTTGAGAAAGTTGAATGGGCCATTAACACCTTTGTCCCTTACAAATCTCCGGGTCCGGATAGAATCTACCCGGCAGAATTACAGCAACTACGGGATATAATTACGCCATGGGTTGTGGCTGTCTTCGCCTGGGATATATTCCGCTAAGATGACATGAAGTGAAAATTTAACCCGCCGAAGTGCGCCGCATATGGGTGGAGCATATGAATGACTCGTTCGCTAAATAAAAATGATTTTTCAACGTATGTGCCCGACGATGAACTTCACTGATAAAAGCCTAAGAAACGAATTTATATTAAACTCGCAGCCCCTTGCATTTGTTTCGCTGGACGCAGATGATAGCACCTAAACACTTACTTATTGGATCTTCGAGCGGTTATAAGCCGATTTGAAAGGACCAGGGAAGTGAAGACCTGCGTAGAAGATGGCAACAAAACCAAGCCTTTGCTGACCGTAGCAAAGATGGCTACAAGAACACGCCAACACTTACTCGTCGAACCAAATACTTTAACAAGCAGCCACCGCCCTTAATTGACGCTGTGGTAATTATTGTCGACGATAATCTCCCTTGCAACCTCTGGCCCACAGACGTAATAATTGACCGGGTACTCGCGTTAGACGGTCATATAAGAAGAGTCACAGAAAAGACCGAAAATGGCATGCTACAGCGCCCCGTGACGAAAACAGCGGTCTAAGAAGTAGGTAAAGGAAGGGAGTAAACTCACCAAGATGTGATATCTCTACTCTTGTTAATGTTGTTTGTATTTAAAAACAAATAGTCATGCGACACAGCCTAACGGTACGAAGAAATTAGTAAAGTTAAAATAAAAATTAAGGGCAATTGTAAAAAATAAGTGCAAGGTGATCGAAGTAGTTTTTGAAGTACTCAACAAAATACAAATTCATTGACACAGTTGTAGATAAAGATGAAGTTGTCAACTATCCCATTGAGTTTATAAATTAATTGTGGAAATCTGGAATGCCACCGCACAAACTATCATTGATAGTTGGTTCACCAATAATACCTCTTCGAAATTTAAAAACTAATGCCGAATGTGATTGAAGGAAAGGAGAATGTGTGCTGATTTCACGCATTCTAATGCTACCCACTGAACTGCCCTTCAGTTTTCAGTACGACTTACCATCCCAATCAACAAAGCCCTAAGTGTTGCTGGACAAAATCGTAAACAAAACACATTCAAATCTTACTGGCTAAGCAACCCAACCTCCTCAAACCCCTTTTGACTTTCTCACAACAGACGACGAAATCGAGACTAAAGAACTTGGACTTAACAATAATGCACAGACCATAAATGATCGACTTAATTAAATTCAATAACCCCCCAATATATGTTCAAGGTGTCCCAGTGATAAGCACACTAATTAATGCCCTTAACGACACTACAAAAAATAAGTATGAACTAAGAATATTAAAAAACGAAACCAAAATACAGTCTATTGACTCAGCAAGTTACTCTGCAATAATTAAAATCCTGTAACAAAAAGTAAGCAATATTACACGTACAAGCCAAAAGAGCAAAGGGAATTCAAAGTAGTTTTAAGACACATGCACTATTCTGCAGATCAGATATGATTAAGGCTGAGTTGGCAGAGTTGGGCCATACTGTTTTAAATATTTGCTATATTCACAAACGAATTACACAAAAACCCCTACCACTATTTTTTGTGGAACTAGAGTCAAATGAAAATAACAAAAATATTTACAACATTGACCACTTACTTCGTTGTAAAATATATCATTTGAGCCACTACAACTACAAGTAATATACACAACAAAAATTAATTACACACCGATACCACTAAAAATTAACAATAAAGTAATATGAACACCTTGCTAAATATCTTGGAATGCATATAGATAACAAAGTGACATGGAAACAACATATTCTTAAAAAACGTGAGCAAATGAGATATAAATTCGGACAACTATACTGGCTCCTAGGAAAAAAGTCGAGACTAACAACCCTCAATAAACTACTAATATATAAACAAATTTTAAAACCAATCTGGACATATGGGCTACAAATATGGGGCACCGCCAACAAAACGAATGTGGAAATTATCCAAAGGTTTCAAAACAAAATACTACGGACTATTTTAAATGCTCCATGGGATGTACCAAACGGAGATAAGACTCGTTAGTTACAGAAACAAAAAGAAACTTCTCTCGCACTCTAATATTGAACTAGGCCTTATAGTTGGAAAGGAAAACACCACCAGACGACGGTTAAAAAGACTCCGGCCATCAGACTTATGAGCCAGATTTTAAACTAATTATAATATATACTATCTATTTTTAGCCACAGAAACTGTAGAATCAAACTGGGAATTAAAAAAAATAAATAAATAAGTGTAGTCGCTGACACGAAGTAATTTTTTTTACTTTTATTAACATAAATTATAAAAAGTGCTATAGTGCGATAAGACGTTTAATATACGAGTAGACACTTTTGTGTGCAGCAAATGGTGATTCTATTTTGTGCATATTGTAAAACAATACATTTTAATTAATTTGCATCTAAAAAGACAAAAGTGAATGTGAAAACTGGAGCCGAGGAACTCTAGCGAAACACTCGTGCATGGGCGCACAGCCGCTGGGCTTGATCAACCAAGGAGAAATCGTTCTCAACAAAATGAGCAGTCTGCGACCATAGAAATTATGTCAGCCTCTCACCAACAACAGCAAACAAAATGTATATTTAACGTTATACCTCTGACTACGGAACTACCAATAACAAGTTTCGATGGTCTGAACAATTTAAGAACAAATATTGCCTTGACTGGCCCTATAACCACTCCATGCAGCGTGATTACGCTATTGCTTCGACGAACAGTACAACGACAACAACATCGGTCTCTTCTAACTTGATGAGAAAGTCAATTATTTTTTTTATTATTTCCAATTTATTTTTATTTTTATTGTCTTACAGTATGGGAGAGTAGATTTTAACAATAAATCAAAATTTACGATCATTTTTTATAACAATATTTTACAATCACATTAAATTTCAGCTTAAAAATTTACGAGTTATTAAATCCGTCGGTGTAGGGCGTTTGATACGTCTCGGTTGCTCATTCTCCTTCATTGGTAGCTGTCGTATATCAAGATTTGAGTGCAATGATAGTCGGTGTGTGTGCTTTATGCTACATGTGCAGGTAATTTCTTGTACAGTGTCATTGTTGAGATCACGGTGAATTGCGTCATTGGTTATATACCATATAGCATTGGTGATTTTGCGTAGTATTTTTGATTGTAGACGTTGTATGATATTTCTGTTAGATCTGTTTACCCCAAATTTCTATTCCGTACCTCCATATAGGCTTGATTATTGTCTTGTAGATCAGGATTTTATTTGTTAGCGAAAGATTCGATTGTTTTCCTAACAGCCAGTCTATTTTTTTGTATTATGTGTTCTTTCCATAATAGTTTGGCATCAATATCGAGATATGTAGCTTTAGTGTCAATCTTGATCTGATTATTATTTATGATGAGATGCATTGGCTTAGTCCTCCTATGAATGTAAATGACTTCCATAGTCTTGGTTTTTTCAAGTATTTGTTGGAGATTTTTTGCAGCTATAGCCAGATCTTTGTGCGATACAATCATCTGATATAGGTATAGTGATGTCAGCTGTATATAAGACATACATAAGACAAGGGAGTGTACTGGGACACGTTGGTCCCAGTACACTCCCTTGTGGTATGTTGGGGTATTGTCCTTGTTTGACGGGGGACGTCCTTCTGCTGTGCGCGTGTATCTGCAAAGCCTAAATCACTCTATGGAAAAATCACTACATTACACTTTTAGTTTTTAAATCACAAGCCTTTATTTCTTAGAATACTAACTCTTATATACTATTTACAATTCATAATTACAATACAAAAACTGACTTTTCTGGTGTTTCAGTTTCGCACCTGTTAATTGGTGTCAGTTGGTCAAGCCAACTGACCTACGACATTCTGAAATATTGATGGTGCATTCTAACTTTCAATGCCCTTCAGTGGCTCGACTGCAAAACTGTAGCACCTTAAAAGTTTACATAATAAATATTACATAGTTAATATTAATTCTAAATACTCGCACCCTAAAAATATGTGCTTTCTTAAGTAACGTTAACACATGCTAATCACACAGAATTTGTGGCATCTGTTAGGAGTCGATAATGTCAGACACTACGCGCAGGTAGCTTGATTCTAACTCACAACAGGTACTCCGGCCTTCATTTTTAGAATATCGGTGCAATCCTCAGCATACTTGATATAAAAATATATGTTTTTTATGTAACTTTTTAGAAGTAGGTAGAAGTCTAATGGAAAGCATTGTCTTAACTTGTGCAGTAGTCCCTTGTGACATACGCTATCCAATGCCTTTGCAACATCAAGATAAACTGCCCCGAAAGTATTTTTTGTTGTCAAGTTCAGTTGCTATTTTATGCGTTACTCTATGAACTTGTTGAATTGTAGAGTGCTTACGACTGAAACCGAACTGATGGCAATGGATTATTTTTCTCCTTTCTAAGATGGGCTCCAGGCGATCAAAAAGCAATTTTTCAAAAATTTTTGATAGAGTTGGTAGAAAACTGGATCGGTCTGTACGATGTGGCGACTGAGGGGTCCTTATTTGGTTTCGGAATAGCAATAACTTCAGCAACTTTCCACGCTACGGGATAGTACTTCACGTTATAATTGCATTAAATAAATTCCAAATGTATGTAAGTGCATTATCAGGCAATTATTTTAGAATTTTACCTGTAAGTCCATCATATCATTTGTTTTAATTTTTATGTTGATAGTACTTTGTATCTCCTTCTTCGTTACTTTTTTGATTGCTATATTTTTATTGTTGGGTGTAGCAGCTGCTGGAAGTGATTAGATAATTCTTTGGCTTTATCTAAATGAGTTCGAACCCACTTGTTGTCTGGAGTTTTGAGAGGCGGTTGATGTAAAATTGTATTGGCGATTTGTTTGGTAGCTTTCCACAAAGAGTAGTTGTGAGTCCTTGTGGATCCTAGATTCGTTAAGTACTTTTCTAGTTTGCCATCATTGTCACGTTTTAACATTTCTTTTAAATTTCTAGTTACTTGGTTTAATCTCTTTTTCTCCGCTGGTGACCATGAGAGTTGCCATTGTCTTCTCAATTTCTTGTTTTTTCTGATGCTTTCTTTGATTATGGGAATTCTGTATTCGTTATTTATGATTTTTGTTGCTGGTGTAGAACTAGTTGCAGCGTAAATAATATTATAATTTAAATATGCTACTGCACTGTCAATTTCTTCATTGTTTTTCAATGAGATATTTATGTCAAGTCTTTGCTCCAACATTGTACGAAAAAGATTCAGTCAGTTTATTATAAATATTTTGTTGGTCTATTGTATATTAGGGGAGTGCTTTGATATGTCAATTCAACCGGAGAATGCACTATGGGTAAAATTACAACATTTTCTGACCAAAACCCATATTTTAAAGTTCTCAAAAAGACAACACTTTTACTTTTTTTACAATGTACATACACCAAATATCACATATTAACACTTTGTATTATAACGGTATAAACTGTTTGATATTGATCGTGGAAGTGCTGTCTGATGTTTAGTTTGTCTTTGCTAAGCAGCATGTGTGCATTAGAATTGAAAGCAAATATTTTTTATTAATATTTAAAAGTGAAAAAAAATCAATATGGCAAAATGTATTAACATTAAGTAAAAAAAGTGCATTAAAAAAAATTAGTTAATTGCAACAGATTTGGAAAAAAATTTCTTACCTTTAACTTCGTTAAAATGTGAGAATGAAATACTAGAAATCCATTTATGAAAGCTTATAAAAAAAGTTGCACCACCCGGCACTAAAAAAGATAAACATTACTTGCTAAAGTAATTATTATAACTCTATTTGTTTATAGTAACTACCTTAATGTATACGTATATGATTAACGAGTATCTAGTACTTGAGTAGCCATGAGTTGACATTTCTTGTGGGTTACACATCTCGAACTTTTATGCAGATCACTTTTACTTTTGCTTTTATATGGTATTGATACAGACATTCTTTTGATATTTGTAATATTAATTAATAATGAAATAAAGACTATTAATAATGAAGAACTAAATGGGTGTTATTGTGGAATGAATCAATTGAGGACATATTAAATTGGCGACGAGGATAAACAAGTTTGGCTGCTAAAATCGAATTAATTGGCAAATTCATATCATACATACATACCAACATACATGATACACATTAAGTACACATACTTACAATTTCTTTTTTTCCATATACAGAAAAGAAATAACCTACAATTTTACAAAATGGACGCCGATCAATTCGCAGCTTTTATGGCGGTACAGAAAAAAATTTTGGAAAAAGTGACGGAGAACGTTCCAACAACAACAGGTGGTAGTATTAACGTAACCACTACTACGGCACTAGTACCAAATTTTGAAGTTCTGGATACTACAAAGGAATCTTTCCGTAATTATGAAAAAAGGTTCGGAAATTACACAGTCAAAGGTATACATACCAACAAACAATATTGTGCAAATCTATTGTTAAACTCAATTGGTTCCAAGCATTTTGCGATGGTTACAGCTCTTGCAGCACCCAAGGACCCTACCAGTCTCACATACGACGAATTGATAACACTTTTACATGAACATTTATCACCACAACAAAACGTGTTGGTGGCTCAACATAAATTCTTAACGAAATATCAGGAAAATCAATCAATTTCCGAATACGTGGCAATGTTAAAGTCAAATATAGCTGACTGCGAATTTAACTGCAGTTGTAAAAAATCTGTAGCAGACATTTTTCTACGTGCGCAGTTTATTCGTGGTATCAGAGACAATGGTATTCGTGAGCAACTGTTACAAAATGAATTGTGTGAATTTCCTAAAATATTAACGAAGGCTCTTGCACTGGAAGCAGCAAAAAGTGATTCAAAAGAGCTCGCTAAACAATCAACAGCAGGTGAAATAAACAAAATTTCAGGTAAAAGGAAGGATCACCATCGAAATAATCAAAAATCGATTCAAAACAAGTTCAATTAAAACAATTCGAAATACAATAAGTCTAATGTGGATTTTAAATCATTAGGTCTTGATGGTCTTTGCATAAGGTGTGGAAAAAACAACCACCATATTAAGGATTGTCTAATCAACAAAAATAATCTCAAATGTTCTGAGTGCAAAAAAACTGGTCATGTAGCAAAGGTATGCATAAAATCTCGTACAAAAGGTGGTAATTCAAGCCAAGAATCTACAAATCAAATAGAAGACATACATCAGTATGGTGTTTTAAGCGTAGTAGACATACACCAAAACGATTCAAAAAACTTCGACCGATTTTTTATTACGATAAATCTTCAAGGTAAACCAGTAAAATTTGAAATCGATACTGGATCAGGTTACAAATTTTTACCTAGAGACCAATTTACGAAACTTAACCTCAATGTTCAATTTTTGCCAACGGAAATAGCATTCCGATCGAAAGATGTTTTCACTCCGGATGGAAAAATTGAAGTCGAGGGAGAGTATGATGGTAAAAAAATATTCGACGAAATTTATATTTTTCCAGAGGAATATACACCACTTCTTGGACGCAATTGGATTCGAAAATTTCAAATCAATTTGCACGAAATGAACTCTACGTATTCAGTAAAAAACGTAAGTGATGCTAATTTTACTAATTCAATAAATGACGAATTTCAAGATATTTTTCAACCAAAAATTGGATGTGTTAAGCAATATACAATATCGCTTAAATTACGTAATGAGGCTAAGCCTATATTTAACAGGGAACGGGAAATACTCGTGGACGCCCATAGTCCAATACGAAAAATTCAAGATATTTTTAACTGTTTACGTAATTCGAAATATTTTTGCAGATTGGATCTGTACAAAGCGTATTTACACATACCAGTTGTAGAAGATTCAAGTAAAATCCAAACGATGTCAACGCATCGGGGTACGTATAAGGTGAATAGGTTATCATTTGGTATTAAAACAGCACATTCGGAGTTTAATCGAATAATTAATCAAATTTTACAACAAGTTCCAAAAACAGAAGTGTATTTTGATGACATCATTGTACATGGTGAAAAAAAATTAGAATGCAAAGAAAATTTATTGAAATGTTTACAACGTCTTCAACAATACGATTTACATCTTAATAAAGATAAATGCAGTTTTTTTCAAGAAGAAATTGAATTCCTGGGTCACACCATCAAAAATAATAAAATTTTAAAATCGAAAAAGAAAATAGCAGCTATCTTAGATCTTCCAAAGCCTAAATCAGCGGATGACGTAAGAAGATTTTTAGGAATGGTTACATACTATTCAAGGTTTGTTCCAAATTGTTCAACAATTACATCACCTCTACGTAATCTCATCAAGAAAAATTCAAAATTTAATTGGAATGTACAATGCGATGCAGCTTTCAAAAATATTAAAAAAGAAATAGCTAGTGATCGTGTAATTGTACCTTATGATCCAAAATACCCACTACAATTAGCTTGTGACGCTAGTCCAACTGGAATTGCGGGAATATTGTCTCACATCGTAGATGATCAAGAACGTCCAATTTCATTTGCTTCAAGATCGCTTACGGAAGCTGAGAAGAATTATTCTCAAATTGATCGTGAAGCATTGGCTATCGTATTTTCAGTGGATCATTTTTATCAATATTTATATGGAAAACAATTTACACTTATAACGGATAATCAACCTTTAGTTCGAATTTTCCATCAAAGTGCAAAGTTACCATAAATGACTTTTTCACGTCTTCAGAGATATGCAGCATTTCTTTCAGGGTTCGATTATAAAGTTGTCTACAAGAAAGGCATCGAAAATGTTAATGCTGACTGTTTGTCTCGAGCTCCAGTAAAAACGTCAAATTTAATAGATTCTGCTATAAACGAAGAAGTCAATCAAATCTGTGAATCATCGATACATCAAATTTTAACGTTAAATTTAAATTTTAAAACTCTTCAAGCGGAAACGCAAAAAGATCAACAACTGTCAACAATTCTACAAAATCTTAAAAATAATCGAGTGGAAGACACCATGTTTACGATAAACAATGGAATCATTTTTAGAGGTCAACGTGTAGTAGTACCAACTACTTTACAACAGGCAGTTTTAGCAGAACTTCACCAAACACATATTGGTATTTAAAAAATGAAACAATTAGCTCGCAGGTACGTGTATTGGAAATCAATTGATAAAGATATTGAACGTCTAGTAAAAGAGTGTTCATCTTGTGGTAATGTGAGGTCAAGTCCCCCCAAGGCTACACTACACTCTTGGGAGGAACCACAACACAACTGGCAACGAATCCACATCGATTATGCGGGTATTTTTCAAGGCCATTATTATCTGGTTGTGATGGACGCTAAATCCAAGTGGGCTGAAATTGGTATAACCCCTTCTTCTCCATCTTCTACTACTACAATAGAGATGTTACTAGATTTATTTGCTAGACATGGTTATCCAGACGTAATTGTATCCGACAACGCCACAATATTTACCAGTGATGAATTTCAATCATTTTGTACACGTCGTGGTATTTTTCAGAAGTTTATTGCACCCGGGCATCCAGCTACGAACGGTCTTGCCGAACGTAATGTTCAAACTTTAAAACATCGACTTAAATCAATGCTAGATGACCGTCGTTCTTTACGTGAGAAAGTAAGAGAAATACTTTTTCGTTACCGGGCAACGCCACTTGCAAATGGAAAAACGCCATCGGAGCAATACTTAAACAGACAAATCCGTATCCAGCTAGATGCGCTGAAACCTCCTCAAATTCATAATCAAGGTTCTGGAGATTTGTGTAAGGCTCGTCAATTACGCGAGGGAGAGAGAGTTCAAGCTCGATATTACACAAACAATAAAAATTTATGGAAGTTGGGAACAATTATCAAGAAATTGGGTAATCTCCATTATCTAGTCAAATTGGATGATGGTTATACAGTTAAACGTCATATTAAACAACTTCGGTCAAGCATGTTTCAACAACAAATTGGTTTATTTAATCTGCATTTCTCTGCCGCTGTTGAACACTTGGTTTTTTTTAGATAAATACCAGCTGACAAATGCAGCTTCAATATATGGCATGGAGAGCGGACAACTAAAGGAAAGCAAGCATCACTTTTTAATCATTGAAAAGAAACTATACAGCAAGCAAATATTACGGAAACTCAAAACCATATTTTAGTGAAAAAATGTGAAAATATAAACAAAAATATTAGTAAAAAGTGGGAAAAGTCCATAGAACTTTGAAAACGTTCAAGATGAAATTTGATGATTGGTTAAGAGGAGAAACACCACTTGAATTCAAACAATCAAAAAGTGGCCGTCCTTGTGTACCCTTCAATGGAATATCAGATCTAGGAAAAATAAGAGAAGCGTCAGAGTTGTGTAAGTCAACTAACAACGAAAGCGATTTAATGGTTTTGGCAGCTAGCACTTCGGCTCGCAAGCACGGTAATACAGACTTAGCAACCGTCCTTAAACATTGTGTCAAAAGCCCCAGCCGAGGCTCAAAAATTTAAAAAAAAACACTACTTACTAGGGAAAGTACAAAGATGGAAAATAAGCTGAGAAACTGCGATATATATCCTTCTTATAGAGGAGGATAAATGTAGATCAAATGGGATAATTGTGTCTGATAAATGTGCAAAGGTACCTCTGAAAAACTTGCTGAAACATACTGTTGAACGAATTATTGAATTGCAAAATGAGGTTGTGGAAAGTCTAATGAAGCAAAGTAAAGCAGATAAATTGAGCGCAGAGTTAGTCTTGAGCTATGGATTTGATAGTTGTACTGGGCACACGAATTATAAGCAAAATTTTTCTGAATCAGGCACCTCAAAGGGTTCAGACTCATCCCTTTTTGCAACAACCGTTATTCCTTTGCAATTAACATGCTCATCAGGAAAAATTACAAAATTACGTACACCACAATCGGTAAGATTTTGCAGACCTTTAAAACTCGAATAGGTTAAGGAAACAAAAGAATGAAGAATCATCCATTAGAACAAAAATAGAAGAACTTGAATCATTCGTAGTAGAATTAGCTGAGGATAAAATTATAGAGATAAAATGTAAGCTATTTTTAACAGTAATTGATGGGAATGTTTAAACGTATTCACGGATACAAAGTCTCCAAAAATGTCCCATTTACGGGCTACGCTGATTTCATGAGGATTACTGATTATAAGTCGGAGAAATTTTACGCAAAGGAAGACCGCTTAAAATATGGAATCAGTCCACTACATTGTTTGATAAGATTTTTTGAATTTGTTTTACATGCCGGATATAGGCAAAATCTTTAAAAATGGCAGATAAGAAGTGAGAGTGAAATAAAACTCCTGTTGGAAAGGAGGCAAAGTATACAAAATATGTTTTGGGAACGTCTTGGAATAAATGTCGATAAACCGAAAACTGGAGGTTGTGGCAGCAGCAATGACGGAAATATAGCATGTCGTGCACATTGTATTTTCAAAAATTTGTGGTGTTGAAGTTTGATTGAATAGTCAGATGATCGTGCCTAATGCGTTTTGTTATGCAGAAGTCTATTAGATCAGATCTTTTTCCCGTATCACTCGGGCAGTAAGTAGGTTCTCCAGTGATTATGAAGTTGCTTTTACTTTCATTTATTGCGTCAGAAAGTTGTTTCCCTTTTGCATTTGTAATTGTTGAGCCCCAAGTTATATTTTTCGCGTTAAAGTCACCTCCCACAATTTATCTTCCAAGAGTTTTAAGATAGTCCAGATATAAAAGTTTGTGTTTTGGCAGTAAACTGCAAATATTATAAGTTGTCCATATAAGTCTTCGATTGCTCCTGGAATGGTCTGCAAATAGTCTTTCCTATAATTATCCTTTTCAATGCACTTTATTTTATTGTTTATTATTATTGCCGCAGCACCACGAGCTCTGTTGTCAGGATGATTTGTATGGTCAATTGAGTAATTTGGTATTTTTATAAAACTTTTTTCTATGAAATGCGGCTCAGCTATTAACAGAATGTCAACTTGGTTAGAGTGAATAAAAGTCTGAAGTTCTAGAAAATCTTGACTAATTCCATTACCATTGCAGAGAGCTATTTTCAAACTAGTTTGCTTGTCCATTCAATTTAGTGATAATATTCATCATGGTAGACATTTGTGAAATTAACTGTTTGTTCATCTTCTTTAGTTCAGAAATGTCATTGCTATCATTTTGAGCGGTTGGATGGGGAGTGTTATTTAGATTACTTGTACATACGTCAAGTTAGGTGGAGTGACGCTGTGATTAGCTGTCTGTTCATTTCGGTTTTGTTGAGACGTTGTAGGTTGCTGCTGTTCAGAATCTGCTGGAGTCATTTTTTTTTTCCTAAGTGATGGGAGGAAACGTTTAATTTTAAAGGCTTTATATACCATACACGCCTTGTAGTTTGCAGTGTGTTTTTCACAGCATAATGAACATTTTATAGAATTATCATTTTTTTTTTTTTTGTACATTTGGACAATTACTAGTTTTATGAATTCCAGCCTTTTTTTGCCTCTTGCCGGTGTTTGGCGCTTGGGAAGTTTTTTCGGGTGATAATATATATATATATATATATATATATATATATATATATATATATATATATATATATATATATATATATATATATATAATATATATATATATATATATATATATATATATATATAATATATATATATATATATATATATATATATATATATATATTTATTTATTTTTTTTTAATATCAATTTTTTATTGCAATCTTTATTAATACAATAAAGAATATTTTCTTTTAATCCTAGATAACAATAACTAAATATCAACATAACATTAATGGAGTACCCCCAGTTGTGCAACTATTTCTTAATAAAAGAAAACATCTGCTGTTGATTACCTTTTTAAACGGCTGAATGTAGTCATATGACCTGTGAGATCTGATGTGAGTGGATTAGAGTGCCCATGAATTCTCAGTTTGTATTGAATATTTTTTATTATTTTTTGCAGAATTGTCGGGACTTTCAGGTCACAATGGAGTTGCTTGTTCGTTTCGTAGTTTGGAGCTTTTGCAATCATACGCAGCGTTTTTGATTGGAATCTCTGAAGAATTTCGACATTAGAGGCTGCCACCCTACAGTTGTATGCCATATGTCCATATCTGTTTTAAGACGGCTGAGTAAAGTAAGAGCTTACTTTCGAGTGAAGCTTGGAAATTTCGATTCAGCAGCCGGTGTAAATTCTAAGCTTTATTCCCAGCGCCTTACGTTTGGTGAATATATGAATTTTCCATGTTAGCTTGCTATCGAGGTGCATGCCCAGGTATTTCGTCACATTGCACTGCGGTATATTCACGTCGTTGAGATTTACTGGTGGGCAGGTGTCACGTTTGAGAGTGAACGTAACCTGGACAGACTTAGTTTCATTGCACTTGATTCGCCAATCTTTCATCCATTTAGTGATTTTGTCTAAACCCCTTTGAAGTTTAAGCGACGACCGTTGTGGAAGGGGGTCCATTGCAAGTACAGTAGTATCGTCTGCAAATGTGCCAATGATAGTTCCTTCGGAGACAGGTAAATCGTGTCTATAAAGCAAGTATAGGATGACACTGCCTTGGGGTACACCGGCCGAACTTTCGCACATTTCAGATTGTTCTTCACCTTGTTTTACAAAGTATCGATTTTTTAGGTATGATTTGATAAATATGTAATAGTTTATTGGAAGTCTTTTCTTTATTTTGTAGAGTAATCCGTCATGCCAGACACGGTCGAAAGCTTGGGATATATCGAGAAACGCCGCTATACAGTATTTTTTTTTTGCTCGAATGCAGTATGAATGCAGTTTACAAGTCTATGAACGGAAGGTATGGAAGGTATTGTTGACTTCCAACCAGCCTGTTAGAGGCAATTATTAAAGTGTTCAATAGCTATCATGATGTCTTCACTAGACTTAAGAGTCTATGAACGGAAGGTATGGAAGGTATTGTTGACTTCCAACCAGCCTGTTAGAGGCAATTATTAAAGTGTTCAATAGCTATCATGATATCTTTACTAGACTTAAGAGAGTGCTTCAGTGTAATTGTTGAAGATATTGACAGTCGGAAGTAATTCCAATCAGTTTTGCTGTTGTAAAGGCTATATTCAGAAGGTGAGTCAACAAAATTATTAATTATTGTAAATATTACTGGAGAATGGTCAGAGCATATATATATGCATGTTATATCCCTAACCGATATCCCTTTCCTTATGCAAAAGTCCATTAGGTCGGGGATTTTATTTGGATCGGTTGGCCAATACGTTGGTGAGCCTGAGGAAGCTGTGAGAAGATTTAGATTTGCTATAGCCGTCAAGAGTTGTCGGCCTTTGTGAGTACTGAGACAAGAACCCCAGTCTGTATGTTTTGCATTATAGTCTCCTCCAGCTAAGAATCTGTTTCCGAGGGTTGTGAAGTGCTTTTCATACTCCTCTGCCTTGATTGCATGTTTGGGTGGGCTATATACTGCCGAGATTGTAATTGGACCTTTCCAATCTTCAACAACTATGTTTGTGGCTTGAATAGCTTCTGTGCAGTAAGATTTAATAGAAACATGTCTGATATTCTTTTTATTATAATAGCTGAACAGCATGTGCTTTTTTGACGGGGTGCATTATGTGATAGAGCTTATAATTTGATATTTGGAAGTAGCTCTTATGGGTAAAATGAGTTTCAGATATTAGAAAAATATCTATGTCGTGAGTCTGGAGTAATGCTTTAATCTCTAATATGTATTTGGATAGCCCATTTGCATTCCATACGAGAATATTTATGGGTTTGAAGGACTACAATTTTTCGTCGTGAGGATTACGAGTAGATTCATCATACTTGTGATTTGCTGCATGACTTGCTTGAGAAGCATGATCATTTATCGCATTTCGTTTGAAGGGGGGCTGAGGTATTCTCTCTCGTGTCTTGTGTAGTGTTTCTAACTACTTGGGAGTACGAAAGTGAATTCGAGCTCTGTCTGGATGGTTGGGAGTCAACAAGTGTGGGATTGGGTTTCTTTTTTCTCAGTGGTGGATATTTTAATGTTTGCAATTTTTTGTACACCATACAGCCTTTGTAATTTGCTGGGTGATTACCTTCACACAATGCACATTTGACGTCATCGTCTTACGCTAGCAATCTGCAGACGAGTGAGTTCCAGTGCATTTAATGCAAACCGGTTTTCTGTGGCAGTAGGTTTTTGTGTGACCATAATGCTGGCAGTTAGCGCATGAGGGATTTCGCTCTACGGACGAGGTGGCTCAAGTACAATTTTCGTATTGAAGAGGTACTTGACTCTGTGGCCGAGTGCTAGTAGTAATTCAGCAATTTCCTCCGTGCTTATAGACGAGTGCATGTTTTTGAATATCACCCTAAAGCTTCTTTCCTGTTTTGATTTATAGGTGTAGAATTCGGTTTTTTTTCCTCTAGTTGGTTTATTATTATTTTATAGGCTTCATAAGTCGATGCTTGTATTTTTACTTGCTCGTCTGAGTTTTAAATCATAAGAACTAGGAGCTGTTTTCGTTAGGAGCTTCATTAGAGGAGTAATGTTGTTGACTTTGTCACAAATATTGGTAGGGGCTTGGCGGCTTTTTCTTGGAGCTTAAGACCTTTATCGTCTTCTTCAATTTCTAGAGAAGGAACCCTATTTTCTGTAGGTTGAGGAACACTGAACCAATATTTATCGAGTTTGGCTTGTTTTTGGGATGCTTTGGGCTTTCACGGGGTCTTTTTTTTGGGCTCAACAACAGTCCAACCGTCACCTGGTGTAGACTTAGTACTTAATGCTTGATGCAAAGCGTGTTGCTGATATAACAATTGCAGCTGGTCTGAAGTTGCTGAATTTGCTGTTACACATTCATGTTTGGGCTGATTGTTGGGGATAGCTTCTTATTCGGCGGCTGTTGCTGTTGTAGCTGTTGCGGCTTCGGTTGCTCTATTTCCATTTGGTGTTGTTGTAGTTTCAGCTTCGAATTCGGCGGCTGCTGCTATTGCGGCGTTTGCTGCTATGGGAGGCTCGATGTTTTTGTTGTTATTGTTGCTGTATTGGTTGCTGTTGCTGTACTTTGCCGCCCCATTTGGGTGGGGAGCGGCCTACAGACATTTCGAAATTTTCCGGCTTTTTATTGTTAGATTTTTTTTTGTTTAATTTTGTATATATATATATATATATATATATATATATATATATATATATATATATATATTTATATATATATATATATATATATATATATATATATATTTATATATATATATTTATATATATATATTTATATATATATATATATATATATATATATATATATATATTTATATATATATATATATATATATATATATATATTTATATATATATATTTATATGTATCAAAAGGAATTTCCAATAAAAATAAATTTATAACACACAAATTATTAATACAATAGGCGTATATATTCGATTCGCCACTCTATCGAGGATAGAACAGACTTTTGTATGTAGAAAGTTATCTAGCAAATTATACTCCGATGAAACGAGCGAATTTTTCTATCCTCGATAGAAAGTTCTTCCAAATTGAAAATTGCTTGAAAACCAAAGAGATTAAAAATTACCCATACAAATTTCCCTGGGATTTTTTATATTTTAGCTGATAAAATTGAAAGAAAACATAAATTAATGATTGATTTTAATATTATTGTGTTGATTTAAATTATATTCAAATGATGAGTTTGTATACACAATATAAAAAAAATAAATATTTAAAAAAAAACTGTTGAAACAGTGCTGCTACGAGTTCGATACAAGATATTCATTAAATTAGCATATTTGATGCAACATATAATGGAGTCATAAAGGACGTGTGGTTTTGAAGCAGAAATAAAACGTATATAATTTAATTTTATGGTGAAGAATTTAGCCATTATGTTTTAAAAATGATTTCGGGCAAGTGACTGCTTCGAATAAATTCCAGCCGAGAAGCCCAATTTTCGACTACTTTTTGCAGCAATTGGGGGTATGTCAGCAATAACGCGCCGAATATTCTCTTCCAAGGCGTCAATCGTCTCGGGCTTATCTGCGTAGACAAGCGACTTCACATAACCCCACAAAAAATAGTCCAGCGGTGTTAAATCGCACGATCTTGGAGGCCACGCCACAGGCCCACGACACGTAATAATGCGCTCTCCAAAAGTTTCCTTCAATAAATTGATTGTTTCGTTGGCTGTATGGCATGTAGCGCCGTCTTGTTGGAACCAAAGGTCGTCCACAACAACAACCTCCAATTCAGACACGAAAAAGTCATTAATCATGGCTCTATAGCGTTCCCCATTGACTGTAACAGTATGGCCGGCTTGATTTTTGAAGAAATATGGACCAATGATTTCCTCTGCCCATAGAGCACACCAAATAGTGACTTTTGAGGATGTAACGGCGTCTCAACAGATAAAAATTGTCGGCCATAACTTGTAAATTACTCCTAATTGAAAGTAACTTCGAAAACGAACAATTATTTTTACTTTTAAGATTTTTATTTATTTATTTATTGCAACATTCTTTACAAATAAATTTATAAAATATTGGATGGTGTAGGTCAACGAAGCCATTTACACCTGTTGTATAAAAATTGATTATATTAAATTAAATAGGTCATGTTTCCTTAAGGCTTCTTTGATTGATATTATGGTGTCTTTTTCTCTGCAGTCAAATATTATTCCGGCTTTATCCATTTTTGAAATGGGGCAGTCAAACATGACTGTTAAAGTTGTAGCGCATTCAGAGCATTGAATTGGGTCCAGTTTAGTAAAATAATGCCTAGTGCTAAATATCGTCCTCCCCAGACGAACTCTTTCCAAAGTAATACACTCTTCCCTTTTGAAGTTCTCATTATAGTTCTGTCGAATTGGAAGCGCATTATGTGTTTTAAGGAAATAACCTGATGATTCCCATTTGTCATATATTTCCTTCTTTGATATGCAATAAAGCAACTTATTATCAATGTGTCTAAGCAAGGAATATTAGCAACTAATGGCAGTGATATGCCTGCTTCGCTGCTGCATCTGCATATTCATTCCCAGGTATTCCAACATGTCCAGGTATCCACCTGATTTTTATAAAGCTTTCAATTTCTAAATTTTGGTAAGTATAATTATAGGCACTTCCTTTCGGATTTGCCAATGCCTTAAGGACACTAAGCCTATCAGAACATATTAGTGTCTTCTTTTTCTGAACAGTTGCATATTCAACTGCAAAATGTATTGCTACTAACTCAGTATGAAATACACCTGAGTGAAAAGGCAATAGACCTTGTATGAGAATTTCAAAAGTTGTATTTGCATTTTCTTTTACAACCGCATAGGAAGATGTTCCTTCAAGATACGACCCGACCTTTCGTTTCGTTGTTATTTCTGGTGCAAAATTCTACTTTACTTCAGAAAAAAGTTGTCTGAAAATCACAGGGTTAGTGCCATTTTTTACATATTGGTACAAATATGTATCAATGTTGATGTTGGAAATAGAGTTTCTGGTTGTTGTTTGCTTATGTTGTTGTGGAATCGGAATGTTACGTTCCATATGCAAAGTCAAGATGTTGTTAATCCCACACCATTTTTTGGCAATGGAGGGATCTTTTTCACTATGTTTTAGTTTCTCCCAAAAAGGATTGTGTAGTCCATGTGATTTGATGGTAAGCGCTTTAGCTCCAAGTCTGACCGCCCTATTTTCAAGCAGCCACTTAAAATTATGAAGACGTGCTTCAACTTCTGGGTCGTCTATAGGCGTTTATGCTAGAATTCCAGTAGCTGTTCTGAAACATTTTCTAAGAGCTGTGTCCAATTTTTTTATATTGGTTGCCGTAGTCCAGCCATAGACTGTTCTGCAATGCTTAAATATACCAGATATTAGAGCTCTACAAATTCCAATCGCCCTATCAATATGTGGACACTTTTTTCTAGAACATATAACTTTTAAAAGATTATTGATCTTACTTAATTTGTTAACTAGATATTTTGTATGCTCATTCCAAAAAAGTGATTTTGTAAAAATCATTCCAAGAATTCTCATTTGGGTTTTGACTGGAATTTGCTCATCTCTCACACTAATCCTTCTAGTGTAGCAGTTATGTTTACGACAAACGTGTAGAATTTCACAGTTGTTGATAGAAATCCTTGCTCCTCTGCTTATTGCCCATTGGTTTATTTTTGTATCAAATCTCCGAAGGTTGTCCGTTACTTCAGTGTTTGTACCAGAAACTATTGCAAAAATGTTATCAGCATACGAGGGCGGATTGATATTGAAGCTACCTAGCGGTAGATGGCAGCACAAACACAAAAACTTTTTTTTTTAGAAATTGCGATCTGTCAAACGTCAGCTGTTAAAATTTCACCCAAATTCATCGATTAGTTTATTTGTTGTAGTCGTTTGAAGTAAGCAACTTTTGTGTGTCTTGAAAAATGGAAAAAAGCGAATTTCGTGCAGTGATTAAACACTATTATTTAAAAGGGAAAACGGCGAAAGAGACAAAAGAAAAGCTCGATAAACATTACGGTGAGTCTGCTCCGTCAGATTACATGGTAAAATATTGGATAGCTGAATTTAAACGCGGCCGAACAAGCACTGCAACAATACCATCAACAGGAAGGCCAAAAGAGGTGGTTACTGAAGAAAATAACAAAATCCTCGATATCGTTATGAATGATCGCCGAGTCAAGTTGCGTGAAATTGTTGAAATGGTAAACATATCATATGAACGTGTGTTCAACATTTTGCATGAACATTTGCATATGAAAAAGCTATCGGCAAGATGGGTGCCGCGTTTGCTCAGCGTCGAACAAAAACGAGTTCGACAGACCACTTCACAGCGGTGTTTGGACATGATAAAGCGTAATCCTGTTGATTTTTGGCGTCGATTAATAACTGTTGTTGAAACGTGGGTCCACCACTACACACCTGAAACCAAAAATCAATCGAAACAATGGGTGGAAGTGCTCCGAAGAAGGCGAATGCAGTGAAATCGGCTGGCAAGGTTATGGCCACTGTATTTTGGGATGCATACGGAATATTGCTCATCGATTATCTTGAAAAAGGCTCCACAATCACAGGAAAGTATTATCATGCATTATTGGATCAATTGATTGATGCAATCAAGGAAAAACGACCACATTTAAAGAAGAAAAAAAATGCTCTTTCTTCAAGACAACGCACCGGTTCACACAGCATTATATACGATCCTAAAATTACGTGAAATACACTTCGAATTGGTTAATCATCCACCTTATAGTCCAGATTTAGCTCCTAGTGACTTTTTCCAGTTTCCAAACTTGAAAAAATGGTTTGCAGGAAAAAGATTCATCTCAAACGAAGAAGTTATTACCGAAACTAACGCGTATTTTGAGGGGTTCCCGAAATCGTATTATTCAGATGGTATAAAAGAGTTGGAATATCGTCTTACTAAGTGTGTCGAAGTAAAAGGAGACTATGTTGAGAAATAAATGGTTTTTGAAAAAAAAATGTTTTTTTCCTACTTAGGTAGCTTCAATATCAATCCGCCCTCGTATATACCAAAAAAATCGATCTCCTTACAATTTTTTGCGCTTTAACCAGTGAATTTGCTTAAACGTTGTAAAGAATTACAGACAGGGGTGACGCCTGTGGGATGCCATTTTCAAGCGGATATTTTTGTGACAGATGTCCATCAATCCTTATAGTAATGTGTCTATTGGTAAGAAATGATAGAATAACTTGAAGCATTTTTTTGGTATACCCCATTCGTGAAGCTCCTTGATCACAAAAATAGATATTACACGATCAAATGCTTTTTCTAGATCTTCAGAGATTATAACACTGTTTTTTTCTTAAAATTTTCTTTAAGCTGGGATTCAAATTGATGACATAAGGTGTGTCCACCATAATTTGGTAAAAATGCATGCTGTTCTCGTAATAGTTTTTCTTTTGAATATGTCAATACACGCTTTGAGATTTTTTCTAAAGTGTTTGAGTCATGCGGAAAAATACCTGTAACAATAATATGCTGTAGAGTTTGCATAGGCGAAATTTTAACTCATTAGATGCATTTTTAATCATAGAATATGTGATTTTATCTGTACAGGGAGTGGTACCTTTACAACTGTTCAGAACGGAGTTAAGCTCAGAAAGAGTGACCTCTTTGGTTACATTTGTGATTTTAGGCGTAATATCAGGCTATAAGTCAATGTCTATTGCTAGTTTCCTAGAAATTAAATCACGATTAAAGGAGTCATTAGAACTAATGGAGCTCCAAAATTTTGCAAATATACCAGCAAAATCTTTCGGGTGAGTTACAATATTATTTTGAAGAAATATTGACAGAAAATTTGAGACTAGCATTCCTTTGAGACTCTAGTAGTCCTTATGTTCTTCACCTTTTTCCACAGAATCCTAATATCCATCATTGCGTTCAAGGTCTTTAAAAAATTTGCCCAAGTTGAACGTTTGGCTTTTTGGATTCCCTCTCAACTTTGGCAAATATTCTTCTGTAGTTGATACAGGCTTGTTTCTTACTCTCCAGTATCGCTTCCAAGCTTTGTTTTTTTCTCGAATTAATTTAGCAATATCAGAATTGAACCAAACAGGACTATTACGCTCCTTAATTTTTTTGCTGATTGGAATTGACTCATTTGCTGCTTTTCTTATAAATTTTTTCATTGTTGCAGCCTCTTTGTTAATGTTTGGTGATCCAATAGTCATTGGAATAAATTGTTGTTTTTGCATGAAATTTTTGCCAGTCAGATTCTTTGTCATTGAATTTTGGTGAAAATAATTTATTTGTCGATGTTTTACGATTATAAATAATGATTGGGAAATGATCTTGATTCTCAGGTTGCGAAAGGCATGTCCAGGTGAGAGTTGGAGCCAGATCCACCGAGGCTAACGATACATCTATTGCTGTTAGAGTGTTCCTCGTGCTAAGTAATGTAGGTGATCCATCATTGAGAACAATGAGATGTCGTCATCAGCAAAATCTCCCTAAATTACTCTACTACGTGAAGTTGAAGCAACTTCATTATTATTATTATTACTAGCTGTACCCGGTGCGCTTCGCTACCCCTGAATTGTAGGGGGGGTGTAGCATTCAGCTGGTCAAAGAATTTTTGAAATCGGATGAATAGTTCAAATAAATAAATTTGAAGAAAAGACATTATACAAATATTCAATTCATTTTGAGACATTTTATTGATTTTGTTCATTTTGAAAAAATTGTGACATTGCAGCGTTTCGTTACAATTTTATATTTATTGAAGTGCTGTGGGATACACAATATTTCTTGTTTTTCCAGCTGGTGCGTAAATGATTAAATAGAAGGTTTTCCAACGCGTGAGCAAGCCACATAGAGCAGGTATAAACGATTTTTAATTTGTGATTTGTATGGGAGGTACCACTCACCTTCGTCCAATCCCGCCCATATTTGCAGCAGCACTTAGAATATGTACACTAAACCTATATACCAAATATTGTTCAAATACTGTTAACCGGAGCAGAAATAATGGCTTTTTAATTTGTGATTTGTATGGGAGGTACTACGCCCCTTTGTCCAATCCCGCCCATATTTGCAACAGCACTTAGAACATGTACAATTAATCGACGTACCAAATTTTGTTCACATACTGTTAACCGGAGCAGAAATAATGGATTTTTAATTTGTGATTTGTATGGGAGGTACCACGCCCCTTTGTCCAATTGGACCGGTACAAACTGAGAAACCTTCGTGGGCTCATGCACAACAACTTTGCTGAAGATGATCACATGATCAAATGCATAGTTTACGATTCTATAAAGGACATACACACAAACATTCATTTTTATATATATAGAAGATTACAGTTGATGATAATGGGTATGCGTATCTTGATTTCTTGATAATGAATCGAGCAAAAACACTTAGTATACGTTGTCGCCTTTGGCTGCCCAAGTTGTTGTTTTCTTCATCCAGTGATGTCTACATCTTAGTTATTTTCCATCCAGCTTACATGCAGTGATGTCTACATCTTAGTTATTTGTGTAAGTGTGTCAGTGATGTCAATAGGTGTAATCGGTTTGATAGCAGTACTTAGCTGAACATAATTTCACAAATGCTTTAATCTATATCTACATGAATCTTAACATTTATATTTTATAGAATTATATTTATATGAATCTTAACATAGAGGACGGATCGACATATTAGTTGGTTGTCAAATGTCAAATTTTATGGTTGCGTTCAGAAATTTAATTTGTGACAAAACTTAAGATTTATCAATGTACATAAAAATAAAAATAATCTGAGAGGTAGTTATTAAAAAAAATGTATGGGGACCACCCTAACATACATTCTGAATTTCACTTAAATTGGTCAATTCATTTAGATTTTCGATATAAATCTACACCCGCGCCAAAAATTAATAAAAAAAAATTTATATGGGGACCACCCTAAAGGTTGAAGATAGAGGGTAGATATGTTCTGGGGAACTGTTGGGATTGCAAAAATATAGAGGGTCGGTCATACATTTGACACCTCTAGGAGGCACCCTTGAATATGCAATTCATTGGAATAGCTCTAAAAAAATTACTTTTGTATGGGGACCACCCTAAGGGTTGAAGATAGAGGGTAGATATGTTCTGAGAAAGTGTTGGGATTGCAAAAATGTTGAGGGTTGATCATACATTTGACACCTCTAAGACTAACCACCGACGTTAAAAATTTAAATTTCGACAACAGCGCCACCTATCGGATCTTATTCACCTTTTAAACCTTCTCTGGACTTCCACAAATAATTCAAGACCAAAATTAGCCAAATCGGTCCATCCGTTCTCGAGTTTTAGCGAGACTAACGAACAGCAATTCATTTTTATATATATATAGATAGATTACACTTTATTCTAATAAATTAATTATTACAATAAATACAATTAATGAGTACTGGCTGCCAGGGCCTTCGACTCGACCGATTGATATTAAAAGTGTCTAGTTCTGTTTAGATAAACTAAATACTTATAATAACTAATTTATAATTAAATAAACAATCAAACAAACAAAGGAACTGTTATATAGATATATGAGTTAAAAGTTGAAAGAGACAACAAATAAAATAATCCCGGTTGTGTGCGGTGTTGCACAGTGGACTCTGGTCATAATAAGTGATTAGAGTTACCACACCAAATTTTGTTTTCATGATTTTTTACATAATTTATAATAATAAATAAAATTAAAATAAACTAATAAACAAAGTATAGTCGGTAATCGCCATGAGTGTGCAGCGCTCTCCCCCGTGGGAGAGAACGAGATCCATGAGCGAGTCAGAAAATATGTGCCACCAAAAAAAAATCGCGAATACAATGCAAAGTCAAACTAGTAAAATGGTCAAAGAAGCAGCCCAACCTATTAACACTAATGTTCGGTCTTCGTGGAGTGCACATGGCAAACCTCCAATAATGCCCTGCTCCAGTATAGCAGTGGATTGTGCGACAACTACAACAAATTCGTCAGCAACAACAACATCTGCCTTCTCTACGTACGGTACAACAACTACCTACCTAAGAACGCCAAACAGTAACAAAAAGCAACAAATAGCAAAAAACCCAAGCCAAAGTAAGTTATCAAACTACTGGTTGAGTGATACTATTTCAGAAAGAAAAAACAAATCTGCTGCTTTGACCGTTGATGATGACGAACTTGTGAACCCTCGCACAGTAGACACGTTGATCAAAATGAGTCCGAAAAAGAAAAAACAAATAGTCCGAAAAAAAAGTTTAAACAAACCACCCCCTATATACGTACAAGGTGTAGAAGGTATAAATACATTAAAAATGCGGTAACCGCTGTTGCAGACAATAACTTTATATTTAAAATATTAACAAACAATGAAGTATGAGTTCAATCGAATGACTCAGAAACATACACAAAAGTATTCAAAATGCTAAAGCAAAAATGTACGAAGCTATACACATTTAAACCCAAAAATGAAAGGGGTTTCAAAGTCATTATTCGCAATATGCACCCCTCCGCAGATCAAGAAGAAATTAAAAATGAGCTTGGTGAAAACGGTCACAAAGTTTTAAACATAAGTAACATAACTCGACGGACAACAAAAAAATCGCTACCACTGTTTAGCATAGAACTAGATACAAATACTAACAATAAAGATATTTATAGCATTAATAAATTAATGCATTGCATAGTAGTTTTTGAGGCACCTCATCATAAAAGAGAAGTTGCGCAATGCACTAAATGCCAAAAATACGGACATACAAAAAACTACTGTACAAGGGATCCAGTATGTGTAAAATGCGCTGGAAAGCATCTAACAAGTGATTGCCAAAAAAAAAAAAAAAACCTACGCAGCTGAAATTAAATGTGCCCTATGTGGCGGAAATCATACTGAAAACTACAAAGGCTGCGACATATACAAAGCCAAAAAAAATTAACAACGCAGCTGAAGTTAAATGTGCCCTATGTGGCGGAAATCATACTGCTAAATAAAAAAATACTACAAAGGCTGTGAAATATACAAAGCCATAAAAATTCAAAGGTTTCCATCTTTACGCAGAAAGGATCCATTATTACTTTAGACCAAAAATATGGATGGATCAGTAGTTAAACCAGGTGTAAGCTATGCCGAAATTGCAGGGTCGCCAATCCAAATAAAACTGAAGAAAATACAAAAAATTCAAACGATAGTGATATTAATGAACTTAAATACATGGTGAAATCCCTAATCACTTAAATGACTAATATGATGAATATCATTACAATGTTACTAACAAGCTTAAATGCTCGAATGTAATAATTTAATAATTGTAGCTTGGAATGCAAATGGCCTAAAAAACATTATCTTCAGTTGAAGCAATTTTTGCCTGACAAGAAAATTGATATAACACTAGTTTCAGAAACACATTTTACGAACAAAAGCTATTTATTATTGCCTGGATATAAAATTTAAGTGACAAATCATCCTGATGGTAAAGCTCGTGGTGGGACAGCTATCATAAAAAAATTCACTATTAAAACATACTGAACTGCAACCATATGCAACACCACATATTCAATCCACTACTGTGCAAATTGAGGATACAAGTGGGACAATACTCATCTCCTCAGCTTACTGTCCCCCCAGACACCTAATAACGACGGATCAATATGATGACTACATAAAGAGGCTTGGCTTAAGATTCATTGCAGCTGGAGATATGAATGCAAAACACACTGACTGGGGATCTAGGCTAATCAATAAAAGAGGACGAAATCTGATTAATGCTATAAACAAAAATAACTGCAAATTTTTAAGCTCAGGTGAACCCACATACTGGCCAACAGATAGGAAAAAGATACTAGATCTAATTGACTTCAGCATAACAAAAAACATAAAGTGTAACCAATTAAAAATTAAAGCTTGTTTTGAACTTTCTTGTTTTGGATGTTGCAAAAGCATTTGACAAAGTATGGCATAAAGCACTGCTGCATAAACTGAAGACGATGCTGCCTTAGTGATCGTTACTTTTACGTCAAATATAATGAAGAGTGTTCGTCTATTCTTCTTACAACAGCTGGAGTACCTCAAGGGAGTGTTTTAGGACCATTGCTTTATATCACATTTACCTCAGATATACCACTTGCAAAAGAACTGAATACCACAATTGCTATCTTTGTTGACGACACAATCCTCTTAGCATCTCACAAAAATCTAAATACTGCGACTGCAAATCTGCAGATATACACAGATAATGTTAAGGAATAGTTTAATAAATGGTGCTTGAAAATGAATGAAGATTGTACTAATAATTTTTACAACTAAAACCAAATTTAACCCAATACCTATTAAAATAAACACACTTCGACTCAAAGATAAATTGGCACTACGACATCAAACAAAAAACGAAACAAATAAAAGAAAAATTTAAGCAACTATATTGATTAACGGGTAAGCAATCTAAACTCACAAGTTGCTGTTATACAAGTGTATTATAAAACCAATTTGGAGTATGAGGAACGGCAAAGCGGTCACTCATAGAAAAAGTTCAACGACAGCAATCTAAATATAAATATATATATATATATATATATATATATATATATATATATATATATAATTGAAAAAAATACCAATTTAAAACAGTGCCAAAAATAAGAGGATTAGCTAAGACGATGAGTAAGAAAAGTGTTTATGGGAATGGTAAGCCTTTTTACCAACCGCTTGAACTATTCAATTTTTAAACGACCGATAATAAAAACTGCAACTAACTGTGCTTAAGGTATATGATCAACTGGGAGAATTTTATTTGCACAGTGCAAGCTATGCTAATACATCAAAAATACATATACAAAATTAAAGGAGGAGAGAGAGAGAGAGTTAAATTAAGAGAGTTAAACATTGTTATATTAAGAGACATTGTTATATTACTAAAATACGAGAATTTATAATTAAATATAGTGTTACTACGAACATCCTCCCCCCGTTGGAAGGGTCACGCTTTCAACATTGCCAGGATCTGTGGGAAGGCAGCATAGTTTGGTCACGGCTCGTTTGAGTATACCACTTGATGTGCGAAGAACCATTTGCCACTTTAATGGTGGAATATTTTCGTCCTTTATCAAAACAAGAGCTCCACTTGTAGATTTGCTGAAGCGTGTTGCCATTTGGTTCTTTGCTGCAGAAGAGTGAAGTACTCCGAACTCCATTTTCTCCAAAATTGTTGCTGCATATAGCAAACGCGTTGCCAACGATTTAATCAATTAAAATTCAAAGGAGTGATATCCGGTTCTATTATAGCGGTGAAGGGACCACCAATAAGAAAATGGGCAGGAGTTAGTACGTCTAAATCGTCAGGATTTTCTGAAATGGGACAAAGAGGACGTGAATTTACAATTGCGGATATTTGACACACAAGAGTACGGAGCTCTTCGAAATTTAGAATGTTTGAACCGACAGCTCGATAAAAATGAAACTTGGCGGTTTTAATAGTCGCCTCCCAGAGTCCTCCAAAATGTGGAGATCTAGGTGGTATGCATTTCCAATCAATTCCATCGCTGAGGCATTGCTGCTCAACTGCCCTTAAGTGTGTCTCATTGAAGAACAACCTTTTTAGAGTAACCAATTAATTTTTCGCCCCTACGAAATTTGTTGCGTTGTCTGACCAAATGGTTTTCGGTTTTCCTCGAGTGCATGTAAAACGGCGTAGAGCTGCCAATAATGCTGGAGTAGACAAATCCTTTACCAGTTCCAAGTGGACAGCCTTTGTAGAAAAGCAAATAAATAGGCAGACGTAACATTTTATTGGTGGTCTATTCCGAACTTCAGACCGATAGTAGAATGGCCCACAAAAGTCCGTACCAGTCACTAGAATGGCTCTGTTTGCCTTTACTCTTCCTTCCGGTAAATCTCCCATGATGTGCTCCGTTAACCTAGGCCGTACGTGCAAGCACCTGATACACTTATTAATGATGTGGCTTACTGCCTTGCGACCACCTACTGGCCAATATTGTAGACGAATTGCGGCTAATGATGCCTGCGTCCCTGCATGCATTAATTTGCGATGAAAGAATTCTATTATCGAATTTGTAACCGGATGCCCTTGGGGCAATATAATTGGATGCTTCGATTCAAAGTCCAGAGCTGAATGCTGGAGGCGTCCTCTCACTCGCATTAAACCAAAGTTATCTAAAAATGGTGTGAGAGAGCAGATTTTGCTAGATGATGCTACGCGACTACCAGATTTGAGTATTTTGTAATCTGGGAAGTGCCTTTGTTGTACCATTCGAATCAATAAATATGTACCTTGATGAACATCCTCTACTGTAAGTGGACCCCTTCGGTCCTTGCCTCGCGAAATAAATTTGTAAATATAGCCGAATACTCGTTGCAGCTTTCCAAAGGAGTTAAGAAATTTGCATTTTAATGATAAGTCCGACATGTTTGATGTTGAAAGCAAAATATTCTTGCGCTTCTCGGGCAGTTCCTTAACATAACCTGGGGTATCTGGCCACGTATCTCGATCGCCTTGAAGAAAAGGAGGGCCATGCTTCCAAAGCTTACATTTCAGTAATTCACGTGGTGTGGATCCCCTTGACAGGATATCTGCAGGATTCATTGTGGTTGGTACAAAATGCCATTTCATTCCTGCAGTGAGAATTTGAATATTATTCACTCTATTTGAAACGAATACTGTGAAATTTGACGGTTCATTTCGTAACCATGATAATACCACCATGGAATCTGACCAGCAGTGAAAATCACATTCAAAAATTCCTAATTTTGAAATTGAGCTTACAAGTTCCGATAGGAGCATAGCTGCAGATAACTCTAGTTTTGGGACTGTCAGGATTTTTAGTGATGAAACTCGTGATTTCGAACAAAGTAAATCTACATTGATTCCATTCTTATTTTGTGATCGAATGTAAATGCACGCACCATATGCCGACAGGCTTGCATCACAAAATGCATGAACTTCCACCTTCGAGCATGGCAACAAAACTAAGCGACGAAATTTAGAACTCTCTACTGTTTTAAATTCTTCCAATAAATTTACCCAAGGTGAATAAAGTGTCTGGGGTAAGCTCTCGTCCCAGTCTACCTTGTCCTTCCATAGTTGTTGAAGCAAGATTTTGGCCTTAGTGATGACAGGACCAATCAAGCCTAATGGGTCATAAAATCGGGCAATGGTGGACAATACCGATCGTTTTGTCACTTTACCCGGAAGTGAGTGTGGCATGAATGAAAACAAGAAAGAATCTGCCACAGGATCCCATACCAAGCCAAGAGTTTTGGTCACGTCGCTCCCATCACTAAATCTCAAATATTTTTCTTTATCTTCTTCTGGAACTTGGTTTAGCACCTTAGAATTGTTGTAACACCATTTTCTTAATTTGAAATTTCCTTTATTAAGGAGCTTAGTTGTTTGACTCATAATCTCCGTGACTTCGTCTTCAGAATTTCCTCCTGAAATGAGGTCGTCAACATAGAAATCTCTGCGAACTGTCTCTGCACCAATTGGCAGAACTCGCTCTTCATCATAAGCTAATCGATGCATGGTACGAATAGACAAAAATGCCGCCGATTTCGTACCGTATGTGACCGTATCTAACTTATATATTTGTATATTTTCCTCTGGAGAGTCACGCCATAAAATGCATTGAAGAATGCTGCATTCGTACACATCTGTACATTTTGCATATATCTCCTGTTAGAGCGATCTCAAAGGTTCGGAAGCGTAATAGAATACTGAAAAGATTTGGCTGGATTGTAGGTCCAGCCATCAGCAAATCGTTAAGCGAATAGCCAGTGGAAGTTGATGCTGACGTATCAAACACAACTTGCAATTTTGTTGTTGTGCTGTCTGACTTAAAAACACAATGATGAGGCAAAAAATACGTTGGAGTGCCAAGGTAACAATCGTCGGCAAGTGACATGTGATTTAAATCTCTGTACTCCTTAATAAATGATGAGTATTGAATTCGTAATTCAGTGTTTCGAAGAAGCTTTCTTTCTAAAGACTTAAAACGCAATAATGCTTGCTGATACGATTCACCAAGGAGGTCAATGCTATGTTTTGTGGGAAGACGCACAGAGTACTCGCCAGAACTTAAACGTTTAACATTGTTTTTGAAGTGCAATTCGCACTCAGAGCTTTCATTAGTAGCCTTACGCTCAGTCTCAACAAAATGCTCTACCTCCCAAAAACTTCTTAATAGCTTCTCTAAAGAGCCATCAGAATCATTTTCTGAAGCACGTTTATTGACGACTGCTAAAGATACAATTTTACTAGTGGAAGCTTGTCTTCCACCACATATAATCCAGCCTAACTTTGTTTTCTGAAGGAGTGGTAAGGTTGGGCTCAATCGAATTTGGCGCACATCAAATCAAAGAAGAGTCCGGCTCCAATCAAAATATCCACACGCTGAGATTTGAAAAATGTTGGGTCGACAAGAGTTATATTTGAAGGTATATTCCAACATGTTGCATTTAAAGAGATATTGGGTTGATGGTCGGTGATCGAAGGAATGGCAACGGCTGTGATTGAGGTATGATAACCACCATCATGAGATTGAAAACAGATATCAACAGTTTGGTCAGCCACAAAATCCCTTTCACCAATTCCAGGTTTTTGATTTGGTTGTTCTGAGTTGTAGCTGACTAGCGGCACGATTTGCTATAAAATTTAATTGTGACGCGGAATCAAGGATTGCTCTGAATGGAATCGGGTTTCCTGTTCTTGGTTTCAAAAACACAATTGCAGTAGCGAGAAAAATAAAATCTTCGGGCATTGCGCTTGATGTGGCAAGCTGAGAGTTCAGAAGTGAAGTTGACACCAGGGCTGCCTGTGAATTGTGGGCAGGAGCAGAAAGGTTAGAACAATTTGATATTACAGCAGCAGCTTGAGGCGAAGCAATGCGATCAAAATGTAATAGTGTATGATGCTTAGATGAGCACTGCTTGCAACAGACAGATTTGCAATTTTTGATAATATGCCCTGGTTTCAAACAATTAATACATAGCTGTCGCCTTTTGGCTTTTCTTTAAACCGTTAGGTGGGAGATAACCTTAAAAAAGGCGAACAGGAAGTAATTGCATGCTCCCTTACAATGCAAAATGTGCAAGGTTGATTAGGATGAACTGTGACGAACGCATGTTTAGTACCCACCTGCTTGCTCAGTGTCTGGCTTACCGAGGCTGCAGTTATACCTTCCATTATCCGGCATCTCTTCTCCAGGAACTCCACCATAGATTCCCACGTTGGTATGTCGTGCGAAGGAGATTCCTCCTCCCACTTCGCTCTGGTTCCAGCATCGACCTTGCTGTTAACCAGATATATGAACACACTATCAAGAAGTTCATCTCGACCGGCAATAGAGTACAAGGCTCTTAGGTGAGATTTAATCTTATCACACATTTGCCTTAAACCAATGGCAGAGCCATCACGAACCGTCTTTAGATTGAAAATTTCCTTAACATGTGTCTGAAACTGAATGCGTTTAATATCGAATCTAGATTTTAGCAAAGTTACCGCATTAATATAATTTTGGTCGTTTATTTCCAATGACCGAATGGCATCCATCGCTGTTCCACTCAAACAAGATTTTAAATGCTGGAATTTTTCCACGCCCTTTAAATTTTGATGGTTGCCAATTATTGTTTCAAACAATGACCAAAAGTCAGGCCACTCAGTGATCATACCATCGAAACGTGGCAACTCTAACTTCGGCAAATACGAAGTTTTACAGTTTGAAGCCTCCATCGAAAACTGTCTTGGGAGTAGATGCCATCGCACCTGAAGACGCACGCTCCTTTAGCTCTTTGGCAATCGCAGATTTAATCTCCGAAAAGTATTCAAAAAATTGGCATCGAGCATCACTCTCAATTTCTTCATGGTCCTCCATCTCCAATTGAGTTTGCACGTCTTCGAACTGCTCTTGCAATCGATTGAGCTGCTCCAATTTGATGGAAAGCAGTAATTCATCAGATGAACGTAACACAATTTCAGTTAGTCCCTTCTGTATTAACTGCAATTGCGAGATGAACCATGCACTTTTACACGCCAAGAACATCCGATTTTTATTAACCGTTTCCAGAACCGCTGGATTTGACACGGAATGTCGACCTTTCTTTGATCTTGACATGGTAGTATTTGCTATAAACTAAAAATCACAAACCGATATGACGAACGAAAAGTACCGATATTGTCTAGTGTAGCTACAACGAAAGGTAACCTGAGAAATAGCGAGTACCGTTATGTCCGAAACCGTATTTATTTTGCCTCTAAACTTTAGGTAATTATTTTAACCCTTGCATTTAAATGCACACGTTTCATGAACTTATTAAACCGAATGTCTGAACACTAAAACTGTGTTATAGAAAGTCACGATCACAAAGTAATCAATTAATATGACAATATAGGTAGCAGCACGATTGCAGCGAACTGAATTGACCGAACACAACTGTAGCGACACTAAACGAAGCAGCGAGAAAGCAATATACTCGTATGCACCGGCAACGAAAGGTAAACGAAGTAAGCGAAATTGCGCTGGCAGCGGCAGCGAGCAGATAATGTTTAATATGAGAATCAAACCAAGTGTTTGAATCCCCAATTATCCCCGAAGGTCACACAAAGTCAAAAAGAAGGCGTCGGTGTATTTTCCAACCAACCAATTTTAGCAGGAAAAGTTCCGACCAAGTAAAAGCCCGTTGGAATACCCAATCCAAAAACGAATTAAATGAAAAAAAGCAACCGATATCACGTCGGGGTCACCAAATGTTTATGGGAATGGTAAGCCTTTTTACCAACCGCTTGAACTATTCAATTTTTAAACGACCGATAATGAAAACTGCCACTACGTGTGCTTAAGGTATATGATCAACTGGTGAGAATTTTATTTGCACAGTGCAAGCTATGCTAATACATCAAAAATACATATACAAAATTAAAGGAGGAGAGAGAGAGAGTTAAATTAAGAGAGTTAAACATTGTTATATTAAGAGACATTGTTATATTACTAAAATACGAGTATTTATAATTAAATATAGTGTTACTACGAACAAAAAGTTTAGTAGATGAACTGCACAATCAGGCTCATAAAAACTTTAAACGACGACGAGTAATAACAAAGGGTATAGATTATCTATGGCAAGCGGATCTAGTAGAAATGGGTACTTATTTCAAATACAATGGCTGACGCTTCCTATACATTTTCAAAATTTGCCTTGGCTGTACCTCGTAAAACGAAAAATGGTGCTGATGTCACCGAGGCTATGAGAAGTATATTAGTTTTGACAAGAGAACGACCGACAACGTCCAAAGCAGCGGTGGCGGCCAATGAGATTGCCAAGAAGCACTTAATTGTGGCGCTCATAGACCGTAGTAACCCGGTGGGACAAATGACGAAAGAACAATGGAAAGCGGTGGAGATGTAGCTGATTGAACCCCTATTCGCAAAAATTTACGCAGACCCCAGAGCACCCATCACAGCATTTGACGGAGCAGGATGGTTTGGCGGCGTCAAAATCATGAAATGCAAAGACGTCCCTTCTCTAAAGCGAATAAAGGAAGCTCTAAAACGGTTCAAGGCCTGTGGGAGGAGGCTACATTTGAAATTGTCGATCGCAGCCGTATTCCACCGGTACCGAAGGGGAAGGTACTCATATCGCGCGTGGTAAAAACCTAGGATGCCCTGCGACTCTTTCAACAACAGAATCCGGATGTGCCGAGGAGCGACTGGCAGGTGCTAAATATGGCTAAACCAGCGAATACTGAGGGAGGCCAGAATTAGTAGCGTGTACCTTCACCTGAAAAAAGTAACTAAAAAGTATACACGGTCGAGCCTGGAGAGGTGTAAAAAGATCTAGGCCTGGAAGAGGTCTTGAAAGCCTCCCTGAACTTACCGGCTGTGGAGAAAGGTGAGCTGGAGGAAGCATCCAACCCCGTGAAGGAGCCGGTGCCGCATGCTGAAGGCTCTTCAAATCAACATCCACAAAATTGAACTCGCTTCAATCGAACTTCTCTTCAATATGGAGAAAGTCGGCTGCAATATGGCTTTAGGGGTAAATTCAGTCACAAATACTCTCATTAAAGTTCATCACAGGTCTTGTCCTCCAGCACGTACAAAGCGCAAGTCGAAACTCCCCTGGTGGAACAAGGAGTTAGGGTTGCAAAGGCGAAAGGTACTTGAATTCTTTAAGTTGGTCAAGTGGCTGACTATGAGTTATGTTGGATCGAGTATAGTAAGTTCGGGTAGCCAAGAGGGAATCTTGGAAAGACTTCTGTAGCAATATAGAAAATTCAAACAAAACGGCTAGGCTCAGGAGACTGATTTCTAAGAATCCTACCAAGCCCAATTTAATTCGTAAAACTAATGGAGACTGGACCGAGATAGTGAGGAATCCCTCGAGGACCTTGTCAGTACACATTTCCCGGGCTGTATTGACACTGTAGATCTCGAACCTATAAGAGATATTGTGAACGACATTCCAACAAATATTATTACAGCAAATAGAATACAATGGGCAACAAATTCCCTTGACCCATTTAAATCCCCGGGTCTGGACGGAATCTTCTCAGCCATGTTTCAAAAGGTCAGCCATATTTTGGTATCATGGGTAAAAACGATTTATACGGGATGTTTAGGGTTCGGCTATGTGCCTGCTTCGTGGAGACAGGCAATGATTGTGTTTATACCGAAAGCGAGTAAAAGCAACCCAAAATTGATTGAAGGCGAATGGTCAAATCCAAATTTTCGGCGTTGGGGAGATGATTCGCAAGATTGTTTATACCCTTTATCTTTACAAAAAGTAAAACTAGTTTTGTGCTTTTGAGAGGGGTTGCAATTTCAAGAAGAAGGCGTGGTAGGATTTATCCGTCCATCTGTGACCACTTTTTTTATACATCGTTAGACATAACTTAATGAAATTTTGAAAAAGTATGGTCTGGACAAAGATACAGAGCCAGATTGCTATATGGGCCGATTTGGTCAAAGATAACGGCTCCCTCCCATATAAGGACCTTTTCTCACCTTTTTTAAAATGACTATAACGTCGCACAGTGCTCTCAGTTCTGGACAAAAATCAAAAAAGTGAGTGCGTCAGAGTATTAAGTTTTTGGTATCATTGGAAAGATAAAACTCCAATTAAGAGAGAACTATAACTTTTAAAAAAAATAATAATTTTCCCGCTTTATACAGCACTTCAAAGCTAAGAGATTTTGCATAAAACTTTTTAGTGGAGAATATACCGTGTTTGAGTAGGCGGGACCTTTTTTTGATTAAAAACCCTTTTCAAGCTGTAATTATTTAAATTTATGATTTTTACAAAGATTAAATATGTAAAATTTAGAACCAATAAGTTTTTTTGAAAATAAATGTGAAATAAAAATTTTACAATGTATTAATGCCGCAAGTTGTTGTTGATGTAAAATCTAGAAAATTGACAATTTATAGGAGACAAAAAAAAAAGCTCCATAAAGTTCCTACAGTTGTTTCTCTCTTTATGTCACATTAGGCCTTCTACTAACAGGAGAAAGTAAAACCTTCTCCGCTTTTTTCCGCCTTTTTGAAATTTCGTATTTTTAAATAAGTTCCAAAATGCATATTTCAGTATATTGCCTGCTCTGATATTATTGTACAATTACACTAGCCTGCAAGATTTCGCGATGGGACCAAAGTATTTGTCGCTTATAGATTTTTGGATGCTAAATTCGAATTCCACTCAGATTTGCTCTATCATGTAAGGTTTTAGAGGAATTTGATCAAAAGTTCAAAAACCACCTATTTGATACTATTCACTAAGGTATTATAATAGCGTGTTTCTCTACTGTAAACTATTCAGTTATTAGTTTTATACGGTTAATTGGTGCTGATATTTTCATTTTCAATAAGTTAAAAAACTCTTCTGCAATATCATTTCGATAAAAATACATATTTTTTGCAATGAAATTGCAAAGTTCTATGTCGAAGTTTTAATTTTGCAAGCTAGTGTTATTTACATTGTTCGAAGCAAATAAAAGAACACATAAACATAAACAAGTGTAATCATAATGTAAATTAACAGAATTGATGCTCAAATAGGACAAAATGTTCCTGTCTATAAACGCTTGGTGCCATTCGAGGCTTTAGCTTTATATTTTGATTTGGACCTTTTAGAAGAAAAATATAGTCTTGCGCAAAGTAGTAAACAACATACATGCAAATTGTTTTCCGAGCTTGTATTCTCTACGCAATTTAAAAAAAACAGTTAGTACCACCGGTTATGGTGACAGAAACATTTGCAGAAGTAGATTTGAAGGCTTTGTTCGTAGTAACACTTTATTTAATTATAAATACTCGTATTTTAGTAATATAACAATGTCTCTTAATATAACAATGTTTAACTCTCTTAATTTAACTCTCTCTCTCTCTCTCTCTCTCTCCTCTTTTAATTTTGTATATGTATTTTTGGTGTATTAGCATAGCTTGCACTGTGCAAATAAAATTCTCACCAGTTGATCATATACCTTAAGCACACGTAGTGGCAGTTCTCATTATCGGTCGTTTAAAAATTGATTAGTTCAAGCGGTTGGTAAAAAGGCTTACCATTCCCATAAACATTTGGTGACCCCGACGTGATATCGGTTGCTTTTTTCATTTAATTCGTTTTTGGATTGGGTATTCCAACGGGCTTTTACTTGGTCGGAACTTTTCCTGCTAAAATTGGTTGGCTGGAAAATACACCGACGCCTTCTTTTTGACTTTGTGTGACCTTCGGGGATAATTGGGGATTCAAACACTTGGGTTGATTCTCAAATTAAACATTATCTGCTCGCTGCCGCTGCCAGCGCAATTTCGCTTACTTCGTTTACCTTTCGTTGCCGGTGCATACGAGTATATTGCTTTCTCGCTGCTTTGTTTAGTGTCGCTACAGTTGTGTTCGGTCAATTCAGTTCGCTGCAATCGTGCTGCTACCTATATTGTCATATTAATTGATTACTTTGTGATCGTGACTTTCTATAACACAGTTTTAGTGTTCGGACATTCGGTTTAATAAGTTCATGAAACGTGTGTATTTAAATGCAAGGGTTAAAATAATTACCTAAAGTTTAGAGGCAAAATAAATACGGTTTCGGACATAACGGTACTCGCTATTTCTCAGTTTACCTTTCATTGTAGCTACACTAGACAATATCGGTACTTTTCGTTCGTCATATCGGTTTGTGATTTTTAGTTTACAGCAAATATTACCATGTCAAGATCAAAGAAAGGTCGACATTCCGTGTCAAATCCAGCGGTTCTGGAAACGGTTAATAAAAATCGGATGTTCTTGGCGCGTAAAATTGCATGGTTCATCTCGCAATTGCAGTTAATACAGAAGGGACTAACTGAAATTGTGTTACGTTCATCTGATGAATTACTGCTTTCCATCAAATTGGAGCAGCTCAATCGATTGCAAGAGCAGTTCGAAGACGTGCAAACTCAATTGGAGATGAAGGACCATGAAGAAATTGAGAGTGATGCTCGATGCCAATTTTTTGAATACTTTTCGGAGATTAAATCTGCGATTGCCAAAGAGCTAAAGGAGCGTGCGTCTTCAGGTGCGATGGCATCTACTCCCAAGACAGTTTTCGATGGAGGCTTCAAACTGTAAAACTTCGTATTTGCCGAAGTTAGAGTTGCCACGTTTCGATGGTACGATCACTGAGTGGCCTGACTTTTGGTCATTGTTTGAAACAATAATTGGCAACCATCAAAATTTAAAGGGCGTGGAAAAATTCCAGCATTTAAAATCTTGTTTGAGTGGAACAGCGATGGATGCCATTCGGTCATTGGAAATAAACGACCAAAATTATATTAATGCGGTAACTTTGCTAAAATCTAGATTCGATATTAAACGCATTCAGTTTCAGACACATGTTAAGGAAATTTTCAATCTAAAGACGGTTCGTGATGGCTCTGCCATTGGTTTAAGGCAAATGTGTGATAAGATTAAATCTCACCTAAGAGCCTTGTACTCTATTGCCGGTCGAGATGAACTTCTTGATAGTGTGTTCATATATCTGGTTAACAGCAAGGTCGATGCTGGAACCAGAGCGAAGTGGGAGGAGGAATCTCCTTCGCACGACATACCAACGTGGGAATCTATGGTGGAGTTCCTGGAGAAGAGATGCCGGATAATGGAAGGTATAACTGCAGCCTCGGTAAGCCAGACACTGAGCAAGCAGGTGGGTACTAAACATGCGTTCGTCACAGTTCATCCTAATCAACCTTGCACATTTTGCATTGTAAGGGAGCATGCAATTACTTCCTGTTCGCCTTTTTTAAGGTTATCTCCCACCTAACGGTTTAAAGAAGCCAAAAGGCGACAGCTATGTATTAATTGTTTGAAACCAGGGCATATTATCAAAAATTACAAATCTGTCTGTTGCAAGCAGTGCTCATCTAAGCATCATACACTATTACATTTTGATCACATTGCTTCGCCTCAAGCTGCTGCTGTAATATCAAATTGTTCTAACCTTTCTGCTCCTGCCCACAATTCACAGGCAGCCCTGGTGTCAACTTCACTTCTGAACTCTCAGCTTGCCACATCAAGCGCAATGCCCGAAGATTTTATTTTTCTCGCTACTGCAATTGTGTTTTTGAAACCAAGAACAGGAAACCCGATTCCATTCAGAGCAATGCTTGATTCCGCGTCACAATTAAATTTTATAGCAAATCGTGCCGCTAGTCAGCTACAACTCAGAACAACCAAATCAAAAACCTGGAATTGGTGAAAGGGATTTTGTGGCTGACCAAACTGTTGATATCTGTTTTCAATCTCATGATGGTGGTTATCATACCTCAATCACAGCCGTTGCCATTCCTTCGATCACCGACCATCAACCCAATATCTCTTTAAATGCAACATGTTGGAATATACCTTCAAATATAACTCTTGCCGACCCAACATTCTTCAAATCTCAGCGTGTGGATATTTTGATTGGAGCCGGACTCTTCTTTGATTTGATGTGCGTCGGCCAAATTCGATTGAGCCCAACCTTACCACTCCTTCAGAAAACAAAGTTAGGCTGGATTGTATGTGGTGGAAGACAACCTTCCACTAGTAAAATTGTATCTTTAGCAGTCGTCAATAAACGTGCTTCAGAAAATGATTCTGATGGCTCTTTAGAGAAGCTATTAAGGAGTTTTTGGGAGGTAGAGCATTTTGTTGAGACTGAGCGTAAGGCTACTAATGAAAGCTCTGAGTGCGAATTGCACTTCAAAAACAATGTTAAACGTTTAAGTTCTGGCGAGTACTCTGTGCGTCTTCCCACAAAACATAGCATTGACCTCCTTGGTGAATCGTATCAGCAAGCATTATTGCGTTTTAAGTCTTTAGAAAGAAAGCTTCTTCGAAACACTGAATTACGAATTCAATACTCATCATTTATTAAGGAGTACAGAGATTTAAATCACATGTCACTTGCCGACGATTGTTACCTTGGCACTCCAACGTATTTTTTGCCTCATCATTGTGTTTTTAAGTCAGACAGCACAACAACAAAATTGCGAGTTGTGTTTGATACGTCAGCATCAACTTCCACTGGCTATTCGCTTAACGATTTGCTGATGGCTGGACCTACAATCCAGCCAAATCTTTTCAGTATTCTATTACGCTTCCGAACCTTTGAGATCGCTCTAACAGGAGATATATGCAAAATGTACAGATGTCTACGAATGCAGCATCCTGACAAATTTTCTTCAATGCATTTTATGGCGTGACTCTCCTCTCCAGAGGAAAATATACAAATATATAAGTTAGATACGGTCACATACGGTACGAAATCGGCGGCATTTTTGTCTATTCGTACCATGCATCAATTAGCTTATGATGAAGAGCGAGTTCTGCCAATTGGTGCAGAGACAGTTCGCAGAGATTTCTATGTTGACGACCTCATTTCAGGAGGAAATTCTGAAGACGAAGTCACGGAGATTATGAGTCAAACAACTAAGCTCCTTAATAAAGGAAATTTCAAATTAAGAAAATGGTGTTACAACAATTCTAAGGTGCTAAACCAAGTTCCAGAAGAAGATAAAGAAAAATATTTGAGATTTAGTGATGGGAGCGACGTGACCAAAACTCTTGGCTTGGTATGGGATCCTGTGGCAGATTCTTTCTTGTTTTCATTCATGCCACACTCACTTCCGGGTAAAGTGACAAAACGATCGGTATTGTCCACCATTGCCCGATTTTATGACCCATTAGGCTTGATTGGTCCTGTCATCACTAAGGCCAAAATCTTGCTTCAACAACTATGGAAGGACAAGGTAGACTGGGACGAGAGCTTACCCCAGACACTTTATTCACCTTGGGTAAATTTATTGGAAGAATTTAAAACAGTAGAGAGTTCTAAATTTCGTCGCTTAGTTTTGTTGCCATGCTCGAAGGTGGAAGTTCATGCATTTTGTGATGCAAGCCTGTCGGCATATGGTGCGTGCATTTACATTCGATCACAAAATAAGAATGGAATCAATGTAGATTTACTTTGTTCGAAATCACGAGTTTCATCACTAAAAATCCTGACAGTCCCAAAACTAGAGTTATCTGCAGCTATGCTCCTATCGGAACTTGTAAGCTCAATTTCAAAATTAGGAATTTTTGAATGTGATTTTCACTGCTGGTCAGATTCCATGGTGGTATTATCATGGTTACGAAATGAACCGTCAAATTTCACAGTATTCGTTTCAAATAGAGTGAATAATATTCAAATTCTCACTGCAGGAATGAAATGGCATTTTGTACCAACCACAATGAATCCTGCAGATATCCTGTCAAGGGGATCCACACCACGTGAATTACTGAAATGTAAGCTTTGGAAGCATGGCCCTCCTTTTCTTCAAGGCGATCGAGATACGTGGCCAGATACCCCAGGTTATGTTAAGGAACTGCCCGAGAAGCGCAAGAATATTTTGCTTTCAACATCAAACATGTCGGACTTATCATTAAAATGCAAATTTCTTAACTCCTTTGGAAAGCTGCAACGAGTATTCGGCTATATTTACAAATTTATTTCGCGAGGCAAGGACCGAAGGGGTCCACTTACAGTAGAGGATGTTCATCAAGGTACATATTTATTGATTCGAATGGTACAACAAAGGCACTTCCCAGATTACAAAATACTCAAATCTGGTAGTCGCGTAGCATCATCTAGCAAAATCTGCTCTCTCACACCATTTTTAGATAACTTTGGTTTAATGCGAGTGAGAGGACGCCTCCAGCATTCATCTCTGGACTTTGAATCGAAGCATCCAATTATATTGCCCCAAGGGCATCCGGTTACAAATTCGATAATATAATTCTTTCATCGCAAATTAATGCATGCAGGGACGCAGGCATCATTAGCCGCAATTCGACTACAATATTGGCCAGTAGGTGGTCGCAAGGCAGTAAGCCACATCATTAATAAGTGTATCAGGTGCTTGCACGTACGGCCTAGGTTAACGGAGCACATCATGGGAGATTTACCGGAAGGAAGAGTAAAAGCAAACAGAGCCTTTCTAGTTACTGGTACGGACTTTTGTGGGCCATTCTACTATCGGTCTGAAGTTCGGAATAGACCACCAATAAAATGTTACGTCTGCCTATTTATTTGCTTTTCTACAAAGGCTGTCCACTTGGAACTGGTAAAGGATTTGTCTACTCCAGCATTCTTGGCAGCTCTACGCCGTTTTACATGCACTCGAGGAAAACCGAAAACCATTTGGTCAGACAACGCAACAAATTTCGTAGGGGCGAAAAATTAATTGGTTTCTCTAAAAAGGTTGTTCTTCAATGAGACACACTTAAGAGCAGTTGAGCAGCAATGCCTCAGCGATGGAATTGATTGGAAATGCATACCACCTAGACCTCCACATTTTGGAGGACTCTGGGAGGCGGCTATTAAAACCGCCAAGTTTCATTTTTATCGAGCTGTCGCTTCAAACATTCTAAATTTCGAAGAGCTCCGTACTCTTGTGTGTCAAATATCCGCAATTGTAAATTCACGTCCTCTTTGTCCCATTTCAGAAAATCCTGACGATTTAGACGTACTAACTCCTGCCCATTTTCTTATTGGTGGTCCCTTCACCGCTATAATAGAACCGGATATCACTCCTTTGAATTTTAATTGATTAAATCGTTGGCAACGCGTTTGCTATATGCAGCAACAATTTTGGAGAAAATGGAGTTCGGAGTACTTCACTCTTCTGCAGCAAAGAACCAAATGGCAACACGCTTCAGCAAATCTACAAGTGGGAGCTCTTGTTTTGATAAAGGACGAAAATATTCCACATTTAAAGTGGCAAATGGCAAGAGTAGCTGAAACAATTAAGGGTGATGACAATGTTGTTCGTGTGGCGGTTCTTCGCACATCAAGTGGTATACTCAAACGAGCCGTGACCAAACTATGCTGCTTTCCCACAGATCCTGGCAATGTTGAAAGCGTGACCCTTCCAACGGGGGGAGGATGTTCGTAGTAACACTTTATTTAATTATAAATACTCGTATTTTAGTAATATAACAATGTCTCTTAATATAACAATGTTTAACTCTCTTAATTTAACTCTCTCTCTCTCTCTCTCTCTCTCTCCTCCTTTAATTTTGTATATGTATTTTTGATGTATTAGCATAGCTTGCACTGTGCAAATAAAATTCTCACCAGCTGATCATACACCTTAAGCACACGTAGTGGCAGTTTTCATTATCGGTCGTTTAAAAATTGAATAGTTCAAGCGGTTGGTAAAAAGGCTGACCATTCCCATAAACAGGCTTTGATGCGCATAACTTCGAAAGTCATTTTAGACCTTTGTAAAAATATTAGCCCAACGAGAAAGCTGTCCCTTATAAGCAAATGGGGCATGGATTGTAGTTTAAAACGGGTTTAATAATTGACCAAGTCAAGCAAGGTTTTTGCACAACTAACGACGGAAACACTGCTCGCCGCTTTTTTCAAATATTGACATAGCCGCAGAAATAACTTAGCTTGATAAAAATTTGATTTACCAATTTTCACTCGTGCTATGGATTTTGTCTTGTGGAAAAGAGATTCAACAAGAGCAGTTTGGCCAGCTGCTTAAAGAGACCAGGGAGTTGTACCTCAGAAATTATGGTTGGTACAATATGCCCAGTTCTGTCCACAAAGTTTTAGTCCACGGATGCGAAGTAATCAAATTCTTTGATTTACCAATTGGTAACATTTATTCAATTGATCTTTGAAAAAGAATAAATTTCATGTATCCTTTTAGGTTCTTTGTCAGAAGAAGCGTTGGAAGCATCCCATAAGAATGTTCGAAAACATCGGCTGTCTCATTGTCGAAAAACGGGACGAGAGGATACTAACAAAGTGATGATACATTTTTTGCTATCTTCGGATCCATTGCTTTCGTCAAAAAGATATATTAAACGCAGAAAGAAATTCTTATTGGGCTCCAATAAATTTATGGAGGAATATATAGTTCAAGATGAAAATACGAACGATAATGCAGAACAGTTTTCGTCGTTATTAAGTCGTTCGTCTTCTTCATCATCAGAAAATTCGTATAGCTTCGAAACAGATTCTACAGAATAACAACTATGCTTAATTAGAAAACCTGCTTTTCAATTGTCTTAACATAAAAGTAGGCACACATTAAGAAGGTGAGTTAGCGTTGTCTTTTAAATTGCGTTCTATCCAAAACCGAAGGAAACAATTGAGCTTAGGTTTTTAATTGGCAATATTTAAAAAATAATTGCACTGATATTTTATTATTATTATTAAACTTTACACCATTTTTAATTATGGCCGAGTATGAGTACTAGCAACTAAAGCGTCTACAAAAAAAAATTTCTGATAACCAGGTTTATGAGAAACCCGAAACCGGTATCAAAAAACTGATTTCAGTTTTGAAATCAGCATGCCATAATCCTTTAGGAAATAAATTTTCATTAGATTCGAACAACTCCTTCTATTTTTGTCCAACTTTTGTATGGCAACGGAGCACTGTGCGTCGGTCCCATTTACGGAACAGTGGAGTAATTTGGCAGTTATGGAGATGTGGGTCCACTATGCAAAAACTGGGTTGTAATTTTTAACTATTAACAAGTGTTCAATTTGTTGAAATTTTACGAGAAGGCACATGTGGACATTATAAACAAATAGGGTTGCTCAGGGAAAAGACACGCCCACTTTTAATATATATGCGCGTATTGTAGTCATCGGAATAAAAAAAAGCAGAAATATACTTGGAGTCCATAATAATGTGTGTGCAGAATATGGAGATCAGAATACAACTGCCACGCCCAAAATTAAACAATACCCATTACTAGGTTACGGGATTTCACAGGAAGGTTGCGGATACTAACATTAAACACCACACAAAAAATGGGAGTGTTATTTTTACAGCCACGCCCACTGTTGACATATTAATATAACTATACAAAATTTTTATATTAGTACTTTTATTGACACTACAAAGCCATACACAAGAAATAGGGCCGATATAATCGATTCAAGGTACCCTGCCGAAAATTACCGTAGATATGCTCCTAAGAATGATAGAAACAAAGATTACCACATCCCGCGTAGAAAATTGAACTGTTCTGCGCATGTAGCACAAATGACATCACGGTAAGTGTTCCTATTGGCTAATAATTTCCGGCAAAATATTTGTGTTCCTATTGGCTAATAATTTCCAGTAAAATATTTGTGTAAATATGACAGTGGGATAATTTATTATTTTTCTTTTCAAATTATTTGATAGTGAAAAATGAAACAATTTTCTTAAAAATTACGTTGTTCTTTTATTGGATTTTCTCTTCCTGCATTGGTATTTTGAGGAATTTCTGTATTAAGTAATCTTATTCTAAAGTACATTCTACATCTAAAAATAAGTTTTTCACGTTTTCCTTTGCTTTAACGTCCTTTACTTCCGTCAAATGTTTTTGCAAATATCCGCTAGTAAGCAATAATTTTTCTCCATTTAATTTCAAAAAAATTGCTTCGCATGATTTCAGAGTTTCCATTATTAAATTTGATGGCTTACTTAGCCCACCTTCACTTAGATGTTTCACCCATAAGAGGGTACAGTGCTGTAGAGTTTTAACCGCAAAAAATTAGATTTTGTGTTTCTAGTGCCAAACCGTATTATTGTGAGTTAGAATCAAGTGAATTTTGTCGACGATTCTTCATTGGCCGTGTAGGCGCATTTGCGCCGGTCATGCAGAAGAAGCAGCATCGGGGCTGAATAGCCGCTGCGGTTAGATGACACTAGGTTGATTCGCAAAAATTGTTAATGGTCAGGTTGTATAGGTTTGTTTCACTGAGATTAGGCTCATATTTTTACTTACTTTTAATTTCAGCATTCTCGGGGGGTGTGAAACGTGTGAAAATGATTCTAGAGGAAACAAATTTCCTTGCGGGTTACTAACCCCTATTGTATTGCGAACTTGTGCATACCGGTTGGTTTGGTTCGGAAAGAACGTGCCACGGTATAGAGTTCATGCATTCATAATAGGGGATGGTGTTCTTTATGCTCGTCTCGCGGGATTAGAGTTTGATTCTCTTGTCCGTGTCAAATACTTGAATAAAGTTAGGTTCACTTTTTGGAGGCGTTGCGAGTATTCGATTGGCAGCGTGTTTCGTGGCTGCGATTAAGATATATTAAATTTCGGTTCGTATATTAAAATTGGATATTGAAAACATTTAAATGCTATTATTACAAGGCGCATACGTTTATTTTTATTTTTAAATATGGATTCAAATTACCAGGAATGAAGCAAGACACTTTTGCCTGTAAATCAAATTTCGGTTTTTACAAACATATGGCCTTTTCTATGGATTTTTGGGAGTATTAAAGTTGGTGGTTGGATATGGGGATACATGTGAGGAAAACAAGGAGTATCTGTGAGGAAGTCAAGGACCAATTTGCATTGATGGAAGGACTTAATGGACGCCGGTAGACAGCGGAACTTTGTGATGGAAAACAAGTATAGCAGAATATGTATATAAAGATAGAATTTACGGTGGAATGTTTTTTTTTTAATAACTCTGTTTTGAATCATTAAGTAAGATAAAATAAAATATTGTAAAAAGTTTTAACAATTATTGGATTTTTATTTGTAATTGGGATACGCCATCTGTTCTGGCATTTGGGATATAACGAAGGAAGCGCAAGGATTACTGCTGATGCAGGAGCAAATTGGCGAAGCGATTGAAGAACTGGTCCGTAATTTTAAGAAAGACGGCAGGTTACGTAAGGACAACGTGTATTACCGCAAGCGAATAACACAGTTGCAAAATCTGGGGAGAGAGTTCAACAATAATCACGGGCTGTTGTTGCCTCACGCAGTTGAGTACGGCAAAGGAAAATATTTTGCGGAAAATTACGCAGACTACGTAAATAGTCTGATCAACGAATGAGCAGATACATTTAGTTCTGAATTACAGGGACTAGGACAACAGATTGTGAGTTTGGTTTCGCCAACCGAGGAAATAAGGAACAGATTGAAATCAATACAGTCAGAGGTGAAACTGGGAAAATAGTTGACCAGTTCGAAGCGAGTACGAGCAGGGAAGAAGCTCAGGAATTGTGGAAGCAGGCGAATGCTGGAGGAGCTGTGTCACCATTAGAAGTAGCGGATCAAGCCTTAACGGCAATCCAAAAAAGAACAGAAGAAAAGTTGTTCAGTTCTCATAAGAAAACAGAAGATTGGAAGGTAAAGGAACTTTATCAGAGATTGACGGAAACAGAGGAAGCAGCAGCGCTGTTGGAGAAGGAGTGTGCAGAATTGAAAAGAGGACGGGCGACCAATAGCAACTCACATAAAAAGGAGAGACCAAAATCAGCATCGGCTGGATTTACACAGACAGTATTGACATTGCCTCCTGAAGTTCGCTGGCCGGAATATTTAACACCAGAAGGGATAAGCCGCATGGTAAAGCCAAAATTAGTACTTAATGAAGAAAGGCAAGCGGAATTTTTGTTTGGCGCATCTGAAATCGGTGTCGAGCCTTTTTCTCCGGGAAGCCCGATAAATAATAAAAATCAGGGATATCCGCCAAAGGAGCCGGAAGCAATAGCGGTGCACAAAAGTCCCGATACTGTGGACAGTATTTCGCCTGTGCGAACGAACGATCGAAGACTAATTAGTTTGAGTCCGTCACTGGCCAATTACCTCTCAGATCCGGGAGAAGAGAATTTGGAAACTCCCAAAGAGATTAATAAAGCTAAGGTTTTACCAGCAATTGAGAAATCACAAAGGAGTAAAATGGGCATTCTGGAAGTTGCTCATGCGGTTGAGAAGTTGGTGCCCATGTTCTCAGGAGTCGAGTTGTATGATCTGAGAACTGAGATACGGCGCTTCAAAGAAGGTTGTGAGCTAGCGCAACAGAGTCTTCCGAAAACGGATAGGGAACACATAATAAAGTGTATTAGGCAAAGAACCACAGGTGATGCATTTGATTTACTGGTGCATAGCTCGGTGTGCACCCTGGAAGAATTATATGCACTCTTGGATTGGACGTATTTGCAACAAAAGTCATACGACTGTCTTGTATGGCAAATTCAGGAATCAACTCAGAGACCTGGGGAGGAAGTGAGAGCCTGGGGACGAAGGCTCCAGTCTCTGGGGAATGCTGCTGAGATGGAAGCCAACAGGCAGTTTCCAGGAAATGTTGCAGCATACAAGGCTCAAGTAGAACGGGCTATGATTTCTGTGTTCAAGGCAGGCCTGATAAATAGGGACTTAGCTAATTATACTCTTACTCTCACGCCGAGGAGTATGGCAGAGCTAGTGGAAGCGGTCTCGTCCGCTGAAGCAGCAATACAACAACGAACGACAACAGGTGGAATCTGCTGGACGAATGCTGCAGCAGAGGTAGGAACAGTACATCAGCAAAACAGATGTGGAGTCGGTAGATTGATGGGCCAATTGCCGCAACAAAGAGGCCAAGAATTCCTGGTTAAGAGGTTCCAGCCAAGGAAACCCATTTGCTCATTCTGTCATAAGCCTGGGCATACAAGGGATCAATGCGTTACACGCAAAAACACGTCCTACTGTATGGAGTGCCAAACATATGGTCATGAGGCAAGTAGACAGTGCCAAGGAGACACAGAATGGAATCAAAGTAGAAGGGAGCCAGCTACGAGGCGCCCGGTTCCACCCTTGAGGGACAGCAGGGGTAACTTCAGTAGTCCCCGAGTTAATTCAATTGCCCAAAGAAAGGAAGTAATAATAAGGCCGGAAGTACGTGGGACTAGGAATGTAGGAACTACAGTCTAGGAGAAGGAGGAGCAAGAGGCTCTCCAATATCACGAAGAGTTAGGAAGTGGATACGCGTCCATGTTGGGAACAGAAAGACATTGCTTCGCTATGAGCAGGATAGGTGATGCCTTCATCGAGATACCCTGCGAGGAAACAGCGAGTGGAAAGCTAGTGCTATTAGTAGATTCAGCGGCGGACACTAACTTAAGAACTTAAGAACGCTTAACGGAGCGTTTGGAGGGTGCATTAGGACATTGGGGTCGCTCAGAATAGGGCACAGTGGAGTTACGGGTATGAGTTTTAGAGTGCACGCAGTGGAAGTGGATAGGAAAGGTATCCCGGCTGATGGGATAATTGGCCGCGATAATCTTTGGGGCCGCACCATACTGGATGCGGTCGACAAGCAGTTATCATTTTATGATGATAATAAGAATAGAATCCTTACTCTTCCATTAATTTCATGGCAGGAAGGAACCGTGAATAGGGTTAAGAAGTGTATGGAGGTAGTAAATGCAAAGTCAACCAGAATAGTTACTATGCATGTAAATACGAAACTCAGGACTGTTGTTTTGCACAAGCAGCAGCTAGCGGATGGCGTATATATGGGAGAAACCATAACGCACGCTGACAAGGGTAAGGTGTACGCTTGCGTACTCAACGCCTCAGAAAAGGACTACAGATTGCCACAAGCTCACAAAGATGAGGAAAATAGGCAAGTGGAAGGAATGTTAAAGGATAACATAATTTCACCGAGTATCTCGCCTTGGAATTCACCTATAATTTTCGTACCAAAGAAGGGAGGTGCTCAGGGTCAGAAGAAGTGGAGAATTGTCGTCGATTTTAGGAAATTGAACGACGCACATTGGGTTGAAATCGCAAAAAATGGAGATTAATTGAATAATGAAAATGAAGTTTTTTAAAAAATACTTATTACTCGATTAAAGAGTACTAAATTCTACATCACTACCGAAAATTTCAATGTCATATGTTTTTTACTTTTCGTGCTACGTAGCCTTAAAGTTAAGAAATTTTTAAGTTTTTTTCTAATAGTTGTGAAAATTGAAATTTGTCATACTTTAAAGCTAAATATTTTAATTTTTAAGAGTCAAAAGTGATACTTTTATTATGGAATCTTCAACGTCAGGTATTTTAACGTAAATAAAAAAAAAAAAAATTTAACAAAAAATATGTAGAAATATTTTTAATTTTTTTTTTAAAAATATGCTTAAATTTGGGCTATTTTTAAAATATATGTGGAGTTTTAAATGGGAATAGGGTAAAATTGGGTAAAAGTGTATATTGTGTATTAAACTGTAGTATGTAAGCTTTCATATTTATAAATAAAATGTTGCGCGTTTTTGCGGCAATTAAATATATTTAATAAATTTAAAAAAAAGCCACTCATAAAAAAGCGGTTCTTGTTGTCTTTAAATTGTTTTGTTCTCGTTTTCGTTGTTATGATTGTTATTGTTGTTATTGTTATACTACAATTTTTTTGTTTGTTGGTAGCAGTGTTGCCATAAGATAAATATGAAATAGTGCTAGGGCATTTAAAAAAAGTTAAAGGCCCTGCAGAAAAAAAACTAGTAAAATTACTAAATACGCAAAAAATAAAATTATTAAATTTAGAAACAATAAAAAAAATTTTAAAAAGAGCTAAACAAAAAAATAGCAAATTTTAAAAATGTTGGTTGCTAGATTGTGCTAGATCTAGCACCCAAGGTGTAAAAATGGCAAGCCTGGTTACTAGTTATTCGTTATTTTTGTGTTTGTGAAAACGTCAAATGTACTGAAAGTGCTGTAAAGTTTGTTATTGGGTAATTGGTACAAACAAATACTTCAAGCTTCTGATTTATAATATGCTACTGTCTAAACTTTTTAGGAACAAGCTCCAAAACAGTATTTTTCTCTCGTCAGAGTCTTTACGATATTTTTCGGAATGCAGACTCTTTGCTATTTAAAGAAAAATTTTATATTTTGAAAGAAGAAATAATAAAACGTACAAACCCTGTTGATATGAAAGATTTTCAAACTAAATTTAATAGTTTCGTTTTTGATTTTAAGAGTCGATGGTCTAAATCAAATAGACATGATGGCCGTTTTTGTAGAGATAATAAAAACTGGTTAGATTCTTCCATCTCATTTGTAGTGCACACACATAAAATAGGCCGCAAAGAAATGGAGTTTGATGAATGTTCATCAAAAACAAAAACAAAGAAATGCAAGGATTTAAGAGATAAGTCATCGCTGTCTGTGTTAAGCTATGCCACTCAAATGAGTTTACGAGCTTCTGGCCATATAGAAGCATCAAAAATATTGAAAGATATTACTTCTTCCCCATCTAGAGCGGCAAAATATAAGGCAAGTTTGACATCACAAGAACGTGCAAAACAACTAAGTGCAGAATCTGCGCTTATAGTGCTGGCAGAAGCGAAGCTTACTCGTAGCCAGTATAATGTGATTAGAAAAGCTGCTCCGGAGAAGTTTCCTTCTTACACAATCGTCCAACAAGCGAAAAAAGATTGTTACCCAATGGAAGACGCAATACGAGTAACCGAAACAACAGCTCAAATAAGTCTGCAAGCTCTTCTTAATCACACTGTTGAGCGTTTAGTTTTACTGCAAAAAGATGTTATTGCCACCTTATGTGATTACGAATTGTCAAAAATTATCTTATACACAAAGTGGGGATTTGATGGAAGCTCCGGACACAGCTCATACAAACAAGCTTTCCATGGTCATGGTGCAAGTGACGCAGCGGTTTTCATAACGTGCATTGTTCCACTTAGAATGGTGTGTCAAAAAAAAGTTATCTGGCAAAATCCTCGCCCATCATCAACAAGATTTTGTAGGCCATTAAAAATTGAATTTGTTAAAGAATGTTTGAGTGTCTCCACACAAGAAAAAAAAGGGTGGATGAAGAGATAAATGAGCTTGAAAATTCTCTAGTATTCACAGAAGACAGATCTGTAAGCGTAGCTCATAAGCTTATGTTAGTAATGGTAGATGGAAAAGTTTGCAATGCACTCACAGACACAAAATCAACCCAGAGGTGTTATTTATGTGGGTCATACAGTAAAGATTTTAATAATGTGGAAAAAATGATCGCCAAGGAGGTAAAAACAGATACGTTGGATTTTGGTCTATCTATATTACATGGTTGGATTCGTTTTTATGAATGTCTTTTACACGTGTCGTATAAATTACCAATAAAAAAATGGCAAGCTAGAACTGATTCCGATAAAACAATAGTTGCTGAAAACAAGAGACGAATTCAAACAGAATTTAGAAATAAAACTGGTCTTATTATAGACCAACCAAAACCCGGCTTCGGCAATTCGAATGATGGCAACACGGCTAGAAGATTTTTTGAAAACGCTAGTATATCAGCAGATATAACGAAAATTGATTTTGAACTAATTGAAAAGATGCATACAATTTTAATTGTTGTATCTTCTGGTCATGAAATCGATGTTGAAAAATTCAGGCAATTTTCATATAATACAGCTCGACTTTTTGTAGAGAAATATCCGTGGTTTAACATGCCTCCTACTCTGCATAAGTTTTTAATACATGGTCCAGAAATCATTTCGCACGCTTTATTACCGATTGGCCAACTGTCAGAAGAAGCACAAGAAGCTCGAAATAAGGATTTTAAAAACTACAGAGAAAACTTTTCGCGTAAATGTAGCCGGGAGGAATCGAATCGGGATATACTAAATAGGTTTCTATTAACCTCAGATCCAATTATTTCTGGAAAAATCAAGTTAAATAAAAATAAAATAAAACACCTCCCAAAATCAGCAGTGGAGCTATTAATTTCGCCGTCAATTTTGCCGACAGAAACAGAAATCGCTTATTATACAGATGACGATGATGAGGTTGACGGTGTCGATGGATGGGAATCTGAAGAGTATGGACATATATTCTAAAAAAGCAGGTTAGAAACACTTTACAAAATAAAATGTATATATTTTTGCTACTTTTTCGATAAAAGGCTACAAATATAATTTTCATTTCTCGAATAATATAGGAAAACAGTATAAAAACCAAGAATAACATCAACAAAATGATTTAATGACTAGACAAGTGTGGGTCAAAATGGGTTAAAGTTCCAAAATTGTCATTTTCACTTGGTGGTGTAAGGTACAACACTCATAGCAAATTTCATCAAAATCCGATGTCGTAAGGCTCTCCAGTTGCTTGATTTGAGAAATATTAATGCAAATTCTTTAATATAATATTAGTTAAATTAAATAAATAAAAAAAGTTTTCTTCAAAAGTATACAATATTTTTGTTTTTTTTTTATAACTTATGTATAACTAATCCAAAAAAAATACTACCTAATCAATTAGACCCTTCGTTGAATTAATCTCCATTTTGGGGAAATCGAACCCACTGTGCGACGCCACTATCAAGCAGGTGTTTCCGATACCAACGATAGAAGAGATTCCGGATCAATTGCGGCATAGCAGATATTTTTCTACACTTGATTTAGCGAGTGGCTACCACCAAGTTCTGGTGGATACCCAAGATAAGCAGAAAACCGCGTTCAGCACCGGTTTAGGGCATTATGAGTTTAATAGAATGCCGTTTGGATTAACAGGAGCACCGGCTAATGAACCATGTGCTAACAGGCTTACAAGGGTTAGATTGTTTTGTGTATTTCGATGATATTGTAATTTATGGGAAGAACTTGCAGCAGCATTCGCAACGCTTGTGCAAGGTGCTCCAGAAATTACGAGAACACAATTTGAAATTGAACACGGAGAAGTGTCAATTTTTGCGAAGAAAGGTGGTTTATTTAGGCCATCGTTGCTCAGAGGCAGGAGCACTACCTGACCCGCAGAAGGTGGAATGCGTTAAAAATTCAGCGATTCCGAGAAACAGAAGTGCAAGCATTCCTAGGACTAGTGAACTATTATAGAAAGTTCTTGGAAGGACTAGCCGGAATTGCGTTGCCCATTAATAAGTTGCTACGAAAAGAAGCAAAGTTCGAATGGACAGTGAGTTGTCAGCAAGCATTCGAGAGTGTTAAAGGAAATAATTAGCTCACCACCGATTTTGGCGTACCCCGACTTTGAGCAAACTTTTTTGTTGACCACTGATGCTAGCAATGAAGCATTGGGGGCAGTGTTGTCACAAGGGGAAGTCGGTAATGACCGACCAATAGCATTCGCAAGCTGGGCGCTTAGCGATACGGAGAAAAGATACTCCACAATAGAGAAGGAATTCCTAGCCATAGTGTGGGCTACGAAGAATTTTAGGGCATATCTGCTAGGACGCCCATTTAAGATATACACTGATCACCAGCCGTTGAGAGGCATAGCCAATTTGAAAGACCAAACGTCTAGGCTAGCCAGGTTCAGACACAAATTGTCTGAGTATGATTTTGAAATCATTTACAAACCTGTGAAGAAGAATCTGAATGCGGACGCACTCAGCAGAGTACCGCAGGCACAGAAGGTATCAGTAGGGCAAACGAGGGCCAAAGCACGGTCGGATAAGGAGAAGACCGAGAGAAGTCAAGAAAATAAAATTGATGCAACAAGAATGTTAGCAATGCGGGAGACGATGCCAATGAACAAAGAGCCAGTAGTGTGGAATGGCTGGAGGATATAAAGGATATCCAGGCAGTGTTAAAGGGTTTCCATGATTCACCTCTAGGAGGACACCAGGGATTCTGGAAAACTCAAGACAGAATTAGACGAGTATACGGATGGAAAGGTATGCTCCGAGATATTAAAAAATATGTAAAGAGTTGCCCAAAATGCCAGGCCAACAAAAGTTCAAGGCTGACAAAGATGCCAATGGTGTTAAGTGATACACCAAAACAGCCATTTGATAAAGTTCATATGGATATTGTAGGTATTTTACCTGAGACAGTTTCGGGAAATAAATACATTTTGACGTTCCAAGATGATTTCTCAAAGTATATGGCGTGCGTGGCTATACCCGATGCTGAAGCAAGTACGGTGGCCAAGGCATTCTTTGATGAAATAATAGCACGGTGCAACATACCTAAGGTTTTGATAACCGACAATGGTTCAAATTTTGTATCGAAAATATTCTCAGAAACGTGTAATATGCTGGGAATCAAGAAATTGCATATAACACCATATCATCCACAGGCGAATGGCTCATTGGAACGTAGTCATTGACCTCTGGCCGAGTACTTGCGCAGTTTTGCCAAGGAAGACGGCTCGAATTGGGATCAATGGTTGACCACTGCAATGCATGTATACAACAATACTGTGCATGTATCAACGAAGCAAACTCCGTTTAGAACACTCTACGGGTTTGATTTCAACATGCCAGCGAATTTGAAGCGCAAGTGTGCGCCAGTGTACATTGCTGGTGACCCCAATAAAGTGCAAAAGTACCAGCTACAGCGAGCGCACGAATTGGTTAGAGAAAATCAGGAATATGCTAAAGCCAGGGAAGCCTATAACAAGGTATTAAATCCAGTAATCTTTCACGTGGGTGATCAAGTACTCATGAAAAATCAAGCTAGGAGAAACAAATTCTCACTGTTTGGATAGGTCCGTATGTAGTAGCAGAGATCCGCAACCCAGTTACAACAGTCGTAACAATTAAGGGCAAGAATAAAAAGCTACATAATAATTTATTGAAATTGTTCCACATTAGACCACACAACTAAAGACATGTGTTAACAGTGTTTTACAAGTGTAAACACAAGAATAACAACGTAAACATGTACGTGTGTTTATCAAATAACACACACAGCTCCGATTTTCAAAGTCAAGGCCAGTAGAAGTGTGCCACTTAAAATCGGGCGAGTATAATTGACGTAAGAAAAATTTGCTTATTAGGCACTATGGCCGAACGAAGCACAGTAGAGGAAAATATGTTAAATAATAAGAAACGGGTTCATTGGATAAGTAATATAAAACTTAACTTCAAATATGTACGTACATACATACGGCAGTATATGCACTGAAATTCGACGCATAATCATTAGCGCCAGGCAACGGAACCGCTGGTGAAGTAAGTATATATGTGTATAAGATAAAGAATGAATGTACGAATGTACTCGTATATTTAAAGAAGTAAGTATTCTAGTTAAGAGGAATGGGTATGTACGTATGTATATTTTTGCAGATATTTACATACTGTAGCAGGCGACATGTAAATATACATAGATTTTTTCGGTTTATCGCTTAGGAAAGGAGCGTGTGGTGATGTATATATATGAGTATATATACATATATTGAATTAGAACAATATATTTAGCTTGCCATTACACATTAGGTAATAACTGTAGCAATTAATTTTAAACAATTGAAAGTGCCTTGAATGTATGTATATATTCATATAAAAGCAGGTTACATGTTGTAGGGAACTACACTTGTTAATGGATATACGAGTATACATACCGGGCTAGTAGTAAAATTTAAATATATAGAATAATTAGATGCAATGAAAAATTGAGTCATGCAATGGACAATGTTTTCACATAAACGGGCTTATCTTAAATATTCTGGTTTATGTCAGAGGGCAACAGAATTTCCTCAGAATTGAAAAATTTAAAAAAGATATATAAAAAGAAAAATGATATGAAAGGAATTATGAATTGTCTAAACAAAAGAAAAAATAAATAATAAATTTATCTCTTATATATACTCACTTATGTAAGATGGGCAAAATTTTTAAGATACAATTAAAAAAGAAGAGAATGTATCATAGTTAATTAATAGTATTTGTAAAGGAAATAGTTTTTGTTACTTATTTATAGTTTGTTTGTTAAGACGTAGTAGATATATAGATTAATAATATTATAAATATATTAAAAATTGAATGAATGTAATAGCTCGTAAGAATAATTAAAACTCGGCAAGTCCGATACACGTATAAGCGTATTGTTTTTAGATATTCAGGCGTTGGTGAACAAACAAGGACATCTGGATGGTTCAATATGGTGCAGCATGAACCTGGAAGGGATTTCCTGCAGCGTCGAAGACTGAGTAAGATGTTAACCAACATCCAGGACCCCGGCAGATGAAATGCACTAGCAGCGGACAAAATCTGACCAAATAAGAAAAAGTAAGATGTAGAAGAAGGGTAATCAGTAAGCCGCAAAATGATAATACGAAATTTGCAACGATGATGTACCGAGATTTTTGGTTTGGAAAAAAATGAGTACGAAATTAGTAAGAATTCATTTTTATATGAAAGAGTGGAAGAGCTTCCAACTTCCCATGTGCGAGATGACTACGATTTAAGCTTATGAAAAAATGGAGATGGTATCGACTGAATACAATAATCTCTATCTGGCAAGTAACAAACTGATAATACTTGAGTTTAATTGCATAACTGACAAAATGGTATGAAAAACACTAACATGTACGTTGTCCGTATAGAAAATCCAACGTGTCTGCCATTATTACATATGTCAGTATGTATACTGTATTATTGTCTAGAAAGAGGAAGAGATAAATTTAGCAAAAACCCGAGGTTACTCCGTAATTTTAGAGAGAAACGGTTATAGCAACAATATCAGCCACATCTACCATCGTTCAGTTAGCTTCGCACAATAATCTCCTGGCGCAAAAAATCGTTTTAACCACGAAAAGATCAAGCACAACATAGCCAAGCTTTATCGGCTAATTTCATAACGATTTCCCCACCTAAGTAAATATACACTGTCACTTACTAAGCGAATATTGATTTTGACTTCGTCAGAAGCGCATCTAGTCGCACAACCTTGCATCATCTTGGCACGTACCGGTCCAGAAAGAAGGGAGGGGTATGCAGAGTTCATCGAGGGATTTCACTCCGTCAACGGCAGCCGTCAACCGGATCAGCAATTAGCAGAAGTATTTTAAGATTTTAGATATAAATATAGCAGTAAGATTTTAGATATAAATATAGCAGTATAATATAAGATCTTAAGTATAGAATTGAATTGTATTATCGCTAGTTGTTTGCAATTGTATACACGCCAGTGAGAAAAGAGTCGATGAAAGACCAAATATAAAAAGGGGAATATAACTAAAAAAAAGAGGAAAAAAGATAGAAATAAAAGAACAAAATAAAACAAAAGAAGTACAAGAAAAAAAAACTATAAATGAAGTAGTAAGAAGAAAAAAAAGAAGAAAACACAAAAGTAAAAAAGAAAAGAATACAATAATAGAACCCAAGCAAGGCGATTTAAAAAAAAAAAAGAGAAAAACTATACGTATGTACTATAGGTTTAAGAAAATGCACATATTGTTTTAAGTGCAGAAATGAGAAAAATATTGTAAACTTTCATTAGAAGTTAGTTGCACTAACTTCTTTTAGAAAGAGGGGAGGGATGTTTTGAGTTAGAATCAAGCTACCTACGAGTAGTTGACTCACAGCACCGACTCATAATAGATGCCACACTATGTTGGATTAGCATGTGCTAAAACTGTGTTATGATAAGGCATACTTCTAGGGTCTAAGTATTTTAAGTCAATGTGATCTGTGTAACGTTCTCATTTAAGCTTTTAGGGTATTACAGTTCCGCAATCGAGTCGACGAGGGCAGCGTAATGCACCGTCGCCACTTTCGAAGTAGGTCGGTTGGCTTGACCAACTGACACCAATTAGCAGGTGCGGAACTGGAACACCAGAAAGGTCAGTTCACAGACTGAGATAGATGTTTAAAAAATAGTATATAAGAATTAGTATTTGTAAGAATAAATCTCTTGTGATATTATCTTTGAAACCAAAAGTGGTGTGGTGTCTTTATTTAAACCAGGACAAGTAGCAAGTACTCCAACAGTATGCATGGCATCGCTCTCTTGTATCTTGTCTCGACTCCCTTGAACTCAATTCAATCAATCATTTGTCTAGTAAAGGAAAATCAAAGAAATGATTTTGCTATTATCTGCACACTTGATTATATTCGTTCCAATTTTGATTTTTCTAAAATCCTAATCCTATCGCTAGCTATTGTAAAGTAAGTGTGAATTACGAAGCTTACTAGGAGACAGTCATTCTACTATGCTATCAATATCTTCGGGTCTGCAGTCTTCACATACTGTGCGAGTTGCTTCATCTAACGAGGAAAGCGATAATGAGGATAATGCACCTCTTTCTTCATTAATTACAAAAAATAAAAATGTGACGCCAGCTAAGAAGAAAAAGAGTACTTTGTGGAAAAAACATACTCAGGTACCACCAGCCTAAACTCAAAATTGTAAAGACCCAATGGATTTCTTCAAGCTATTTTTCAATAATGATTTGGTAAAACACATTGCAGACCAACCGAATCTTTACGCGGCACAGAAAAAGAAACCTTTGATGGTAACTTTAGATTAAATTTATGTTATTTTGGGTGCAGTGTTATTATCAGGTTATGTGAAGTTGCCAAACAAAAGGCTATATTTACTAATACTTAGAGAAAATTTAAGATGTAACAGGTTCAAATCTATATTTCAACATCTACACCTGAATGGCAATAGTCTAATAGAATCTTCATAAAACAAATTGTATAAATTGCGTCCCTTGTTAGATAGTCTAGGCAAATCTTTTCAAAAACACTATGGGCTAGATGAAAATTACAACGTTGATGAAAGTATGATCCCGTACTATGGAGAGCAATACGCTAAACAATTTATCAGAGCAAAACCAATAAGATTTGGCTTAAAAAATTGGGCCTTGCGTACCAGCACTGGTTACATGGTGGCCTTTCGTGTGTACACTGGCAAAAGTTCCGGCAAAAGAGAATTCGGAGGTGGCGTAGTTCTTCCACTGATAGATTCAGCAAAGTTGCCAGCTAAAAGTGGAGTCAAAATATATTTTGATAATTTTTTTACATCTTTGGCTTTGTTGAGAAATCATAAGGAGCTTGGCTATTATGCAACTTATACGTTATGTGGGCAACCGCACAACGTGGGCAACCGCACAACCTCTGTTCAAGAGGGAAGAACGAAGATATATTGATTATAGAATATCAGATGACGTTTTCGTCTGCCGTTGAAATAACAATTACGATAACAACTAACTTTAAAAACCTGGTCATTACATCTGCCACCTGTTGGTCGCATATAAAAAAGAAATAAGTCTCGATCCCTCAGGCGTCGTTGATAGCCAATTTTAATAAACATGGACGGAGTTAATAAGTGTGCATTGTAAACCAGCGCACCAGAATGCGGATAAAAAAATGTTGGTGGCCTATATTCGCTTATTTTTTAGATGTGTCTATAGTGAACTGGTGGCTTTTAGCAAGAAAAGTCGGCTGTAGTAGGGAGACGAAGTATTTGTTTACATTTAGACGGTATGTGGCCAAAAGGTTTCTTGCCACCCATGGGCCTCCCCCAAATCAAGGGCGAAAACCGGCTACACCCAGATATGATAGGAAGAATCATCGAGTTCTCCCAATAGACATCGGATGAAGGCCTACAATGCCTAAAATGCGAAGTAGGTCTTCATCCGAAGTGTTTTTTGGAGTACCACGTAATGGGTACCTCTTAAATATGTTTAATTCTAATTCCATTTTCATTTATAATTATTATTATATTAAATGTTTTCTTAAATGCGACTACTGTTCATTTGTATTTGTTCCTTACTATGGCAATGTCAATGTTTAGCATATTGTGTGATAGACTAAAACCATATGCCAACACACTGATTGGACCTTATCATTATGTAGAGAAAACCATACCGCCAGTTACAAATTCTGCATGGTGTATAAATCTTTAAAAATTAAACGCTTCCACACTCTAAGGGAAAAAGAACTTCTGCCAAGCACAAACGATCAACAGCAAGTACAACCACAGCAAAAGTACTGCCCGCAAAAAATAGTTATACAACTCCAAACCTAACTTAAGCTCAAGCAACAGCCAATAAAAATGTAACAGATATTGATCTAATCGCACAAAACAAGGGAGGTGACTTCGCTGAAAGACTTGATGAAACATCTTATATCATAAATGACACACGATGAGCATTATCACTTTACTAGTAAGTCAATTAAATGAACAAAAATAGCTTAAAAATGGTTCTGTGGAATGCGAACGGACTAAGCCAACATTCACTTAAAACTAACGTCATTCATATATGACAATTCCATTGACAGTCTTCAAAGACTGATTTTTTTGAAAAAAGCTTCATAAAAATTCCAAACTTTCAAATATTCTGCACTAACCATCCGCATAATAGAGCCCAAGGTGGCACAGCAATACTTATAAAGAAAAACATAAAGTGTTGCATTGGAAAGCTTTAGAGAGGAGCACTTGCAAGCTACTTCGGTGCAAGTTGAAGGCTCCTATGGTGCTCTAGTCCTGTCAGCTATTTACTGTCCACCTAAGTACAACAACACAACATCTCAATACGTGGACTACTTGAAAACTCTTGGAAATCGATATATTGCTGGAGGACTTTAATGCTAAAAATATCAATAATATAATAATCGAGGCTTTTGAAAGTAGTTGCAATTTAGTTGTGAAGAAACGTTCTAGGAACGTACCCTGGTGGAGCGGGGAGCTAAATGTTTTGCGCAAAAAAGCCCGTCAACTCTTTAATAGAGCCAAGTCTAATGGTGACTGGGCATCTTATAGAAGTGCCTTAACGGCCTATAATAATGAGTTGAGAAGATCTAAGAGAGACTCATGGAAAAAGTACTGTGAGGAGATTGAAACCCTCCCAGCAGCTACCCGACTCCAGAAATCACTCAATAAAGATCACTCAAACGGCCTTTCTACACTCAAGAAGCCTGACGGAAATTTTACGGAGAGCCTGGAAGAGACGGGACAGCTTTTGTTGGACACTCACTTTCCAGGCTGTGCCACTAGCGGAGAGGATAGTGAAATCATCGAGAATACTCGTTTCTTGATGCCTACACGGAGGGAACTCTCACTGGCTCCCAGAATCTTCACCGTCAATAAAACCAAATGGGCTATCTCCACTTTTAGACCATTCAAATCGCCAGGTGTCGATAATATACAACCGTGCCTACTTCGGCAAGGTGTTGATGTATTAGCACCTGTGCTAACAAACAGGATAAGCCTGGAACTAGGCATAGTGCCTAAACCTTGGACGAAGGCTAGGGTGGCTTTCATACCGAAAGCAAGCAAAAAGGCGGACCACACGCCAAAAGCCTATCGGCCCATTAGCCTAACGTCATTCTTGCTAAAAGTTATGGAAAAAATTCTGAACCAATATATCAGGGAAACTTATCTTAAAGATTCTCCTCTTCATATTGAACAATACGCTTACCAATCAGGCAAATCGACTGAGACAGCCATACATAGCTTAACGAGCAAAATTGAAAAGGCGTTTGAGGGTAAAGAAATAGCTCTCTGTACATCGCTTGACATTACGGGGGCTTTTGGCAATGCTACTTTCAGATCAATTGAGGAGGGGATGAACAGGAAAGGTATACAAAGACTGATCATAACATGGGCTCTCAATATGCTGAAAAACAGAACAACAATCTTTGAAACAGGGACAGCAAAGCAAATTGTCAGGTCAACCAAAGGATGTCCCCAGGGGGGCGTCCTATCGCCACTCCTATGGTTATTGGTTATCGACGAGCTCTTACAAACTCTCAATGACCTCGGATACGAAGTTCAGGGCTTTGCGGATGATTTGGTAATTATGGTCAGAGGCAAGTTTGACTCTACCATAACAGATCGCATACAACTAGCTCTTGACATCACTCAAAACTGGGGTCAGGAGAAAGGCCTATCGATAAATCCGAATAAAACAAACGTGGTACCCTTCACCAAAAGAAGGAAACTGAATCTGGGGACCTTAAGTTTAGGGACCACAAACTTAACAATGTCCAATGAAATGAAATATCTGGGAGTAATCCTAGACAAAACTCTAACTTGGAAAAACCACTTATCATACATAACTAGTAAAGCCTTAAGAGCAACCTATGCTTGCCAGAGGTTGTACGGTAAAACATGGGGACTACGGCCAAAAATGATAGCGTGGTCATATAGAACAATAATAGTAATAATGATTACTTACGCGTCGTTGGTATGGTGGCCAAAAGTAAACCAAACAAGAGCTCAGATGACTCTTAACAAGATTCACCGTATAGCCTGTTTGAGTGTGACGGGAGCAATGAGAACGTGCCCCACACTAGCATTGGGAGTGATCACTGGACTGACTCCTCTACACCTTGTAGTTAAAATGATGACGGCCAGCGCGGCCCTAAGGCTACCTAATCTAGCTCATCTTAAAGAAGGCAACCTTTCGGGGCACGCAAAGATTCTGGACACTGTCTGGAATTCTCCGTGCCTCATGGTCTTCGGCAAAATGGACAGAAAATTAGACTTCTCAAAGCAATTCAAAGTGGTCATCAGTGACCGTTCAGCTTGGAGAAACAAGGAAATAATAATAAAACAGGACTCACAGTTGTGGTATACAGATGGGTCCAAAATGGAAGATGGCAGTGCAGGAGCTGGAATTGTAGGGCCAAATTTCCAAAAAGCAATTGCAATGGGAAAAACAGCTTCCATTTTTCAGGCGGAGATCCACGCTTTAGAGTTATGTGCTAGAGAATGTCTACGCAGGGGTACACGCAACACCAAAATATGCATACTCTCAGATAGCCAGGCAGCTCTGAAATCATAAATAAACTTCTCATTCCAATCAAAGCTGGTCTGGGAATGCTGTAAACTTCTCAATACCCTAGCAGCCCGAAACTCTGTTACGCTAATGTGGGTACCGGGACATGAGGGACATGAGGGACATGATTATTTAGCAAAAAGGGGTGCAGGCACTGCCTTTATAGGTCCAGAATCCTTCTGTGGGGTAAACAGTAGCTACACAAATAACCTGTTGTGCGAACAGGAAAAACGAGGTCTGCTAAACTACTGGAGAGCCCAAAAAGGCATGCGGCAGTCGAGACTACTCATTGATCCTGAACACATCAGGGTAGATGCTTCTTTACACCTCAGCAGAAATGACATCAAACTCTATACTGAACTTTTAACAGGACACTGTAGACTAAATTACCATCTGAAAAAATAGGCGTGGTAGAAGACGATTCCTGTCGACTCTGACAAGAGGAGTAGGAAACGGCAGAACATATTCTATGCACTTGCCCAGCGGTGGCAAGACGCAGACATATCTCCAAATCACCTAGTTAAAATTAAGCCCACAGCAGTTACGAGATTTATAAACAGTCTAGGACTGTTTTAGTTGGGTACGAGGCTGCACAATAGATCTTTTAGGTCGCGGTGTTCTTTTAGCCTGTTAATAATAATAATAATAATAAATAAGTATTCTGATCAAGGAATATACAAGGATAAGAATATAAAATATGATGCCATTTAAGCAATATCTAAATATAAAATGGGTAGATTTTTCGTCAATTTTTGTCGAGTTATGGGTTTTAATTAATTAAAAGCTGTGGATATTACAAAAATAAATGGGATAAAAAATTTGTAATTTTTAAGAATAGCCTTGTGGAGTGGAGTGTAAACAAACTGGCTTTGTATAATTCTCGAATGAAATTTATTATTTGAGTGCGAAATTATTTAAGTCGTTATTTACAAACCGTGGTTTAAAAGTGAAAGTTCAATATGAAATATATAAAAACAATTAAAAGAAACATTATTGGTTATACTTATGATGGCCACTATATGCAATTAATTTGGCCAGAGATAGTAATCTCTGCTGCTGTGCGAATCTATTTTTTAATAGATTTTCCATTAATCCAAATTAAGGAACTTTATAAATAAATAAAATCTCTTTGACATATGTAACTACTTTTAATCCATTTTGAAACATCATTTGACCAATATGGTACACATAAATTTTACTATTAGCACAGAAGAATGTGAAATACCCTCAGGTTTTGTAGAATGTACACCCGCATTCAAATTATAAATTTCATGAATTTATATTGTTACTAGCTGTGCTCCCATTAATTAATCTTACTAAAAGTAGTTGAATGACGGATATACCAATTGATAATGAACTTATTAGGTTCGGTTCAAAAATATGTAACCAATGGAAGCACTGGCGAGACAGACCTTTAGAAAATATATATAATAGTGAGTGATAATTGTAATGCTTACTATTTTCATATGCGATTTTCTCCACCACCAGTGAAAACAAATTGGACTCATTTATTTTTAATGCCATAATCAACGCTTTTGAAAATTCCTGATCCTTTATTGAAGCGTTAATTGATTTGGTAGTCACCTCTAAGGACAAATCAAACGGATCAAAAACAACACCTACAACAATATTATTATAATAGAATATCAAATGATTATTATTGGTTTATAACAAACCCCTATCTAAAGTGTAAATGCAAAGACCTTCTGTACATGCAATGGCGAATGCATGTCCTGTAGGTGAAAATTTCACCGCAAATACCTTGATTTCAGGCTCAAAATTTCGAGAAGTGATATCACCCTCTATTACCTTACGCAAACGTACGTTAGAATTACCACCTTCATTTTCCTCTCGCTTCTCTACAAGAGCCATGCTTCCAAATTCAGTTAAATTGCATCGATTAACATATTCCTGCCATAAATAATTATTTAGGAATATAAAAAAATAAATATGAATATATAAAAAGTTTGTAAACAAACATCCATGCTATCGAAGCTATGATTTTGAGTAATTTCCAATTTCTTTAGTAAAACTGCTTCACGAACTTGGTAAATACATATCATTTGAGATTTTCCACCGGCTAGAATACATTCACCATCGGTTGAATAATCAATAGAAGTAAAGTATCTAGAAGAAAAATTAATAGTAATTAGAAAATATTCAGATTAATTTTATAAATTTTTATTTGAAACAAATAAAACTTACTTTCCTTGCAAACTCTGTTTGGCCGTTATCAAATCAATTTCAGAACGACCGCTGCCCAAATCATTAAGACCCTCAATAGAAACAATTTGTGTTGCAGTTTTAATTTCAAACACAATTATGTTTCCATTAAGAGTTGCAACGGCTATCTGAAATTTAAAAACAAGAACAAATATATTTATAATTTCATATTTGAAGTGAAATTTCAAACTGTGCGCAGGCGAATTCATGCGTGCTCCGTGATTGTGACGGTTTTTCACTGTGTTTAAACTGAATTCGTTCTTTAGACTTATTTATTTACGGAATTTAATTTGCTAGAACAGATTAAAAGCGAAGTGTAAAATTCACAAAACATTTCAAAAACAACAAAAACAACAAAATATTTAAAATGAGTGTCTGACACTCATCAATAAAAAACAACCAGAAATAAAAATGCATATTCTCATTTATCTCTACTTGTAACGGCTGCTCCAATTTACCTGTCGAAGTAGCCAGATCCTGGTCCCCCGCTCTCCTTAACGGCACCACTACCAGCGCTTCAATTCCATGGAGTGTTCAATGCGCGACACCCACTACTATGATGGAGGCTTACCCACCAGCTACAACAACAGGAAGAACAACCACAACACAAAGCTCTACAACAGTAGCTTCGACAGCTATTACAAGTACATTGCTTTATACTAACGCAACAATTATGTCTACTAAGCCAACAACACCAATTACAACAACAGCAACAAACACGCAAGTACAAAACTCAAACAGTAGAAACAATAGCAAACATTCCGACCAGAGTAACCGAAAACGTAACCGCGAGAAGCAATCGCCAAACAAATTAACGGATCAAAATAACAACAACAAAAAACAGAAAAACAAACTCATTGAGCACAATACACACAACACGACAAGAATATTGGCTGAGCAAGTTACTCCCTCCAAATACAACAAACAGGTTCGAACTACTGGCACTAAATGACACAACTGAAGAAAAATACAACAGTGGGACAAAAATAAATGCAACCATACAGAATCAAATAACAAAACATACAAAATATACAAAACGTGGAAAATATTAATGCACTAAATAAAGCTCTAAATCAGCTACCAAATACCAAATACGAGATAAAAGCATAGAACAAAAACGAAATAAAAATACAACTGGCAGAATCTGTACATTATACAAACATAATAAAATTGCTTAAAATTGGATTTAAAGTAATTTTACGAAAAGTAATTACTCAAGGGAAAAAGACGATATTATAGCTGGACTGGCAGAATTAGGACATGAAGTACTAAACATTCACAACATGCAAACAAATAAACAACCATTTCCTTTATTCTCCCTGGAACTTAAACCAAACTATAATAACAAAGACATATATTCCTTAACCCATATTTTACACTGTAAAATAAATTTCAAACCACCTCACCAAAAAAGAACTATTCCACAATGCACAAATTGCCAAAAATATGGACCACCAAAATTTGGACCCTGTGTGTGTCAAATGCGCAGGTAACCACAGCACAATTCATTGCAATATTGAAAAAGATATGATACAGCAAATTAAATTGCGCTCTTTGTAGTGAAAACCACACAGCAAACTATAAAGGCTGTACGATTCACAAATCACTACAAATACAAAAATACCCGTAAATTAAATACATTACATAAAAAAGAAATAACTCCAACTGATGAACAAAAATCAGCAGATCCACCTGTGAATATACCCACAGTGTAAACAAATAAAAACTACACACCTGGGATGTCATATGCTAAATACATCACCAGCCTTAACACAAAACCACAACACAGCCAATAAACAACACAATACCAACACAGCATAACGTCGACCTCTCAGATTTAAAAATAATGTTGAAAGAATTAATAACCCAAATGACAAGTATGATGAACATTCTGACACTGCTTGTATCGAAACTAGATGGTTTCCAGAAGTATAATAACGATTGCCTTTTGGAACGCCAATGGACTATCGTACCACTTACTAGAACTTAAAAAGTTCATGTGCGACCATTCAATTGACATTATGCTAATATCTGAAACTAATGCTACTGACAGAAGCTATAATAACATACCGAACTATAATATATAAATCACCCTGACAATCGAGCACACGGGGGAACAGCAATTATTATAAAGAAATCCTTTAAATGCTTAGAACTAGAAGACTATAAAACACATCACATTCAAGCAACCTCTATAGAGATAAGTGACTTGAGAGGATCAATTACCAGCTGTGTACACCCAAACACACAAAGGCTCAATACATGGACTATTTAAAATCATTAGGAAGCCGTTAGATAGCTGGAGGAGACTATAATGCAAAAAACTCAACATGGGGCTCTAGACTGACAAACGCGAAAGGCCGCCAACTACTAGACGCCATAAAGAAAATAAGTCACTTTATTAGTACGGGTGAGCCAACTTACTGGGCCAGCAGACATAAGAAAATTACCGGACTTAATTGACTTCTGCATTTCAAAACACATATTGCACGAACAACTTACAACAACACTTATCAATAAAAACATGTTTACATTTGTCATCAGAGCATTCTCCAACCATATTGGCCCTGCAAAGCAAGCCGGATACAAAAATATCTGGAGGCTTATATAATTACAAAACAGACTGGAACAAATTTCGACAATTGATAGAAAATAACATAACATATATTTCATTAAAATCAAATAAAGAAATACACACAGCAATAGCATACCTAAATGACAACATCGTCAAACTCAGTTAAACCCCAATTCTCAGCCCATCACAAATTACTACTGTCCCAGCTCACATTAAGTATAAAATAGGACAAAAAAGAAGACTCAGGAAGAAATTGCAAAATACAAAACACGCTGAAGACAAAGCTAAATTCAATAAAGTAGGAAAAGAACTGAAGGCAACGATAAAACAATATGAGGATTGCAAACTAGAAAATTATCTAAACAATTTAGGGACAACTGCCGATACAAATTATTCCCTTTGGAAGGCTACTAAAAAACTAAACAGTGCAATAATACATAAACCACCCATAAAAACAGAAAATAATACCTGGGCAAAAACGAACATTCAGAAACCAACTACTCTCTCAAAACACTTGCCGGTAGAAAATCCTTCGACTGTCTACAATGGTCGGTCTACAATGGTAGCAATTGTCTGATAGTGCTGGATCTAGCATAGGTCAGGATGTAGAGCTCAGTGTTTGATACTCCTTAATAGTACAGCATTGAGCTTGACTATGGTTGGAAGGTAAGGGCTGGATTAAGGTGTCACGCGACCCGTGCTAATGATCTGCCAGGCTAGACGCCCTGTTAAATAGTCTAGTCGTAAACGGAGCCCCCGAATAAAAGGCGCCCTTCCGTGGTAATAGCCTAGCTCGGATATTGCGCATCTCTGTAAGAGTGGTCTTTATATTCTCCGCAAAAAGAATCTTCATGAAGAAGCAAAAATTTAACTCAAAAATTCCGCGGGACATCACCGCAATTCAATTGGCAAATCAGATGGAGCAAAGAATCCTTGATGAAGCAATTTTTAATGGGGTAAGATCACCCGCTAAGCCCAAATCAAATGCTGCTGCGGTCAATGAACGGAGACCTTCATCCATGACCAAAACAGTGGGTGGACCTATGGGACCCCCAATGACAGTACGCGGGATGGGTGGTGCAGGAATTCGGAAACTTTCTTCCGATGATGTGCCATCCACTTCTGCTGCTGCCAGGGCAAAAATGGGACCAACTCAACAAACTCCCATCGCCACTAAGGAGAGATTGTTGACACTGGGAGTAAAACTGGGGGACAAAGGGAGTAATCCATCCCAACCTACCTCGGAGAAAACCTCCAAGATGGCCAAGAGAGGAATCCCTCTTCCTGATAGTGGTCAACCTGGGGGTTGGGACGAACCGAGAAGAAAGGAGCTAAAGTCAGATGGTACCTCAGCCACCTGTCTAAGGGTTTGCAACCAGATGATGCTCTTGCCAAGGCAAAGGGGCACAGGGTTGTAAAGGATTCGGCTGGCACAACATCACAACCGAATGTAAACAAGAACCTGCAGAAAAGGGTACTAAACACCTTTTCTCCTAATCTTGACCCAGCCAAAAAGAGAAAGACGGCGACACCGTCAGGCCCACCTAGTCGTGGAGTGTCCAAGGCAGCAGGTAGCTACACGCTAGGGTGGCGTCCGTCATCAAGATGGCTGTTGTTGCTGCGAACTATCCGAACACCATCCTGACTAGAGAGGAGCTGACAAGTGTTGAGCAGATGTTGCTTGAGAGGCTGGTTGATGAGTGGATCAAAGAATTCTCCTTCGATGGTATCCACTTCAAGCCTGGCTTCCTGAGCATCGAATGCTGTTCGACGGACTCGGTGGAATGGCTGAAAGGGGTCGTGACGCAGCTTTCAGTGAGAGAGGGCGTCAGTTTGATCGCCAGAGTGGGAGACAACATCCCACAATCACACACATTCTTCCTCTTCCTCCCTCGTAGTAGTGGACAAGAGGTAGCTGTGTCATTAAAGTTTCTCTCCCGGCAAAATATTGGGCTAAACACCAATTTCTGGAGAGTATGGAGTTGCAAGGACGAGGGCAACGGACACTTGTTGTCCGTGGAAATAGATGATGGGTCCATGCAACTAATAAAGAGCTCGGGATATGCGTTGAAGAGGCCCCGGAAATCTCTTCCAGGGCCCCCAGTGTTGAGATAGGGGCTGAGGCCGCATACTGTCCTTCACTGGTACACAGTCTAGAGGATGTCCCTATGGACGAGGAGGACGAAGATGGGAATAACACCATCCCGTCACAACCTGTTCCATAAGATGACGAGACTGAAAGTGGCTCAAGCAAACATCCACCATGCCAGAGCAGCCTCGGCTGTCATCAAGAGGGTGTTTGCCAAGAACAACATGGGGCTGGCCCTCATTCAAGAGCCATGGTGTTACAAAGGTCAAACTAGGGGCCTTTCTAGTAAGTTTACAAAGGTAATATGGGATGCCAATGTTGACATTCCCCGCACCTGTATCCTGATTAGAAATGATATTAATTACTTTTGCCTTTCAGAATTCAAGTCGCGAGATCTGACACCCATCATGGTAAAGTACATAAATGATGGGGTCTCTCGCGACATAGTCGTTGCATCGGCCTACTTTCCGGGAGATATCCCGGAAGAAGTCTATAAGCTGGCGAAGTATTGCCTATCCAAAAGGATTCCACTATTCGTGGGCTGTGACTCAAACGCACACAATACCATCTGGGGTAGCAGTGACACCACGGGGTGAGTCAGTTCTAGAATTTTTATTATCACTTAATTTATATATATTGAATAAGGTTAACACACCCACTTTTCGAAATGTAATTAGGGAGGAAGTTCTTGATCTAACTTTATGTAATCCTGAGCTAACTGATATTGTTAACAATTGGAAAGTTTCGGACGAACCCTCTCTGTCGGACCACAGCATAATTGAGTTCGATATAGGAGGTATCGTCACAAAAACGGTAGTTTTTAGAAATCCTAGGTATACTAACTGGGAATTCTTCAATAGTTCAGTTAATTCACTACTCTCATCCTCAAACATCCAAGGAATATATAAAAATCCGGTGGGGCTAGAGGAGGGCGTCAATGAGCTGAATGAAATCATTCCCGAATACTATGTTTTATCTTGTCCTCTAAGAACAAAGAAAAACAGCAGGAATGTTCCTTTGTGGAACTCTAGTCTGTCTACTAGACGTACTAAGGTGCGTAGGCTATTAAATCTAGCTAAGCGTACGGGGGACTGGGAAGAATATAAAAAAGAGTTGACGATCTATAACAAAAAGATCAGACAAGCCAAAAGGACTAGCTTTAGATCCTTTTGTGAAAGTGTAGAATCGACTCCTGAAGTAGCACGACTCCATAGAGCTCGTGCGAAAAACAAAGTCGATTTAAAGCTGGCATTGAAATCTGAGGATGGGACGTTCACGGCAAATGCTCGCACTCTCCTTTTGCTGCGTGTGCACTTTCCTGGGAGCTCGATCCAGTTACCGCCATCTTTGCAGATGGATGCTCTTCCTAGAAGAGCAAGGAATAAATTATAACTACTGAGAGGTTGAGATGTGCCATCAGCTCTTTTCAGTCATATAAATCGCGGGGTGCGGAGGGTATTTTCCCGATCCTTCTCCAAAGGAGTGGTGAGGCACTGATTCCGAGCCTGGTAAATATCACTAGGGCAAGTGTTTGCCTTTGGGTACATACCTGAAGCATGGCGCACAGCTAAAGTGGTATTTATCCCCAAGGTAGGCAAGAAGGATATGGCCCATCCCAAATCCTTCAAGCCTTTCAGTTTAACATCCTATGTACTAAAAGCAATGGAGAAAATAGTTAATATACATCTCCTTGAGACCGTATTGAAAAGGGAGCCTTTATATCCTTGTCAGTTTGCATATAATGCGGGAAAATAGACTGAAACCGCACTATACCATCTGACTGATTTTATTCAGGCAGCACTGGATAAAAAAAGAAATAGCACTTTGTGTCTTTCTCGATATTGAGGGGCATTTGACAGCACTCCTCATGAATATATGATTAGGGCTCTTAACAATAGAGGAATAGATAATACCACTCCCAATTGGATACGAGCTTTACTCAACAGTAGACTGACTGAAGCAGGTGACAAAACTGTCAAAGTCAATAAAGGATGTCCGCAGGGTGGTAGGTAGGTAGGTAGGTAGGAGTGGCTGCCCAGTTTGCCAAAAGCACACTTGAGCACACATAATGGCCCATTGTGATACCACGGTGTGGCGCCGTTCAAGCACTGACTAAAAAGGTTCCCATACTTGGGATGGTGATAGTCAGCGCAAGGACAGCGCCTGGAAAGGCACGACTCCCCCGTCATGTTTCAGGAAACCATCCTGATACTTTGATGAACCTGGCTATGTCCCTAATATTAATGGATGACAGCTCTGTCAGGCTTGTAAGAAATGGGGCACCAAAGGTGCGAATTCTTCTTCTGCTCAAGGATGGGCAGTGGCATAAGAGGTGGAAAACCGTCTCGTCCTCCTCCTCGAAGCCACAGCCTCGGCAAAAGTCATTTGAGGGTAGGCCCAGTCTTTCTGCGTGCTGTCCCATTATGCAGTGGCCGGTCAAAACCGACACAGTTGTCGACAGTGATACGCGATCCAGTCGAAGAAGTTGATTGGTTCTGTTTTTGTCCATGCTTGCCCAAGTTAGTCTAGCCGTGTGGCAGGATTCCTCGTTAGCCCAGGATTTGTAGGCGTCAGCCAGATATTTCCGTTTGACTTCGAGCTTGGCTGTTGCCAGTGGAATGCCGATGTTTACAGAGGGGTGAATATCGTGCATTAGCGTGCCTGCCTTGGCAAGCTCGTCCGCCTCGCAGTTTCCCGGGATTTCGCTGTGTCCGGGAACCCAGACTAGGTGCACCCGAGAGTAACTTGCGAGCTCATTTAAAGATGTTCGACATTCATGAACTAGTCTTGATGTGGCCGTGGAGCCAAAAAGAGATTTAATGGCGGCCTGGCTGTCTGAGAAAATAGATACGTCAACTGCGCCGATATCACTACTCAGCATCCATTTGGCTGCGTGGTAAATGGCCATGACCTCAGCTTGAAAAACGCTGCAATGGTCTGGGAGACGTAGGGAGATGTTTAAGTCCAGCTTGTCGGAATAAATACCGCTGCCGACTCTACCTCCAAGCTTGGAACCGTCGGTGTAGATTTCGACTGTTTCACCGACGATTCGGTTTTCTGAGGTCCAGTCGCTTCGACTTGGAATAGTGAGGTCGAATTCCCTGTTCAAATCGGGATAGACCGACATATAATCTATAAAGTTGGGGACAGGTGGGTCCTGATTCAGAATTGAAGCATGGCCTGTCAGGGTTATGCGCCAGTGCGAAAGAGCATTAAGTCTAATCGCTGTCAGCTTGGCTTGTTGCTTAACCAGGATCCCCGAGGGGAGCCAGTGCAGCATGGCAAAAAGGGCTTTCGTAGGTGTGCTACGAAGAGCGCCAGTGATCAGTAGAGCAATGGATCTTCTGATTTTATCAAGAGGTTTGATATTACAGGCTTTTTCAAGAGCTTGCCACCAGAAGACCGACCCGTATAACAGGTTTGGTTCAACGATGGCCGTGTAGAGCCAGAGCACGACTCGAGGACGAAGTCCCCATCGTGCACCAACTGCTCTTTTACAGCAGTATATAGCGCATGTTGCCTTACGTGCCCTCTCAGCTAGATTGGCTTTCCAATTAAGCTTTGGGTCGAGAATCAGGCCTAAGTACTTAACGTGTGTGCTCAAAGAGAGCGGGGTGCCGTTTAGACTAGGCATTGTAAACTTTGGAATTTTGTACTTCCTAGTGAATAGCATAGTCTCGGTTTTGGATGGGTTAACCCCAAGTTCGAATTCGCGACACCAGTTCGACACAATAGAGAGTGAATAGTTAAGTTTTTCGGAAAGTGTTTGTGGGAATTTGCCGGATGCCACGATTGCTATGTCGTCCGCATAGGCTATCACTTTGCATCCAGTAGATTCCAATCTCACCAGTAGTGTGTTAACTGCCAGGTTCCAGAGGAGGGGTGATAAAACACCCCCTTGTGGCGTGCCCCTGTTAACCACCCTCCTGGATTGGGCACTGCCGATCGTGGAAGTGATGATCCTAGATTTTAGTAGAAGCTCTATAAATTTAAGAAGACCTGAATTCAGGTTAAGATTATAGAGTGCGGAAATGACAGCGTTGGGGCATACACTGTTGAATGCTCCCTCGATGTCCAGAAATATGGCAAGTGTGAATTCCTTGTACGCCAAGGATTTGTCAACTTGAGAAATGAGAGAATGAAGTGCTGTTTCAACCGATTTGCCTTTAGAGTAAGCGTGTTGAGATACAGAGAGAAGAGAAGGGTTGATCGATGTCCTGATATGTAGGTCAAGAGCTCTTTCTAGAACCTTAAGAAGAAAGGATGTTAGACTTATGGGTCTGTAATCCTTAGGTTTGGTGTGCGAGGCCTTCCCAACTTTTGGTATGAAGACGACCCGAGCCGTGCGCCAGCGTAAGGGAATGTATTGCAGTCTGAGGCTTGCATTATATATTTGAAGCAGCCATGGAAGGATAATCTCTTCCCCATTTTGGATATCGGCAGGAATGATGCCGTCCGGTCCGGGGGACTTGTACGGCTTAAAGGTTTGAATGGACCATTCAAGGTGACTTTTTGTCACTTGGAATGTGGGGAGGGTATCATGCGAAACCTGCTCCACCTGGTAGAGTGCTTGATCCGCTGAGGCTAAACTCCCTGGGAAGTGGGTGTCTAGCAGGATATCAAGGGTTTCGGCGCTTGAGTGAGTCCAGCTGCCATCTGGTTTTTGGATACAGTCAAGGGCTTTGTTAGAGGAGTGGAGAATTTTACGAAGACGGCTAGCCTCGGACGTCGATTCAATGCTTTCGCAAAATTCCCTCCATGACGCTCGTTTCCCTCGCCTAATGGCGTATTTCAACTCTTTTTGTTTATTTTTGAAAGGGGCCCACTCAGCTGTAACTTTAGCTTTGTTGAAAAGAATTCTACAAGTTTTGCGAAGACTTGCAATTTCCGAGTTCCACCACGGAGGTTTAGGTTTGCCCCGTGGTTCGGGAGTGATGCAAGAAATATGAGTGGCTTTTTTAAAAGCTGCGGACAGATCGTCGACCGCCCGATCAATGTCGGGACAGTTGTGGATAATAGGGGGAGTCGTTGCTAAGTATGACCCCAGTTTGAGCCGGAAAAGAGGCCAGTTCGTGTTTTTTCTATTGACAGGTTTAAGAGATTCTGTATTGCCTGTAGTCTCCCTCAAGTCAATGTCAAACGTGATATAGCAGTGGTCTGAAAAGGAGCATTCCTGTGAGACGAACCAATTGCTTATCATGTTCGAGTAGTTATCGCTGACGAGGGTGATGTCAAGCACTTCCTTCCTTATGGATGTAAGGAAGGTCGGCTCATTTCCCCGGTTAGCAATACCTAAGTTATTTGAAATGATAAAGTCGAAAAGACACTCACCTCGATCATTTGTGCCGGAGCTGCCCCATATTTCGTGATGGGCATTGGCATCGGCGCCGATAATTACCGGAATCTGTTTCTGGTGGGCTACAGCAACCATTTGCTTCAGTATGTCTGGTGGCGGGGAGTCGCCATAGTCATGAGCCATGTAGTTCGAGGAGATCCAGAAAGTCCGTGGACCCATTTCAATGACCATGGCCACATTGTCTTTGTCACTGAATCTAGGGAGTAAAAGAGCGGTAACGCTGTTTTTTACCAGAATGCAGGATCTTGGTTTACCTTGATCCTCGATATATACCATACGATATCCGTATGCATTGAGTCCAAAAACCCGGTCATTTATGACCCAAGGTTCTTGGACGAGAATGAGCTCCTCCCCTATATCCGACAGGCGGAGAAGCAGGGCTGCCGAGGCAGTTTTCGAATGCTGAAGGTTAATCTGTAGTACCTTCAGCATTGTCTGGAAGATTGATTATAGTGGAATTCAACTCCTCCTCTTCGGACATTGGAGAGATGTATGCACCAGCCGCATCCGTATCCATGTGGTCGAAGAATTCTCCGACCAGTTCGGAAGTTGAGAAGCGGCTGCTGGGTGGGGTATTATCACCCATTTTGTGGAGCATAGTAGTAGATATCTTCTGGTAAAACTCACAAATCTAGGCATATCATGTCAAGGATATGCGGATGATATTGTGATAATAGCTAGAGGAAAATCTGAATCCACTCTGTGATATTATCCAGAGGGGCTTATTAGCAGCTAGTGAATGGTGCAGGGAAACAGGATTGAAAATCAATGCCTCAAAGACCACCATTGTGCCGTGCACTAGAAAAAGATATCTACCATATATGAAACCTATTCTTCTAATTGGTACACAGGTCGATATTTGCTCTGGTCATTTTCGACAAAAAGTTATTGTGGAAGGCTCATCTGACAGCAACCACCAAGAGGGCTACAGCTTCCTTAATGATATGTAGACGGCTTGCTGGTAAATCTTGGGGATGTCACCCAAAAATCGTTCGCTGGATTTATACCATGATGGTGTTGTGAGTTAGAACTAAACTACCTACGTGTAGTTTACTCACAGCACCGACTCCTAATAGATGCCACACTATGTTGGATTAGCATGTGCTAAAACTGTGTTATGATAGGGCACACTTCTAGGGTCTAAGTATTTTAAGTAAATGTGATCTGTGTAACGTTCTCATGTAAGCTTTTAGGGTATTACAGTTCCGCAGTCGAGTCGACGAGGGCAGCGTAATGCACCGTCGCCATTTTCGAAGTAGGTCGGTTGGCTTGACCAACTGACACCAATTAGCAGGTGCGGAACTGGAACACCAGAAAGGTCAGTTCACAGACTGAGATAGATGTTTAAAAAATAGTATATAAGTATTAGGTTTGGTAAGAATAAATGTCTCTTGTGTTTTGAAACTGAAAAGCAATAAGTATTTGAATTCAACGTTAGGGCTCTTAAGTTTTCAGCCACGCGCCTGAAAGAACTGCGACAGGACGTCACCCGCAGCATTGGGGCTGATTAGCCGCTGCGGTTAGGTGACAATAGGTAGATCTAAAAAGAAAACTTTCTACTTACGGTCAGGTTGCATAGGGTTGTTCCACTGAAATCAGGTTCATTCTTTTTATAATAACCGTTTATTTCAGCATTCTCGGGGGGCGTGAAACATGAGAAGTTTTGTTTAAAGGAAACAAAGTTCCTCTCTAATCCCTGTTGTGTTGCGAACTCGTGCATACCGGTTGGTTTGGTTCGGAAAGAACGTGCCACGGTATAGAGCTTACGCATTCATAATAGTGGTTGGTGCTTCTTATGTTCATTCGCGGGATTAACGTTTGATTTTTCTGTCCGTGTCATGTACCGGAATAAAGTTAGGTTCACTTTTTGGGGCATCGCGTGTATTTTGTTTGGCAGCGTGTTTCGTGGCTGCGGTTAGGATAATTCAAATTTCAATTCATTTAGTAAAACTGGGTATTTATTTTCTTTGAATATCAGGAAATAAATGACCAGAGTACCAAAGGCGTAACGGGTGCGGGAAGTCGGAGGATTGAGCAGAGGCCCATTGCAGAGGTGCCGTGCACGCACCCCTATTGGCATAGACGTGGTGGAAAAGCAGCACGGGAGAGAAAGCGGCTGGCTTTTCTAAGGAAGTTTCTGGCAGAACAGGCGAATCTGGAAGTGCCTCTGCCTTGGAGCGAAGCTAACAGACTATGGCAGGAAAGATTCAGACTGGAACAAGCAAACACTGGATTTTATAATTAGCTGTAAGAATTTTTGTAAATAAAGTGTTATTTACATTTTTGTTTAGCAAAAACTTGCTTATTTAATTATGAATTAAGTCAATAAATAAATTGTGAAACAATTTAAATGGTTGTTTTAGATTTTTGGCATTTGAATTAGGGTAGGTGCAAATATTTGGAGAGGTGCCGTCAACATATGTTGTCACATCAAAGTTTGTGTAGTTTCGAAACTAGAATTTGCGCAGCGAAAATGCACCAATGTTTCGCACGGAAAAGCGAAACAGCTTAACAAAGCGATGTTCAGAAATGAATATGAGTATAGTTCTGCGGTAAAATGTTTCTTTGAATACGAAGATTTTCGAGTAGTACTTTTGGGAAATAAAGTAAATGAGATTACGAATAAATTATAATTTGGTATACTAATATGTTTACATTTGGGGTAGTCATGTTGGATTTTCTAAGGGAATTTTCAAGTGAGGTTTAAAAATTAGAATACGGTAACACTTGGTTCTTGGAGTTTGGATTAAAAGTAGGGATTAATTCGGTCTATGGAAGCACCAGCAGAGGCGAAGATATTGCTGGAAGAGCAAAAGAGGCAGAGTGAGGCCATCCAAAGGAGAATCAGAAATTGCAGGAAGGACAGCAAAGCAAGGAAAAACAGCGCGTACTACTGCAATCGCATAACGGAGTTAGAAGCCTTGTTGAATGTATTCAATAGCAACAACGAGGAGTTGTTAAAGTTTAAGGACTGTTGGGGTGACAAGGAATACTTTACCAAGGATTACGCGTTACACGTCAACGGTTTGACACGAGACTGGTTGACTAAATTCAAGTTGGATTTAGAAAAGCTGGAAGCACAGGAGGATAGTCCTAGTTCGCAGGAGGACAAGGCTCGAGACAAGCTTAGGTCTCTGCAAACTGAGGTAAAATTGTTCGCAGAGAAATTGTTTGAACAATTGGAAGCGGCAACCAGCAAGAGTGAAGCCCAGGTACTCTGGAGATTAGCGAGAGACGGTGGAAACCTGTCAACTCTGGAAGCAGCAGACCAAGCGTTAGCTACTATTCAGAGTCGGACGGAAGAAAAATTTTTCCAAGTCTTCAAAGATACTGAAGAATTGAAGATAAATATGGAATTCCTCGAAAATAAAACTAGAGTACTTTCTAGGCAACTCCGGGAAACTGAGGAAGCCGCATCGCATCTGGAGAAGGAAAACTTGGAGCTCAAAAGAATCGGGGCAACCACTAAGCCAGCAAGAGTGAGATCGGTTTCAACCTCTCAAATTCAAACGCAGACAGTACTTGCTCTGCCACCAGAGGTTCGCTGGCCGGAGTATTTAACTCCGGAAGGGATAGGTCGTGTGGTAAAGCCTAGATTAATATTGACTGGAGAAAGTGAAGCGGAGTTTTTATTTGACGCATCGGAAATCGGTGTCGAGCCATTTTCTCCAGGAAGTTCAATAGATAATAAGAATCAGGTTTATCCGTCCAACGAGCCAGAATCAGAGCTGCAAAGTCCCAATACAGTGTGTGATATTTCGCCTGTACGAGCAAACGGTCGAAGACTAATAAGTTTGAGTCCGTCGCTAGTTAAATATATTTCAGATCCAAGGGGAGTGAATCTGGAAAGCACACAAAAGGATAACTCTTAAATTTTACCGGTCATAAATAATAAAGGAATACGTAAAATGGGTATCGAGGATATCTCCAAGGCCGTGTCCAGGCTAGTACCTGTGTTTACTGGTGCTGCTTCAGCAGATTTAAGGTCAGAGCTCAGTAGGTTCATTCAAGATTGTGAACTTGCAAAGCGGAGCATAAGCCCTGATGAGTTACAGGATTTCTTCGACTGCATAAAGCAAAGGTTATTTCGACATGCGTACAACCTTGTGCTGCCAAAACAATTCGCCAGTGTGAATGAGCTCTATGGACTTCTGAAGAAAACTTATCTTAAGGAGAGAACTCTGGAAGACATATCCCAGGAGATTAGAATCGGGAAACAACTGGCAGGGGAAGACATTCGCGCCTTTGCCAGGCGTTTGGAGTCACTTCGGATGTTGGCCCAAGAAGTAGTCAAAAATAAGTACGATGGCGTTGGTGATACCGCGTTATTATACGAAGTTGACAAGTCAGTGTTAACGACTTTCGTAGTGGGGCTCCGCAATTCCGCTCTAAAAATTCATATGCTGAATAGCAAAACAGGAAATCTGGAGGAATTGGTAGAAGAAGCAATTCGAGCGCAAGTCCTTGTAGAACGGAGTACGGCCGGATTGGGGGAGATACATATGTTTGAAAATAGACAGAACAATTTAACTGCCGCTGTCATGGATAGAGAAGGAATTAATTTCGTCCCAAGCGTGTACAGAGGAGCATATAATCCCGGTGTCTCCGACAGCAGAGCCGCGTGTCAGAGAAATCCGCACAGGGAGGTTGTACAGAGGGCTCCCACATGTTCGTTCTGCCATAAGCCAGGTCATACAAGGGATGAATGTATTACACGCAAGAATACGCCCTATTATATGGAGTGCCAAACATATGGTCATGAGGAAGGTAGACAGTGCCAAATAGATAATAAATGGGATCAAAATGAAAGGCAGCCGGGTACGAGGCGCTCGGATCCACCCTTAAGGGACAGCAGGGGCAGTAGTCCTCGAGTCAATTCAACGGAAGGGAACAACCAAGGAAGAAATCCTTTTAGCACTGGGAATGGTCAGCAGCGGCCAAATTGGAATACTAGAGGAGAACAAAGGTTAGGCAACACCCAACAAGGGTTGAAATGCTTTTCATGTGGTCGGATGGGACATTGAGCTGCGGAGTGCAGGGATAGGCAGTTTCAACAGAGGAACCAGGGAAACTTCCAGCGGCCCAGTCGAGGCCAATAGACTGGAAAGCCAAAAGAAAGCAAGCAACAGTTAGGCCGGAGGTACGTGTGACTGGTAAGGTAGGGAGTACAGTCCAGGAAAAGGAGGAGCAAGAGACTCTCCAATACCACGTACCAAGTATTGTAAGAACAATGGTTCAAGTTACGGAGGAGCAAGAGTCTCTCCGGGAGAAAATGTTTGATTGCGCACTGATTTGGGTAACTGTAGTGATTCTAGTACTTAGATTAAGTTTCAATAATATTAGAGAGTATAGGCCAATCGCCGCGTACGTGGTACGAGGATGTATAGTTAAGGTATTAGCGGTAATTTTGAGGGAGTATAGGATTGCAAGGCATAACTGCGGTGCATGGAGGAGAAAATTGGAAGAGTTGGAAGTAGATACGCGTCCATTTTGGAGTCAAAATGGCGTTGTTTCGTTGTGAGCAGGGTAGGAGATGCTTTCATTGAGATACCCTGCAAGGAGGCAGCTAGTGGAAAGCTAGTGCTTTTGGTAGATTCAGGGGCGGATACTAGCCTCGTAAAATCTAGTGTTTTACGGAAAGGACTAGTTGTTAACCCAAAAGATGTAAGAATGCTTAATGGAGCGTTCGGGGGTTGCATCAGAACACTGGGGTCACTCAAAATAGGGCACAGTAAAGTTAAGGGAATGATTTTTAGAGTGCACGCAGTCGAATTGGATAGGGAAGGTATCCCGGCCGATGGGATAATTGGCCGCGATAATCTCTGGGGCCGCACCATACTGGATGCGCTACAAAAACAGTTATCATTTTATGATGATAATAAGAATAGAATCCTTACTCTCCCATTAAAGTCATGGCAGGAAGGAACCGTGAATAGGGTTAAGAATTGTATAGAGGTAGTGAACGCAAGGTCAACCAGAGTAGTTACTATGCGTGTAAACACGAAACTTAGGACTCTTGTTTTGCACAAGCAGCAGCTAGCGGACGGCGTATATATGGGAGAGACCATAACGCACGTTAACAAGGGTAAAGTGTACGCTTGTGTACTAAATGCATCAGAAGAGGACTACTATATGGATAAGGATTTTAGGCCTACGTTCACTAGTTATGATAGTTTTAAAGAACCGAGTTATGGATCGGTTAATCAAATTAAGCAGGTAGATATAAGAAAGAGAATGGAGAGAGTGCTAGAATCACTAAAGTTAGACCCAAGCGTAAATTCGGAAGAGAAGGCATCAATAGAAGCCATTTGTATGTCATTCCATGACATATTTTTGCTGGAAGGAGACCAGTTAACATATACACCAGAGGTAGAGCATGAAATAACTACTAGGGTGGATCAAGCACCGATTAACCAGAAGCAATACAGATTGCCACAGGCTCACAAAGATGAGGTAAATAGGCAAGTGGAAGGAATGTTAAAGGATAACATTATTTCGCCGAGTATCTCGCCTTGGAATTCACCAATAATTTTGGTGCCAAAGAAGGGAGGTGCTCACGGTCAGAAGAAGTGGAGAATGGTCGTTGATTTTAGGAAATTGAACGACGCCACTATCAAGCAGGTGTTCCCAATACCAAAGATAGAAGAGATACTGGATCAATTGGGACACAGTAGATATTTTTCTACACTTGATTTAGCGAGTGGCTACCACCAAGTTCTGGTGGATACCCAAGATAAGCAGAAAACCGCGTTCAGCACCGGTTTAGGCCATTATGAGTTCAATAGAATGCCGTTTGGATTAACAGGAGCACCGGCTACCTTCCAACGGCTAATGAACCATGTGCTAACAGGCTTACAAGGGTTAGATTGTTTTGTGTATCTCGATGATATTGTAATTTATGGGAAGAACTTGCAGCAGCATTCGCAACGCTTGCGCAAGGTGCTCCAGAAATTACGAGAACACAATTTGAAATTGAACACGGAGAAGTGTCAATTTTTGCGAAGAGAGGTGGTTTATTTAGGCTATCGTTGCTCAGAAGCAGGAGCACTGCCTGACCCGCAGAAGGTGGAATGCGTTAGAAATTTAGCGGTTCCAAGAAACAAAAAAGAAGTGCAAGCATTCCTAGGACTAGCGAACTATTATAGAAAGTTCGTTGAAGGACTAGCCGGAATTGCTTTGCCCATTAATAAGTTGCTACGAAAAGAAGCAAAGTTCGAATGGACAGAGAGATGTCAGCAAGCATTCGAGAGGCTAAAGGAGATAATTAGCTCGCCACTAATTTTGGCGTACCCCGACTTTGAGCAAACTTTTTTGTTGACCACTGATGCTAGCAATGAAGCATTAGATGCAGTATTGTCACAAGGGGAAGTCGGTAATGACCGACCAATAGCATTCGCAAGCAGAGCGCTTAGCGACACGGAGAAGAGATACTCCACAATAGAGAAGGAATTTCTAGCCATAGTGTGGGCTACGAAGAATTTTAGAGCATATCTGCTAGGACGCCCATTTAAGATATATACTGATCACCAGCCGTTGAGAGGCATAGCCAATTTGAAAGACCAAACGTCTAGGCTAGCTAGGTTCAGACACAAATTGTCTGAGTATGATTTTGAAATCATATACAAACCTGGGAAAAAGAATCTGAATGCCGATGCACTCAGCAGAGTACCGCAGGCACAGAGAGTATCAGTAGTGCAAACGAGGTCCAAAGCACGGTCAGATAAGGAGAAGGCCGAGAGAATGCAAAAGGATAAAGTTGATGCTACAATAGATGTTAGCAAGACGGGTGAAGATGCCCACGAACAAAGAGCCATCAGTGTGGAATGGCTGGAGGATATAAAGGATATCCAGGCTGTGTTAAAGGGTTTCCATGCTTCGCCTCTAGGACACCAGGGATTCTGGAAAACCCATGACAGAATTAGGCGAGTATACGGATGGAAGGGTATGCTCAAGGACATTAAGAAATATATAAAGAGTTGTCCAAAATGTCAGGCCAACAAAAGTTCAAGGCTGACAAAGATGCCAATGGTGTTAACTGACACACCAAAACAGCCATTTGATAAAGTTCATATGGATATTGTAGGTATTTTACCTGAGACAGTTTCGGGAAATAAATACATTTTGACGTTCCAAGATGATTTCTCAAAGTATATGGCGTGCGTGGCTATACCCGATGCTGAAGCAGGTACGGTGGCCAAGGCATTCTTTGATGAAATTATAGCACGATACAACATACCTAAGGTTTTAATAACCGACAATGGTTCCAATTTTGTATCGAAACTGTTCTCGGAAACATGTAAAATGCTGGGAATCAAGAAGTTGCACATAACACCATATCATCCACAGGCGAATGGATCACTGGAACGTAGTCATCGACCTCTGGCCGAGTACTTGCGCAGTTTTGCCAAGGAAGGCGGCTCGAATTGGGATCAATGGTTAACCACTGCAATGCATGTACACAAAAATACGGTACATGTATCAATGAAGCAGACTCCGTTCAGGACGCTCTACGGGTTTAATTTTAATATGCCAGCAAATCTGAAGCGCAAGTGTGCGCCGGTGTACAATGCTGATGACCCTAATAAAATACAAAAGCTACAGCGAGCGCACGAGTTGGTCAGAGAAAACCAGGATTGTGCTAAACGAGTAGCCAGGGAGGCCTATAACAAGGTACTAGACCCAGTCGTTTTGAACGTGGGTGATCAGGTACTCATGAGGAATCAAGCCAGGAGAAACAAATTCTCACCTGTGTGGATAGGTCCGTATATGGTAGCAGAGATCCGAAGCCCAGTTACAACTGTCGTAACGATTAAGGGCAAGAATAAAAAGCTACATAATAATTTGTTGAAATTATTCCACGTTAGACCACACACCTAATTCATGTGTCAATAGTGTTTTACAAGTTTTTTTTTTTTTTTTTTTTTATTTCATATATTTATTTATTGTGTCTTCTAATCTTAGACTAACAATAAGTAAGCATATCTTACAAACTAAATAATAAATATTAATACACCTTGCCAATGCTTAGTGCTTTTTAGTAATCACAATGTTATATGTTAGTTACTGTAATAAATGTTATATTAGTTTTTGTACATGATTAAGGTGTCGATGTTAGTTGTGCTGGTGATTTCGTACGTTTTAGGCGACTTGGAACCCTATTACATGCTAGTATCCTAGCTAGATGATTTGGGTGCTCTTTGATTTTTTGCGCATATTTTAAGTTGGCGTCGAAGATTTCCTTTTTTACGAGTGGAATGTTCAGATCGTTGTGAATATTGGCATTCTTTATGAACCAAGGAGCCCCAGTGATGGTTCTTAGAATTTTGGACTGCGCTCTTTGAATAAGTTCTATGTTAGAGTTGCTTGCGCCGCCCCACAACTGGCTACCGTAAGTCCAAATTGGTTTTATGATGGCTTTGTACAGCAGTGCTTTATATTCTAGGCTCAACCTGGAATTTTTGTGCATGAGCCAGTGTAGGCTATTTGCTTTCAAAGTCATTTGTTTTTTTTCGATGTGGCGCTTCAATGTCAAACGTGAGTCAAGATGAATTCCTAGGTACTTCACCTCCTTTGCTTGAGGAATAGGAATGTTGTTGAGTTTTATCGCTGGACATGTACCTTTTTTATAGTAAAGGTAATATGCGTACTTTTCGATTCATTAACGTTTATTCGAGAGTCAGCCAACCAATTTGTTACTAGGACCAGATGATCTTCTAAGTCACGGGATGCGATTTTGGGATTCGGATGAATGCTAAGGATAGCTGTATCGTCTGCGAAAGTTGCTGTTGTTAAATATTTGTTGGTAGGCAGATCTGAGGTAAATAGTAGATACAACACCGGACCTAGCACGATTCCTTGTGGTACTCCAGCTTTGATGTCAAAGCTTTTAGAGTAAGCATTATTGTACCTTACCTTGAACTTTCTGCCCCGCAGATACGATTCCAATATTTTGTGTACTTTTGTGGGCAACAGCTTTTTTATTTTGTAAATAAGCCCCAGGTGCCAGACCTTGTCAAATGCCTGCGCCACGTCTAAAAAGATGGTTGAACAATATTGCTTTTTGTCGAATGCGTTTTTTATCTCGTTCACTATTCGATGAACCTGCTCTATTGTACTATGGTGTTCGCGGAAGCCAAATTGGTGAGTGGGAATAGTGCGTTTTTCGTTTATATGTGGCATTAGTTTTGCAAGAAAAAGCCTTTCTAGGAGTTTTGATAAGATAGGCAGGAGGCTAATCGGTCTATATGATGACGATTGGGAGGGGCCTTTTCCTGGTTTCGGGATCATTGTGATTACTGAGACTTTCCAGGCATTAGGAAAGTATCCTAAGCGCAACAAGCCATTAAATAGTGAAGTAAGTAAGATGATGGCCATTTGGGGTAACTCCTTTATCATTTTTCCAGTAATGAGGTCGTGTCCTGGAGCTTTGTTAAGAGCAAGGTTACTAATCGCATTACTTACTTCTTTTGTTTTTAATTTAATAGGCGAGCATGTTGTATCTGGCGAGGGGATTAATATTAGGTTATTGGTATTGCGAGGTGGGTTGGGGGTAAAAACATATCTTAAATGTTATGCGAAAACAGCAGACTTTTCATCATCGCTTCTTGCCCAGTTTCCGCTTTTTGTACGAATCGGTGGAATTCCGCGTGTAGGTGGTTTCATTTCTCTGACAGCTTTCCACAGAGAGTAGTTGGTGACGTCAGTCGGAGAAATATTTTGGATATATTGGTTCAGACAACGATCTGATTCTAGACGCAAGGCTTTTCTCAAGTTTCCACTGGCAATAGATAACTTCCGTTTTAGGAAAGGGGACCTGGATTTTTGCCATTCACGACTGTCCTCCTTTTTTCAGTAAGGAGAATATCAATTTGGGTTGAGATTTGTTGGCGCCGGATACTGTTGCAGTTGTTATCACGCTTGTGCGCAGAGTGGCGCACAGCTAATCTTAGGGTCGAGGTAAATTGTTCCAGAAATGTTTCAATGTCCTCATTAGTTTTGAGACGTGGGTTTAGGCTGAGATGACTACTGATGTATTTTCTGTTTTTCAGCCAGTTAGTTTTAGTGGGTGTGAATTCGTAGGTAGGGCGTAACTTTTTGTTCAGATGTATTATAATAGGAGAGTGATCTGAAGAGAGGTCGTTGAGGTGTTCTACTTTGAGTTGCTCTCGTTTTAGGTTTCTAGCAACTCCAAAATCAATAAGGTCAGGTATCTTACGTGGGTCTGTCGGCCAGTACGATGGTTGTCCTGAAGAGATAATATCAATCTTGGTGTCAGAAAGCATGCAGTTATTACATTGTTTTCCTTTTGGTGCTGTTAGCTGTGAGCCCCAATAAGTGTGCTTGGCATTGTAGTCGCCAGCAGCTAGAAAAATTGTTCCAAGTGTGGAGAAAAAGTCTGAGAACTGGTTACTTGTTATTTTAAATCTAGGTGGGCAGTACACAGCGGATATTGTTAAGTTATCCTCCCATCCGTCCAGACAAACTGATGTTGCTTGTAGGTAGTCCTTGTTGTATTCTTCCATAACGAAGTGTTTTATTCTTTGTTTGATTAGGATTCCAGTGCCACCATGGGCTTTACCAGCGAGATGCTTTGTATCACAGAATTTATATTATATGTATGTAAAAATTATGTTTATCGGTTAGATGGGTTTCGGATATAAGAAGTATGTCGATTTTATTAGTGAGTAAAAATTTGTTGATTTCTAACTTGTGCTGGCTTACACCGTTTGCATTCCATTGACAAATCTTAAGTACGTTCATTTCGGAGATAGCAGAAGCTGCATGAGCTGGTTTTGGTTTCTCATCATTTCTTGAATCATTGTTTGTATGGAGGTCATGAACTGCGTCATACATTGTGTGAGCGTTGCTACCATTCCTTCAAAATTATGCAGATTTGAACCGGTCCCGGACTGCTGATCCATCCCTAACTTAAGTACCCCTGCATACGTCGTCCCTGTGTCGGGGTATGGAATTGACTTCTGTGGTTGTGCAATGGGCGGTATATTTGGACTAGGTTTAGTGCGCTTATTCTTTAACTGAGGGTCATTGTTCTTAATTTCCTGGTATACAGGACAACCTCTATAGTTGGCAGTATGGTTACCACCACAATTACTGCACTTTCTAGCAGCTCTGTCAGTTTTAGTCTTCGTACATTCTGATGTGGGGTGTAAATCACCACAGGCAACACATACACTACGAAGAGTGCAATAGGACCTTGTGTGCCCCAATTCTTGGCAATTAGAACATTGAACTGGGCCGTTTCGTTTGAGAGGCTCCTCCACAGTAATTCTGCGATGCATAAGATAGCGGAGATTATAAATTCCATGCACTTCTCCGTTTTTAAGCTTTTGGGTTTCAGGCTCCAATTCTACGCGAAACAATGGCTGAGGGATTCTGTTGCGATTTATTATATTTATAATAGAGCGGGCAGCGAACCCTGCTTCATGTAGTGCTTCTTTGACTTCAGCAGGGGGAATATCGGATTCAAGTCCCTTTATGACAATGGTAAGGCCTTTGCTACTTTTAAGCTGATAGGTGTAGTAGCTTTTTTTATCATTGTCGAAGTTTTTTATAACCACTCTGTAGTTGCTCTCACTATGTATTTGGATTTTTGTTTCTTGGATATTTCCTTTAACAAGAGGGGTGACTTGGAAATTTTTAGGACCAATGAGCTCGGTAAGCTTTGCAACTAATTTACTGGAGTTACGTTCTGGTAGGTAAATGGGAGGTGGATTGAGTATAATATTAGGTGCGTCTGTCTCCTCAGCACTTTGAAGTAGTGCGAAGCGATTATTACTAGAGGTTAGGCTCTCGCTAGTTTTGCTGATTTTTGCGATGCTAGTTTTGATTGCACTTGATTTTGGGCTTCGCTTGCGCTTGTTAAAAGGATATACCTATCTAAACCAGTTTGTGTTGTTCCACTTTTCCCTGCTGGGTTGCTTGACAAATTTTTGGTTGAGTGGTTTGCATTGATGGTTGGTGTGAGTACATTTTCAGTGCGCTCAGCCACTGTTGGCGAATTTGTTCTAGCACGATCGGACGAGTGAGAGAGAGACGTGGGTGGAACCTGTTTGCACTCTTTAGTTATGGACGCCGTTGGGCTGGGTGTTGAACATTGAGCGCTCCAAGAGGGCGCATGCGCAGAGAGTGCCAGAGACACTTCTGCACATTGGTTCTGGTTTGAGTGCGAACTGTGTGTACTTGCATTGTTAAGTGCAGTCGCAATTGAACGCTGTGGAGTTGCAGTCGCACGAGGGCCGCTGCCCGGCCGCTCGCCGTTGTGGGACATGCTACCTCCGCTCGCTTGTCTCTGTTTTGCAGGCAAATGTGTTGAGCGAACCACATTCGTCGTCAAACCGCTATCGACAGTCATGCCGAGAACATCCGACCTTGCATTGGGGAGAGAAGGTAACATACTGTACTCACTCAGTTCCGCGATTACCGGACGCTGCTGGGAAAGCGACTGAGGAAGATCAGGTGTTGGTGCAAGTGCAGGCACACTATGAGAGCGCATGCGCTGAACAGGAGAGCGCAATACGCTCATCCACTGACCGCTATAGTTCCGCTTCTTTATTAGAAGCTAACACAAATTCAAATTTTAAGTTTAAAAACTGATATTTGATATTTCGCACAAACTCCTTTTGCCAATTTCACTCACTGACTTTTATTATGCGTCTATTTCGCTAGGCTTAAAACTTAAATTATTCCACTTTAAATCACAATATAATTGAGGAGCAACCGAAAAACACATCCGAACTCTCACGCTACCACACGGTTCGTTTTACAAGTGTAAACACAAGAATAATAACATGAACAAGTACGTGTGTGAATCCAATAATCCAATCCGTAACAAGCTAAGAGGGCTAGTTGAGAATGGATAGTAGTAAAATCGAAATTAGGTTAGATAGACTAAAGTTTGCTTGTATTGTGTGTATTAAGTTGTGTTAATTGAGAGAAAATCTGGAGCTATAGGCTAGCTGACAGCGGTTAGAAAGCTAGCGTAAAATTGGCGGAGCTTCAGCGCAGTAGCAAGTAGGGTAGTGTTAATACCGAGGGGGTGCCTGTATGTTTCGTATGCATTCATAGAGGGGTTTTCCACACTAGAGGTGTTATGAATATACACGAAACCAGGAGATTTTTTTTTTAAGAAATGAATTGGGTCATGCTATTGACAACGGAAATACATGGTCAAGGATATTTAGATATTCTCGATTATGGTAAGAAAAAAAAAGAAGATAAAAGGTCGGTCGATGGTGGATGTTAGTGTAAAATAGTGATAATGATAATGTAGCAATAATATAACCATAATGATTATTTAAATATTTAGAGAATTAGAAATATTTATTAGATAAGTTATTATAGCGATTACTACAGTATATGTGTAAGGCAGCTGTGTTCTTGGTAGCCTATTTGAGAATTCCAGCGAAATGCAGCGAAACCGCGGAAGTGCGGGTGGAACCCTTGGCAGAAACGGACCTGATTTTGGAATCACTGGATAATGTTTGGTTCTCGAAAGACGAGTGGGTGGTGATATCGGAGTTTCGCGATGCTGATCTGGAGCCAGTACTGAAGAAACTAGAAGACTTGCAAAAGAAAACAATGGAGCTTTGCGAGTTAAGAGCAAATACGGCAGGATCTGACAGAAGTAAGAGAGGGTGTGAGATAACGGAAGCGGAATCGATAATAGCGAGGCTCAGACGAAACGAGCAAGCTATGTCATTTCGGGGTAGCAAACAACGCGCAGCAAGTTGACTCTGATCTTGTGGGTTGTGGTTCAGTGCTTTAATCTAATTATTTGTCAATTAAGTGCTGAACGAGTTCCAAAATCTAACATTTTTGTAAATAGTCCGGGACTCCGCGATACGCACAATACTCCTGAGTATATCAGACGAAAATTACCTCCACAAACGTGCTATTGAACATGATTTCTGCTATGGCATTATTATTGGGCAGAACGCCGAGCTGGATAAATACATAGTATTGCATTTGGCTAAGAACGGGGAGGAGGATAATGACCTGCTATTTGCAACCAACGAGTTGGATAGCAACTCTCAAGGATCTGCAAATCAATTGGATATTGACACACAAGCCCTGACGAGTCAATGAGTCGGCGCATGCAGAATGACACCAGGCTCCCTTGCAGTTATTGCACGAGACAGGAAATTGCCAATGAACACACATTCAAAGAAAGCAAACGGCTTTTCAGCGAATTGAACAATTTACTTATACAGGGCAATCATTTCTGCAACTCCGTTGAAGACGTCGCTAATGCTGATTACGTATTTTTGGTCTACTCTACGTTCACCCAGACAGCCACCTGCGAACCGTATACTCAGACTTTGAACGGCGGCACATTCTCGCCAATGGAGTGTCGTTTTGTCCGGAAACCGTTCCGAGTGGTACATTTTTGATCGCACTCCTCGTTTTAAAAGGGAGGGATCGCCGCGATCATAACGCTGGCAGTGATCGTTTATATTCTGCCAGTTAAGGATACCCACAACGAGAACCACAACCAACGGCGCAGCACAACAACCATACCGACAACGGCAGCCGACAACCGGATCATCAGTTAGCAGAAGTATAACGTAAGATTTTTGGTATAAATATCATAGCGGAATATAAGATTTAAGTATGAGAATAAAATGTATTGTACGCCAGTGAGAAAAGAGTCGATGAAAGACCAAATATAAAAAGGGGAAAAATATAAAAGAACAAAATAGAACAAAAGAGCAAAAAAAAACTATAAAAAAAAGTCATAGCAAAGTAAAAAAGAAAAGAAAAAACGAAAAAAAAGAAATTTATTCAAAAACAAAAAAGAAAGAACATAAAGAAAAGAATAAAAAAAAAGGGAATAGAAAGAACCCAAAGTATAAAATAAGGCGGATTGAAAAAAAAAAAGAAAGAAAAAATTAATCATACACATGTATTGATTTAAGAAAATGCACTGACTGTTTGAAGTGCAGAAATAAATGTAAACTTTCATTAGAAGTTAGTTGCACTAACTTCTTTTAGAAAGAGGGGAGGGATGTTGTGAGTTAGAACCAAACTACCTACGTGTAGTTTACTCACAGCACCGACTCCTAATAGATGCCACACTATGTTGGATTAGCATGTGCTAAAACTGTGTTATGATAAGGCATACTTCTAGGGTCTAAGTATTTTAAGTCAATGTGATCTGTGTAACGTTCTCATGTAAGCTTTTAGGGTATTACAGTTCCGCAATCGAGTCGACGAGGGCAGCGTAATGCACCGTCGCCACTTTCGAAGTAGGTCGGTAGGCTTGACCAACTGACACCAATTAGCAGGTGCGGAACTGGAACACCAGAAAGGTCAGTTCACAGACTGAGATAGATGTTTAAAAAATAGTATATAAGTATTAGGTTTGGTAAGAATAAATGTCTCTTGTGTTTTGAAACTGAAAAGCAATAAGTGTTTGAATTCAACGTTAGGGCTCTTAAGTTTTCAGCCACGCGCCCGAAAGAACTGCGACAGGACGTCACCCGCCAAGCAAGGACGCGAGATCCCCAACAATGGTGAGACCAATCATCACCTATGGTTCTGTAGCCTGGTCAAATAGAGTCAGACTTAAGACAGCGAAATCTGCATTAAATAAAGTACAACGCCTTGCCTGCCTTACATCTAGTAATTCAAGACTCTGTTAGGAAATCTCTTACCAGAATACAAGAAATTATTTCGAGAGAATCAAATTACACCCAAAATATATGGGGTAAAAATTATACTCAAGAATTCGGTATACTAAAATCTCACAAGGATTTTATGCCAAGAAAATTCAATTTTGCACACAAATACTGTACAATGATGAGTTGCAAATAAGAATGGAAAGGTCTAACTGAGACTTATAAAATTAGAGAAAATTCCCTCTTATAGTATACTGACGGTTCTAAGAAAATGGACAGAACTGGGGCAGGAGTATTTGGTCCTAGAACCAACTACTGGGAACCAATGGGTTCTTTTCCAAGCATTTTTCAAGCGGAAATTCACGCTATTGAAAGATGTGCGCAGATCAACATTGACAGGAAGTATCGGGGGAAAAACATCGTGATACTATCTGATAGTCAAGCAGCACTCAAGAGTCTGAGCTCACCCTGAGTGAGGTCTAAAACTTGTGTGGTACTGTATTGGGAAGCTAAACTCCCTAGGCTGTATGAAAAAGTTATTTCTAATGTGGGTACCAGGCCACATAGGAGTAGAAGGAAATGAGAAGGCTGATAACTTAATTAGGAAGGCTGCGGCCTCTCACTTCAACGGCCCTGAACCCTTCTGTGGACTATCATCCAATACCATTGGAGAGCTGCTGCAGAAGTGTACAGATGCAAAATGAAGTCAAACCTGGAAAACTCTTCCGGGATTAAGACAGTCCAAAGCTCTTCTGGGAGATTTTAATCCTAAAAGAGCTAAGGACTGAATAAATATGCCTCGGAGTAAATTAAGATTCATCACAGGCATTTTAAGCGGACATTGTAGACTGTAACGACTCGTTTTCGCTGGGGTAAAAACTCAGCGGGTTCCAGGTTCGCTTACAGAAATTTATTCCAATAGTATTAGTTTTAATAAGTGTTTTTATTTATTTTTAAAGTTTATACTTATTTCCTATACATATATATATAATTATTTTTATTTATACCCTACTCTGTGTGCTCGTGGTAGTGTCCGTGGTTTGTACTAGTGTCCCAGGGAGAGTCGGTCAAAACCATAAACTCCTGGCTCTGTCTGCGTTGCGTATGTGTCCCAGGGAGAGTCGGTCAAAACCATAAACTCCTGGCTCTGTCTGCGTTGCGTATGTGTCCCAGGGAGAGTCGGTCAAAACCATAAACTCCTGGCTCTGTCTGCGTTGATTTATTGTCAATAGTCAAAGTAACTAACTACGAAGCTTGGTGCGTCTCTAGGAGCTTGGTGCGTTGTGTACTTACGGAGCGATGCTGGATCAAAGAGACTCACTGTCTGGTTCACTCCGCTTATATAGCGAAAGCTTGCCATGGGATCAGTGCTGGTTGTTGTTGTGGTCCAGTTGTCCTTAGGCCACCTTCAACTTCTGCTGGTTAACCACCTTGTTGTAATTCCTCTAGTTGTCCATCATAGTTGTTGCTTGCAGTAGTGTGGCCTGATCGCTGCTGTTAGTTGTCGCTTTGCTGTTGTTGGAGAAACGTTTCTTCGTACTCTGCCTGTTTACAGCTTTGCGTTTACGATCGGTTAGCGTGTGTGTGGCGCGCTCTTGTTTTCCTCTGTGTTTCGCCTTCGGTCGCTATAGTGTTGTTGTTGTTGTTAAAATATTGGTTCACACTCCGCCTGCTTACGGCTCTGTGTTTACGATCGGTGCGCTCTCGTTGTCATCCGTGTTCCGCCTTCGGTCGCTGTACTGTTTTTGTTGTTAAAATATTGGTTCATACTCCGCCTGCTTACGGCTCTGTGTTTACGATCGGCTCGCGTATGTGTGGTGCGCTCTCGTTGTCATCCGTGTTCCGCCTTCGGTTGCTGTGCTGTTGTTGTTGTTATAAATATTTCTTCGTACTCTGCCTGTTTACAGCTTTGCGTTTGCGATCGATTGGCGTGTTTCTGTTTCTCCGTGTTCCGCCTTCGGACGCTGTAGTGTTGTTGTTGTTGTTATACATATTTATTTGTACTCCGCCTGCTGAATGCTTTGTGTGTGTTTCTCTCTCCGTGTTCCGCCTTTGGTCGCTGCACTGTTCAGTAGAAATGTTTGCTTGCTGTTTCTTTTTCCTTTATAGCCGTACTAGTCCCTCTTGATGTTCTTTGTACTATTAGGCCGTCGTCGTCGTCAGTCTAACCCTTTCGGTTTCTGAGCTCCTCACAACCTGTACGTTTATTGGTCCGATCGTCTGTGCGTAAATGTTTTGTTATACTTGTCCGCTGTCTTTGTTGTTGCATTTAGCGTGGGAGGTGGTTACCTTTTTAAGTTGCATGATATCGGGGATGGTTTCATGCTTGAATATTGTTGGTGGTTATCTATATATATAAAATACAATAGTATGTTTGTATGTTTGTCCTCTATAGACTACTGGACCGATTTTTACCAAACTTTATATACATGCTCTATGGGGCGTGAGGAGTGTTTCTGTGTAGTTTGAAGTTCGTCCGACAGATGGCGCAATATTTAGTATTTTTGGGCAACACTGTTTTGTAGATAACAAATCGAGGTGACAGACAAGCTGTCATGAGAAGACAGATAACGAAGAAAAATGACTTAGATAAGTTAGAGGAGCAGCACGGTCACTAAGTAAGAAAAGGAGAAACAGCGAACTACTGTGCATCATTTTGCATATTACTTTTAATATTTAAGTGTATATCAACAATTTTGATCAAAAATGCCACCGAAAAGAGCTTCAATTGGAAGATTTACAGCAGGTGCACAACGCAAAACAGAAAGAAGGGCAGCCGAAACGCCCGAAACCCGTGAAGTGCGTTTAGAATCAAGCCGTCTTACAGTTCAACAGTCAAGAGCAGAAGAAACACCAGAACAACATACAGCACGGCTAGAACAACTTCGAACCAGAGCAAGTACATCAAGAGATGCACAATCGAGACAAAGAATGGATTTGCAGTTGGCGGCATTCAATTATGACAAAAACTATGACTACAGTAATCATCCGTATGTTGTGATTGGGTCGATGAACACCCTTTGTTTGTACTGCCGAGCATTGAAATTTAAAAAGGAATCACCGGGCATGTGTTGTTCCAATGGTAAAGTTCAGTTGTCACCGCTGGTTGAGCCACCTGAACCACTTAAAAGCTACGTTTCTGGCACCACAGCATTGTCCAAACATTTTTTGAAAAGCATTCGGAAATACAATTCGAGCTTTCAAATGACTTCGTTTGGAGCTACAAACAGTGTTAGCAATACAGGTTTGTCTGCTTTTTTGGTTTACATAAAAAATACATAAAAAAAATATTTTCCCAGGTTTTATGCCAACATTTAAAGTGCAAGGACAAGTTTACCACCAAATCGGTTCGCTTCTTCCAATGCTAGATGAAGATGCCAAGTTTTTGCAAATTTATTTCACAGGAGATGAAGAAGAAGAAGTTAATCAACGTTGCGCTGCCATCAATGGAACAAAACGTGAAATTATTTCTAATTTGCAACGATTATTTCACCAGCATAATCATTTGGTGATGATTATAAAGTCATTATAAGAGCCGATAAAACACCATCCGATGAGCATGAACGACGCTTTAACGCTCCAATGATGAACGAAGTGGCAGTCGTTATGGTTGGAACGGAATTCAATCGGCGAGACATCATAATTCAGAGACGAAATACAAATTTGCAACGCGTCTCTGAAACACACCGATCGTATGATGCTCTTCAGTATCCAATATTATTTTGGCAAGGTGAAGATGGATACCATTTAAACATCATGCAGATAAACTTTGTCACAGCTGCAGCAACAACTAAAAAGGTTTGTTTTTTTATTTTGAAGTACATATTTTTTTAAATATATAAATGAGTTTGTTTGCTTATATCGGTAACAATTTATTTAACAAAACTATTTGTATAACAGGTTTCATGTATGGATTATTATGCATATCGCATTATGATAAGAGCTCAACAATCCAATCACATTTTGAAATGCCGTGAACTCTTTCATCAGTTCATTGTTGATATGTACGCCAAAATTGAAAGCGAGCGGCTTCTGTACATTCGTTTGAACCAAAACAAATTTCGTGTCGTACATTATATTCATTTGCGCGATGCAATTGCAAATGATGGAAACGCTGCCAACATTGGTCAAATGTGTATACTTCCAGCTTCATACACTGGAAGCCCAAGACATATGCATGAGTATGCTCAAGATGCTTTGACGTATGTTCGAAGATACGGGCGACCAGATCTTTTCATCACATTCACGTGCAATCCAGCTTGGTCGGAAATCAAAGATTTGCTATCGCCTGATCAGTCATCGCATCACAGACATGATCTGACAGCTAGAGTTTTCAAACAAAAACTAATGAAACTCATGGATCTCATCATAAAAAATCGTATTTACGGCGAAGTGCAATGCTGGATGTATTCGATTGAATGGCAAAAACGGGGCTTACCACATGCTCATATTTTAATTTGGTTGAAAGTAAAAATTGTTTCAACTCAAATCGATAGTGTTATATCTGCTGAACTACCGAACCAACAAGAAGATCCGATACTTTTTGACGTTGTATACAAGAACATGATTCACGGCCCATGCGGAGCATTGAATATGAATTCACCTTGCATGAAAGACGGCAAATGCACGAAAAGATATCCACGCGATTTGATTAATGAAACACAAACTGGTGAGGATGGATATCCAAAATACAGACGACGAAAACCAGAAGATGGAGGATTCACCACCACCATTAAAGTAAGAAACGTTGATATTGACATTGATAACAGATGGATTGTTCCCTACAGTCCAATACTTTCAAAAACCTTTCAAGCTCATATCAATGTGGAATATTGCAACTCCGTAAAATCCATTAAATACATATGCAAATATGTTAACAAAGGTAGTGACATGGAATTTTTCGGGTTTTCAAGTCGAAACGATGAAATCACTCAATTTCAGATGGGTCGTTACATCAGTAGTAATGAAGCTGTCTGGAGAATTCTTTGTTTCAGTATTCACGAACGATATCCAACTGTTCAACATCTTGCTGTTCATTTAGAAAACGGTCAACGTGTTTACTTTACCGAAGAAAATGCAGAAGAACGAGTAGCACAGCCACAAAATACAACACTTACGGCTTTTTTTCAATTGTGTCAAGCTGATAATTTTGCAAAAACATTGCTGTATCATGAAGTTCCAAAATATTTCACTTGGAACACAACACGCAAAATGTTTTGCAGGAGAAAGCAAGGCGCTGTTATTCCAGATTATTCTGATGTTCGTGCATCTGATGCTTTGGGTCGAGTATATACTGTTCATCCAAATAACGCTGAATGTTACTATTTAAGAATGTTGCTTCACACAGTCAAAGGTCCAACATCATTCCAAGCTTTGAAAACGGTTAATGAAGAAATATGTGAAACGTACAGAGAAGCATGTTATCGACTCGGCTTACTTGAAAACGATCAGCATTGGGACATAACATTGGCAGAAGCAGCTCTCACGTGTCTTCCGCCACAAATTCGCACACTGTTTGCTATAATTTTAACGACTTGCGCGCCTTCAGATCCAAAAAATCTTTGGGAAAAACACAATGAAAGCATGAGTGACGATATACTAAGACAAGCACGTACAACGAACCCTGATGTGGAAATCCAGTTTTCGGATGACATTTTCAATGAAGCACTCATACTACTTGAAGATAGATGTATTTCGATCAACAACAAAATTCTTTGCCAGCTTGGACTACCAGCACCGCGACGTGATCGAAACAATGTCCACGACAGAGATTTGCTACGTGAACGGCAGTATAATTTTGATGAATTGCGCCATTTTGTCCATGCTCAGAAACAACTGTTGACTGCTGATCAAAAAATAGTTTTTGAAAAACTTATGGAACACGTAGCAAACAAAAGAGGTGGAATTATTTTCCTTGACGCACCTGGAGGCACTGGAAAAACATTTCTGCTCAATTTGATACTCGCTGAGATTCGATCGAAAAATGAAATTGCACTTGCTGTAGCATCGTCTGGAATCGCATCAACTTTACTCGATGGTGGGCGTACAGCGCATTCAGCTTTTAAACTTCCATTAAATGTAAACCATACCGAAACACCAACATATAACATCGGAAAAAATACTGGAATGGCTGCAATATTAAAAACAAGCTCACTTATTGTATGGGATGAATGCACTATGGCACACAAGAAATCTCTTGAAGCTCTTGACCGTTCTCTGAAAGATTTCCGAGAAAATGATCGACCAATGGGTGGAGCTCTATTGCTTCTTGCTGGTGATTTTCGACAAACTTTGCCAGTGATACCAAAATCAACACCAGCAGATGAACTCAATGCATGTTTGAAAGCGTCATATCTTTGGAGACATGTAAAAAAACTTACATTGTCGACAAATATGCGTGTGCATTTACTTCAAGATGCTGCTGCACAAATATTCGCCAAACAGCTTTTGGATATGGGCGATGGAAAACTTCCGTATGAACCAACTACACGTGAAATATCTTTTCCGCTAAACTTTTGCCAAATGCAGTCATCAATTCAACATGTTGTGCAGAAAGTTTTTCCCGATATTGCAAATAATTTCAAAAACCATGATTGGCTTTGCGAACGAGCAATTTTGGCTCCGAAGAATGATGATGTCAACAAAATAAACCATCAAATTCAATTGAAGCTACCCGGTGAAGTTGTGAAGTACAAATCGATTGATACAGTTATAGATGAAAACCAAGCTGTTAACTATCCAATAGAGTTTCTTAACTCTCTGGAACCTTCTGGAATGCCACCACACATCTTAACTTTAAAACTTGGTTCACCAGTGATGCTCATTCGCAACTTAGATCCACCGAAATTGTGCAACGGAACAAGACTTGCAGTTAAAAAACTATCTCCAAATTTAATCGAAGCCACAATCATCAGCGGCAAATGTAAAGGAGAAGTGCTGATACCACGAATTCCTATGATTTCAACCGATTTACCATTCGATTTCAAGCGATTACAGTTTCCAGTGCGTCTTGCTTTCGCCATAACCATCAATAAGGCTCAAGGCCAATCGCTAAGTGTTGCTGGTTTGAACTTAGAAAATTCCTGTTTTTCGCACGGCCAATTATATGTTGCTTGCTCTAGAGTTGGAACGCCAAAAAATCTTTATGTTTACACACCTACCCAAAAAACTCAAAATATTGTTTATCCGCTAGCATTAAGATAAAGAAGTTAATAAATAAACAAAATTTAATTTTTTTCAAACACACTTATTTCATTTTATTAGCGGAACCAGACTTGCAGTGAAAATAAAATTTGAAGGCAAAACAACGTTTGCCCGGGTCGGCTAGTTTCTAAATAAAATATGGTGGACATCGTTATTTGTTTTTGGAGTTAACACGGTCTCTGGTGGTAGCATATAGTTTTTGTTGTATTCTTTGTAGGAGGTGTATGCGGAAAATACTTCTGATACTTTCCGTCTTTACAAGACTCAACTACCATTTGAACAAGTTGGGTATATCTTCAGATGCCATCTGTCGATTCTGTGGAGAAAGTGACGAAACCTCACTGCACCTGATCACAGACTGCGGACCATTGGCACACAAAAGACACAGGTGTTTTGGAGAATATATCTCAGATATGAGCAACATCCCTCATCTTGATTCCTCCAAAATATATGAATTCCTGTCGGAAATTAGCCTGACAGAAGATTTATAGATGAGACTATTCTCATCTTTCAAATAAATAGGGGCATCACAATAGATCTTTCAGGTCGCAGTGTATAACACCCTTAAATATATCTATCTATCTATCTCTCAAAACACTTCGCAAACACTTTCAGTAACGACATGGACACTTAAAATATCCAATTTAACAACCAGCTGAAACAATAGCTGAAATTAAAACACAAATCCCGAAAGTGAAAAACAAAGACACCCGGATACGACCTAATCAACGGGAAAATATTAAAAGAACTACCTGACAATATAATAATGTATATTAGAAATATATTTAATGCCATATTTCGACTAAACCATTTTCCAATCTTGTGGAAGGTAGCTGAAATAATAGCAATCCCGAAACCAAACAAAGACGCAACAAGAACCAGCTCTTATCGACCCATCAGCCTCTTGCCAATTCTTTCAAAGGTATTTGAGAAAATACTGTTTGATAGAATTGAACCTATCTTGACACAACAAAAAGTTATTCCAAGCCACCAGTTCGGATTTAGAAGGCATCATTCAACTGTGCAACAAGTCCACAGAGTTGTAGATAAGATTTTGGATGACGTGGATAAAAAAAAGTATTGCGTGGCGGTAATCTTGGACATTGCTAAAGTGTTTGATAGAGTTTGGCACAAAGGACTTTTAAATAAAATAAATAGTGCACTACGTTTAAACTATTATTACTTATTAAAAAGTTTTACTATTTAACAAGTAATAATATGACTATTTATTTGAAGTTTGAACAGTGCGGACGTGTTTAAGCTCGCTCCGCAAAAATTAATTCTTCAATACAAATTTATTAAGTTAAAGTAACTTAAGTTGTAAAGAAAAAGTGCAATAGTGCAGTGATCGAGTAGAACGAATCTACCGGTCACTTACTGGGACACATCTTTTAAAATAGAATAAAATAAGAACAAATCACAAATTTATAATGAGTGTGGCTGACACACTTAAACAAAAAATAGCAACAAAAAGAAACGCAAATTTTTCTTTCGTCTCAAACGAAAACAACGGCAACTCCAAATTGCCGGTCGAAGTGACAGAGAGCAGAGCACGATCTTGCTCTCCCGCTCTACTAGGTGCCAGCAATTCCCTACCTTGGAGTGTCCAATGCGCGACTTCCACTATGGAGTTTTATCCACCAGTTACTACTTCAGCAACCACAATAACAACTCAAAGCTCCTCTACCACAACTGTAACACCGGTGACTACGACGGTAAGATTAGCTGAACTCACCAATAATGGCAATCGGAACAACACCAATTTCATCAGCAACAACAAACACGCAAGTACAAAATATAAATATTAAAACCAGTAATAAAATTACCGAAAATAAAAACACAAAACGAAACCGCGAAAAACAATCGCCAAACAAGTTAAATGAACAAAATACTAGTAACAAAAGATCGAAAAATAAAATGTTCAACACAACACAAACATCACTCCAAAAATATTGGCTGAGCAAGCCTATCACTCCACACACAACAAACAGATATGAACTGTTAGCAGTAAATGACAAAACGGACTCTCAAGATAACAGTGAAGAACAAAACAACAGTGGGACAAATGCGAACACTAATATACAAAAACCAATTGCGCAACGTTTACAAAAACCGCCTCCTATATATGTATGTTCAGAATGTTGAAAATATAAAAGCCTTATCTGAAGCACTAAATTCCATGCCAAATATATTGTACGAAATGAAAATTCTAAGCAAGAACGAAATAAAAATTCAACCAAAAGAATCCACACACTACACAAAAGTAACTGAATTATTAAAGCAAAAAGGGACGAAGTATTACACATTTCGACCAAAAGATGAGCAAGGCTTTAGAGTGGTATTACGAAATATGCACCATTCAACCGACACAGAAGACATTAAAAACGAATTAGCCGAACTAGGCCATGAAGTGATAAATATACATAACATCCAAATAGCTAATGGTGCCAAAATAAAACAACCACTTTCACTATTTTCAATTGAATTGAAAATAAAAGATAACAATAAAGGCATATACGACATTACTCACCTCCTACACTGCAAAATTAGCTTTGAGCCACCCCGACAAAAGAGAACAATTCCCCAATGCACAAATTGCCAAAAGTACGGCCACACAAGAAACTACTGCCAGATAGACCCGGTGTGTGTCAAATGTGCTGGAAAACACAAGACAAACATGTGCACAATTAAAATCGACGCTGATAGAGTAAATATTAAATGCGTACATTGCGGTGAAAACCACACGGCAAACTACAGAGGATGTGCGATATATAAAGCTCTACAAGTCCAGAGATACCCTACACTTCGCAAGAAAGAAACAAATGAACAAATCAATATTGACACAAACCAAAACAATCACAATACAAAAACTAGTAAAGAAGTCTAAGTCGGGTTAAACCGACTACGAAATACCTTTACCTTTCCTTGTCAGTGCCGGTTCAACAATGGGTATGTTTTCTTCATAAATCATCATTAGGGAGCATATCTAACGGTAATTTGCGGTAGGGTACCTTGAAATGATTATATCGACCCCATTTCTTGTGTATGGCTTTGTAATATCTTCAGATGCCATCTGTCGATTCTGTGGAGAAAGTGACGAAACTTCACTGCACCTGATCACAGACTGCGGACCATTGGCACACAAAAGACACAGGTATTTTGGAGAATATATCTTCGTTATGAGCAAGATCCCTCAACTTGATTCCTCCAACATATATGAATTCCTGTCGGAAATTAACCTGACAAAAGATTTATAGATGAGACTATCATCATCTTTCAAATAAATAGGGGCATCACAATAGATCTTTCAGGTCACAGTGTATAAACGCCCTCAAATATATCTATCTATCTATCTATGGCTTTGTAGTGTTAATATACCACTAATATAAAATTTCGTCCAAAAATATTGTATAGGTTGTAAGTTATAATAATATGTCAATAGTGGGCGTGGCTCTAAAAACAAACCCCCTATTTTTTGTGCGGTGTTTAATGTTAGTACCCGTAACATCCCTGTGAAATTTCGTTGATAGATCTAATTGGAACCTAGTAATGATTTTTGGTTAATTGTGGGCGTGGCAGTAGCAATAATCTGCCCATATTTGGGATCCATGCTAGTACAGACCCAGGGTATACATCTACGAATTTGTTTTCATATATATCACTAGAAGCATAGATAGTGTAACTGTCTTTAAGTGGGATCCCCAAAGTTCCTTATATGGGAGGTAGGCGTGGTCTTTGTCCAAATCGGCCCATATAGCAATCTGGTTCTGTATCTTTGTCCAGACTATACTTTTGCAAAATTTCATTAAGATAGCTCTAACGGTGTAGAAAAAAAGTGGCCACAGACGGACAGACGGACGGACAAAATAAAAATTGCTTAGAAAGTGATTCTGATCATATCTATATATATATGTCCATACCTACCACGCCTCCTTCTTGAAATTGCAACCCCTCTCAAAAGCACAAAATTAGTATACCCTATTTACCTTTTTTAAAGGTAAATAGGGTATTCGTACGCTCAAGCTGCACAAATGGAAACAATATCACAGGAGCCAAATCAAATAAAAAGCAACAGCACATATGAAATAATATCAAACAATGACGATCTATCCGAATTAAAAACAATGATGAAACAACTAATAAATCAAATGACCAGTATTATGAACATAATAACTATGCTTGTATGCAAAATAGATGAACGCAGTAAATAAAATAAATTTGGCAATATGGAATGCAAATGGACTGAGGCGCCATGAACTAGAACTAAAGACTTTCCTAATAAATAATTCAATAGATGTGATGTTAATCTCAGAAACACATGCTACAGACAAAACATATGTTAAATTCCCTAACTTTGACATCCATTACACAAATCATCCTGACAACAACTCTCACGGTGGAACGGCGATCATTATAAAAAAAAATATGAATTACATTGAACTCGACGCATATAAAAAAGAGCACTTTCAAGCAACGAAAGTACAAATCATAGTATCTGCTGTATATTGTCCACCAAAATATAACGACACAAAAGAACAATATCTAGACTTTTTAAAAAAACTGGGGAATCGCTATTTAGCCGGAGGTGACTATAACGCTAAAAATGTTTTATGGGGATCAAGGTTGACAAACGCAAAAGGACGCGAGTTACTTAAAGCTATACGATATAGTAATGGCCGATTCATTAGCACTGGTGAACCAACATATTGGCCAACAGATAAAAAAAAACAACCAGATTTAATAGACTTCTGCATCACAAAAAATATTCTTCATAAACAGCTAACTATTAAATCATGTTTAGAATTATCCTCAGACCACTCCCCAATCCTAATGACATTACTAGGATCAATAGAGACAAGACTTTTCTCAGGCATCTATAACAATAAAACTGACTGGAATAATTTTCGTCTAGCACTGGAAAAACAACTAAAAATAGATATACGATTAAAAACAAAAAATGAAATCGATTCCGCAATCGCATACTTTAATGATAACGTCATCGAAGCAATCACAGCTTCAACACCAAAGCTAACGTTAGCAAATACGGACACTACACCAGCGTTCATCAAGGGAAAAATTAAATGGAAAAGGAAGCTCCGGAAAACATGGCAAATCACTAGGAATCCGGAAGATAAACGCAACCTAAACAAAGCAACAAATGAATTCAAAATTTTACTTCAGAAAAACAGAGAAAAGGAACTAGAAAAACATATGCTGAACTTGGGAACGACCACATCAACAAATTACTCTCTTTGGAAGGCTACGAAAAAACTCACTGGTGCAATAATACACAAACCTCCTATCAAAACACAAACCGGTACATGGGCGAAAACAAGTAAAGACAAAGCCAAAACACTGGCCAAACATTTCCTTGAAATATTTACAAGCGAAATGGACAATCAAACCACTCATCTTGACAATGTAATAAATATCCCGCAATCCAAAACAAAAAAGACGTCAGTGGCAGAAATCAAAAACAAAATTAAAAAATTAAAAGACAAAAAGGCGCCAGGATATGATCTGATAAGCGGGAAAATGCTAAAAGAAATACCTGATATAGCTATAATATATATCCGAAATATATTTAACTGCATGCTAGAGACTAAGTATTTCTCTCGCTTATGGAAAGTCGCACAGATAACAGCCATCAGCAAGCCAGGAAAAGATGCCACCAAAACAACTTCTTACCGACCTATCAGTCTGTTGCCAATACTATCGAAAGTATTTGAAAGGATACTACAGGACAGATTAGAGCCAATCTTAACAACAAAAAATTTAATACCCAGCCATCAGTTTGGATTTAGAAGACAACACTTAACTGTTCAAAAGGTCCACAGGGTTGTAAACAAAATCCTTGAAAGTATAGACAACAAAAAATACTGCGTAGCTGTATACTTGGACTTTGCAAAAGCTTTCGACAAGGTGTGGCACAAAGGACTTCTATATAAACTTAAGCGAATATTTCCACAAAATTATTATGACATTTTAAAGAGCTATATAAGCGAACGACAATTCTACATAAAATATGACGAGGATTGCTCAGACATCCTACCAATGACAGCTGGAGTACCACAAGGCAGCGTATTAGGACCTCTACTATACTTAATATTCACAGCAGATATACCTATTCCAACGAAAAGCAATGCGATGATAGCAAAATTCGCAGACGACACAGTTTTAATGGCATCACACAATGAAGAAAAAAAGGCAATAAATGCAATCCAACATATATTGGACAATGTAGTAGCATGGTGTGACTTATGGGGAATAGAGATAAATAAAGACAAAACTGTACAAGTTGTATATACAAACAGAAAATCGACAAAATACAGCCTTGCTATAAAGGGCAAAAAAATAAAAACTCACTCTGCTGCAAAATATCTTGGAATAACCATAGACGAAAAATTGACTTGGAAGCAGCACATCATTAACAAGCGAAACGATGCAAAAAATAAGTACCGACAATTAAGCTGGCTACTTGGACGAACATCTAGACTATCTCTCTACAACAAACTAATAATATACAAGACAATAATAGCACCTATCTGGAAATATGGAATCGACATATGGGGCACAGCTAGCATATCAAACTTAAATTTAATACAACGAATGCAGTCAACAATACTACGAACTATTACAAATGCTGAATGGTATATCCCGAACGAGGTTATACACCGCGACCTACACATTGAAACCATCACGGACACAATCACAAAATGCAGCACCAAACATATACACCGACTGAGAGGCCATCAAAACCTGGAACTGCGTAGTGCAGCAGACACTGAGGGTGCAACTCCAAGAAGATTGAAGCGAATTACCCCTGCAGAACTTACAGGAAGGTTTAAAAAAATAAATACATAACAATAACAAAATAAATAATTAATTATATACATAAATAAAATGATGGATAAGTAGAGAAAATTTAATAAACAAATAAATAAAAGAAGTTCTTTTGGCATTGGCAAAAAGAGCATATTCAATCCAAACCTGCACAAAATATTACTTAATATTATTGTTATATTATTATAATTTGTACAAAAATTAATTAGTGTACAATTTGTAAGAGGAGCACTAGCAACTGCGGCTTTCAGCTCTCGTGTAATAAATATGGTATATTAGTTTTTTTACATTTAATACATGTTGTATACTTTGTTAGTATTTTTAAATGAAATTAGTTAAATTAGTACTTTTTATCAAACTATATAATTTTTTTATATTATCGGTTGAAGGGTTATTTAGCATCTCGCTGGGGATTTTGTCCGAAAGAAGATTGCTCCTCGCAATATTGAAGTGCTGGCATTCGTCCAATAAGTGGATTATTGAGACTGATTGTGTATTGCAGAACTGGCAGTTTGGTGTGCCTAATCCATTTAGCAGGTGTTCGTGGCTAATTTTGATGTGCCCTAGTCTGAGGCGACTGAATGGACGGATCTCGGACCAATTGAGATGTGCTGGGTAGTTAGGGCAAAGTCTCAATTGGTTATAGATTGTAATATATAGAGGAAGAAATAAAAAAATAAAAAAAAGTTTTACAATTAACAGACACTTCTACATAAAATACGACGAGGAATGTTCATATATTTTACAAGTGAAAGCGGGAGTGCCCCAAGGTAGTGTACTCGGACCACTTCTATATTTAATATATATATATATATACTGCCGATATTCCAAACCCCACAACACCAGGGAGCATGATAGCAACATTTGCGGATGATACTGTACTCCTAGCGTCAAAGCACGACGAAAATATCCCGACAGATACGCTGCAAAGAATAATAAAAAATACAGTCGACTGGTTCAAAAAATGGGGTATAGAAATAAACAAAGAGAAATCTGATCAACGAAAATACGAAATAATTAAAATTCTACCCAGGGAAAAATACCTTGGCATAATAATCTACTCCAAATTTATTACTTGGAGAAAAGTCATAAAAAGTAAACAAATTCAGAGTTGGGTATTAGGAAGAAGTTCCAAATTGTCACCACATAATAAGCAAAAAATATATAAGACAATAATCATACCAATATGGAAATACGGGATAGAAATCTGGGGCACTGCGAGTAAAACCAAAATACAGCTGATCCAAAGAACACAAACAAAAATTATTCGTGCAATAACGTAGGCTGACTGGAACGTGACGAACATTGACACGGTGAAGGAAACCATAAAAAAATGTAGCAGAAAATACACGGAACGTCTAAGGACCCATGAAAATCCTCTTTTGCGAAAACTATCGGGAATGGAAAATTGCCCACAAAGAAGACAAAAGCGAATCGCACCCACCGAACTTCCACAGAGGTTTTTACATTGTCTATTGATGTTTTGTTTTGGTATATTAATATGTATGTAGGTATAAATAATACATTTACTTGATTAAATAATATTTGCTCTGGCAGTGGCTAGTATATATAATATAACCAAATTGTACAAATAATTTTACTTATTGTTGAAAAATAGATTGTAAATAAATAGGGGACAAAATTGAAAAAATTTTAGGTAACGTAATCAAACTAAATTTGTAAATTGAAATATAAATATTCTGCAGATTTTAAAATAAGTAAGCAAGAAGAAGTTTAATCGTCCGTCAACATAAAAGTACAGAAATGTCAAAATTAGTTTATAAACTGAAATTGAACTGAAACCAAATTTGCAACGCTAACACAGTTCAGGATAATAAAGTTAGTTCAAGCATAACGGGCAAATTTTAAATCATATATCACATATCATAGTCATATTTTACAGTATTCGAGTAATTTAATACCCAACATTCTTTTGAGAAGTCGCAATCCATTTGAAATTATACAATTTTTGCTTTTTTAAAGATCTACAATAGTTTCCTCTTAATCAGAAAATTAGGGTGACAAAACTTGCGAACATTCCAAAGTTGCTTCAAAAAATCGATAGGTTGTTAAAATATGTTCTTTTCAGCAAATAGGAGTGTTTATCATGTGTTAATGTGGGTGCTGAAGTTCGATTTCATATGAAATTTAAAAAAAGCCAACTTCCAGTTTTAAAGATATTCTCTTTTCAAGAATATAGGCATATGGTATGTGAACCGTAATACCCCAAAACTTATACAGCATATTTATGTGTTGAACCTCAATGGCTCTGGAAATAACACTAAGTAAATGCATTTTGCATCAAAACAATTGACATAGTACGTGAATGCATTGAGGCACTCTTTTTGATTTTCAATGCGTTCGCTGTGGCATCGGTGAAAAATGTCATACAAACACGCTGTGGAAATAAATGTTTGATGGGATCAAAAATTATTTTTTTTCGTGTATTTTGTATAGCATTTACCTTAAATAAGTTAGAAAGGATATACTAAGTTGGTGCGGTTGAGAAGGTTTTCAACTACAAGATAGAGGCGTGGCAGGTATGGAAATAAGTATACACATATGCTGACAATTTTTTTTTTGTCCGTCCCTTGTGCCAACTTTTGTCCAGGCCGTTAGAGATTTCTTAATGAAACTGCGCAAAAGTACAGTCTGGATCAAGTTACAGAACCAGATTGCTATTTGAACCGTTTGGACAAAGACCACGCCTACCTCCAATATATATGTAACCTTTTTTTAAAATACCATAACTTCGGTGATGGAATAGAGACGCAATTTGGTAGTAAGTATCCTACTAAACCCTTTTTTTTATATTTCATCTATTTATTTATTGTATCTTCTAAGCTTAGACTAAGTAAGCTTACAATAAGTAAGCATATCTTACAAACTAAATAATAAATATTAATACACCTTGCCAATGCTTAGTGCTTTTTAGTAATCACAATGTTATATGTTAGTTACTGTAATAAATGTTATATTAGTGTTTGTACATGATTAAGGTGTCGATGTTAGTTGTGCTGGTAATTTCGTACGTTTATTACGTCTATTGCATGCTAGTATCCTAGCTAGATGATTTGGGTGCTCTTTGATTTTTTGCGCATATTTTAAGTTGGCGTCGAAGATTTCCTTTTTTACGAGTGGAATGTTCAGATCGTTGTGAATATTGGCATTCTTTATGAACCAAGGTGCGCCAGTTATGGTTCTTAGAATTTTGGACTGTGCTCTTTGTATCAATTCTATATTAGAGTTGCTTCCGCCGCCCCACAACGTGCTACCGTAAGTCCAAATTTTTTTATAATGGCTTTGTACAGGAGTGTTTTGTATTCTAGGCTCAACCTGGAATTTTTGTGCATGAGCCAGTGTAGGCTATTTGCTTTCAAAGTCATTTGTTTTTTTTTTGGCTTCGATGCGGCGCTTCCATGTCAAACGTGAGTCAAGATGAATTCCTAGGTACTTCACCTCCTTTGCTTGAGGAATAGGAACGTTGTTGAGTTTTATCGCTGGACATAAACCTTTTTTTATAGTAAAGGTAATATGCGTACTTTTCGATTCATTTACGTTTATTCGCCAGTCAGCCAACTAATTTGTTACTAGGACCAGATGATCTTCTAAGTCACGGGATGCGATTTTGGAATTCGGATGAATGCTAAGAATAGCTAAGTATTATTAAGTATTTATTGGTAGGCAGATCTGAGGTAAATAATAGATACAACACCGGACCTAGCACGCTTCCTTGTGGTACGCCAGCTTTGATGTCAAAGCATTTAGAGTAAGCATTATTGTACCTTACCTTGAACTTTCTGCCCCTCAGATACGATTCCAATATGTTGTGTACTTTTGTGGGCAACAGTTTTTTTATTTTGTAAATAAGATCCTCGTGCCACACCTTGTCAAATGCCTGCGCCACATCTAAAAAGATGGCTGAACAATATTGCTTTTTGTCGAATGCGATTTTTATTTCGTATTCGATAAACCTGCTCTATTGTACTATGGTGTTCGCGGAAGCCAAATTGGTGAGTGGGAATAATGCGTTTTCGTTTATATGCGGCATTACTTTTGCAAGAAAAAGTCTTTCTAAGAGTTTTGATAAGATAGGCAGGAGGCTAATCGGTCTATATGATGACGATTGGGAGAGGTCTTTTCCTGGTTTCGGGATCATTGAGATTACTGAAACTTTCCAGGCAATAGGAAAGTATCCTAAGCGCAACAAGCCATTAAATAGTGAAGATGATGGCCATTTAGTGCAACTCCTTGATCACTTTTCAGTAATGAGGTCGTGTCCTGGAGCTTTGTTAAGAGCAAGGTTACTAATCTAATATTACTTACTTCTTTTGTATTTAATATAATAGGCGAGCATGTTGTATCTGGCGTGGGGGTTAATATTAGGTTATTGGTATTGCGAGGTGGATTGGGGGTAAAAACGTCTCTTAAGTGTTCGGCGAAAACAGCAGACTTTTCATCATCGCTTCTTGCCCAGTTTCCGTTTTTTGTACGAATCGGTGGAATTCCGCGTGTAGGTGCTTTCATTTCTCTGACAGCTTTCCACAGAGAGTAGTTGGTGACGTCAGTCTGAGAAAGGTTTTGGATATATTGGTCCAGACCACGATCTGATTCTAGCCGCAAGGCTTTTCTCAAGTTTTCACTGGCAATAGATAACTTCCGTTTTAGGAAAGGGGACCTGGATTTTTGCCATTCACGCCGCGTCCTCCTTTTTTCAGTAAGGAGAATATCGATATGGGTTGAGGTTTGTGGGTGCTGGATGATTTTGCAGTTGTTGTCACGCTTGTCCGCAGAGTGGCGCACAGCTAATCTTAGGGTCGAGGTAAATTGTTCCAGAAATGTTTCAATTCTCATTAGTTTTGAGACGTGGGTTTAGGCTGAGATGACTACTGATGTATTTTCTGTATTTCAGCCAGTTAGTTTTAGTGGCATTGTAGTCGCCAGCAGCTAGAAAGCTTGTTCCAAGTGTGGAGAAGAAATCTAAGAACTGGTTACTTGTTATTTTAAATCTAGGTGGGCAGTAGACAGCGGATATTTTCAAGTTATGCTCCCGTCCGTCCAGACAAATTGATGTTGCTTGTAGGTACTCCTTGTTGTATTCTTCCATAGCGAAGTGTTTTATTCTTTGTTTGATTAGGATTCCAGTGCCACCATGCGCTTTACCAGCGAGATGCTTTGTATCATAGAATTTATATCCCGGTATGTAAAAATTATGTTTATCGGTTAGATGGGTTTCGGATATAGGAAGTATGTCGATTTCATTAGTGAGTAAAAATTTGTTGATTTCTAACTTGTGCTGGCTTACACCGTTTGCATTCCATTGACAAATCTTAAGTACGTTCATTTCGGAGATAGCAGAAGCTGCATGAGCTGGTTTTGGTTTTTCATCATTTCTTGAATCATTGTTGGTATGGAGGTCAAGAACTGCGTCATACATTGTGTGAGCGTTGCTACCATTCCTTCAAAATTATGCAGATTTGAACCGGTCCCGGACTGCTGATCCATCCCTAACTTAAGTACCCCTGCATACGTCGTCCCTGTGTCGGGGTATGGAATTGACTTCTGTAGTTGTGCAATGGGCGGTATATTTGGACTAGGTTGAGTGCGCTTATTCTTTAACTGAGGGTCATTGTTCTTAATTTCCTGGTAAACAGGGCAACCTCTGTAGTTGGCAGTATGGTTACCACCACAATTACTGCACTTTCTAGCAGCTCTATCAGTTTTAGTCTTCGTACATTCTGATGTGGGGTGTAGATCACCACAGACAACACATACACTACGAAGAGTGCAGTAGGACCTTGTGTGCCCAAATTCTTGACAATTAGAACATTGAACTGGGCCGTTTCGTTTGAGAGGCTCCTCTACAGTAATTCTGCGATGCATAAGATAGCGGAGATTATAAATACCATGCACTTCTCCTTTTTTAAGCTTTTGGGTTTCAGGCTCCAACTCTACGCGAAACAATGGCTGAGGGATTCTGTTGCGATTTATTATATTTATAATAGAGCGGGCAGCGAACCCTGTTTCATGTAGTGCTTCTTTGACTTCAGCAGGGGGAATACTACCTACTAAACCCTATACAAAATATGGGCGGTATATATTAACTGCCACGCCCACTATTAAAAAATGTTCATAACTTAAGATCTATTAGAGATTTATGGATGAAATTATTTGAGAAGTAAAATTTGGACATTATAAAGTCAACGGCAGATCAGAGAAAGGACACGCCCACTTTCTATATAAGGAACTTTCGGGACTAAAATTAATATTAGCCGAGCTCTGCTTGTGTTGCTGAATAAAAAAAATTGACCGGAATGTACATTGGGTCCATACTATGGTTGGTGCAAAATATGTGGATCATACTACTACTGCCACGTCCACAATTAATCAAAAATCATTAGAGAGAAACAGTAAGTAAGCACTCAAGGTGAAATCACCGATCGGCTACACTAACAACGAACTACGAACTGACAATGCGAGTAGCAAAAACAATAAAAACAATACAGCGGACGAATGCGGACCGCAGAGAGAAAGAAAGTGAGAAAGAGGGAAAGAGATGTACAGATCAACCGGCCGTAGGTTCGTATCACAAAAAAGACAGGAGAATATTAATATTCTAACTATATTTTCAATTTTAATATTTAAAATCGTTACAACAACAATAACAATGCGAGTAGCATTTAATGCGAGTATATAAATTTGTTTTTAAATTGGCTGCTGATTCTGTCTGAGACTACAAAGATATTTTGAAAACATACATGCTGGTTCTGTATTTGCTGTGTTTTGTTATAAAACAGTGAACATCGTGTTTGTTGCGGCTCAACTTGTCACTGATTATAGCAAATTATTTTGTTTCGGCAATCAACCAGGCTACTATGTAAAAATTGTGCTAAAATCTGCACTTTTAAAATGACGTCCAAACAAAGTAATTCGGAGTTGTGGGAAGAACTAAAACTAATTTTAAATTCCTTAGGACCTCCCGTAAGAGATGCAGAAGCTTGGAAGAAGGTTAGTTTTTTATATGAAACTAGTTGGTTATTAAATTAATTCGTTCTCTATTTTTCAGGTGTGGGTTGACTAGAAAAACAAAATTAAAATCAAAATGTGGAAGCAGCAGCAAGAAATCATTAAGACTGGGGGACACCATTTGATGAGAGTGTACGTGCTCTAATTGGGTGTATAGATACAGTGTTTGGAATTAGTGGTGATGATTTTGGTTGGGGAAAAACAAATTGCCACGCAATTACCAGATGAAAATATTTCAATGAACGATTCTGCTGCTGATGCTGAAGAATTCGCTAACTCCCCAAAACCAAAACTCTTCAGACCGAGCACACAATCTTGTGTGCTGGATGAACTTAAGCAACAAAGAATCTCGTAAGACAGTGTGCTTCAAAAACTAGATAAATTGAATGAAATTCAATCTGAAAGTTTAAAAATCGAAAAACGTTTGTAAATTGAAGAACGCAGACTGCAAATTGAGGAAGCACGTCCTGACACATACTTCTCTATCGTTATCGGATTCATAGTCATGCATGTTCATTCTAATCGTCATGTAAATTACAGGTAACAGATGAATTTAAAACATTAACATGTAGAGTGGGTACAGGAACTTTGTAAAAGATGCGCATGTTATGCATAACGCAAGAAACATTAATAATTTCAACAACTTTTTGCGCCCATACCGTAGGTTTCTTTCTCCAAGTAAGCATACAGGTACTTGAACCAATATGAGAATAGGAATGATAAGTTGTTTGTGCAAGCACTTGAACCTGAACAATCCGTAGCTGAAATGAAAGACTCAGTTTTCTGGTTGATAAAGAATGAAAGAGTGAATTCATCGTCTTAAATAATAACTTATTGCTAATATCATCAATAATAATTAATTAATAAAGGTAAATATCAGCAGAATATAACAGCAGATCATAGCAGCAGAATATAACAGCAGCATGTGCAAGTTCAATGAAACATACGATTCAATGCCACCCAAATGCTTATGTTGGATTTTTGGGAATACACCTAATGCTTATGCAGGTATCATTTGGCCTCAATTCTACTACACGCGCAGACTGCATATTCCTTGTTGTTGATGTGAGTACAAACGTACGGATACATAAAAATATACTTTGCATATTAAACATTATCTTACAGTTGAAGGTTGTGCGATTGTATATTTATATGAATTCGTACATTCTCCCGCACGTTGACTGCGGTCAACAACCTTAAAAAGTTCTATGAAATCGTCGTCTGGTTCTTGCATCCTATTAGTGTAGTGTGATCGGTGCTGGCCTTGATCCATTTTGAGAATGTCAGTAGCATTGGCCAAGCTGACATATGAGGTTTGTACTGAGCTTGCGAGAGTTTTATAGCCGTGTTTTATAACACAAGATGGTTGTAGCTTCAGCATTCCCGATCCTTCTAATATTAATTGCAGGGTTTCACCATCACATACTGCAATCAAGCGAGCTGCAAACTTCAAGGCATAAATCCACTCGATCTTATGATCCATTTGAATCCAGGTTGAATTGTCTTGATATTCATGGTGGATGCAATCCCGTTGAGTATCGTTGGCAAACAGTTTAACTTCACATGAACATACTTCAGACCCTCTGTTGTGTATCAGTTGGGTGTTGGCGCATAAGTATATGGCTTCATCACTGTACAAGCCTCCAAATCAGCTAGACTCATGCCAACGTATTGATCTCTGTGCGCGTTTATGGCTGGAAATCTGTTACAAGATTCTATTGTAGTCATGGTGCATTTAATATGTTAGGGATTGGTACCATCCGATAGAGTTCGAATATTTCCCCTGCATTTAATGGCAATGAGAATCTAAAAATGGCACGCCTGTTTGTTAAACCGCCTTCTACCTTCATTAATTTGTACAGTTGTAGTGAGTCCTCTTGATTGACTGGTATTTGGAGGGATATCGGAAGATGAGTTTTTATCTTGAGAAGTTCTTCTTGTAGATGAGTGAGTGATAGCAATAACGGGCTGATTTTGTTATGGTGTGTATCTGTCATAACATTCAGTATTGATGATTGGATTCTTTGCAAGTGAGATGCTATCATGATGAGTTGGAGGGTCAGAGTGATGAAGTAATGAGTCAGATTGGCCTGACACTTTTCTCCATTATGTTACAGTTGAAGGTTGTGGGATTGTATATTTATATGAATTAGTACACGAACCAATTGAACATTCATGGAATGGTTTCCTCGTCGGTCAACGTAAAGGTGTTCATTTATAAGCGGAGAGATTGATTAAGCTGATATGCGTACATATCCAATAACGCCAGGAATTTTGCATTTTTCAAAATTTTTTCTTTTCAATTCTGCTTTTTCTTCTTCATTAAGAAATTTAATTCATTTAGCACACAAACACCTTTCCAAAACAGAAGTTAATTCAATTATTGACCTTAAAATAATTGATTGGGCCATCGAATGATATATTACATCCCCAATAGTTCATTGGTAACTACCAGTTGCATAAAAATTTAATACTGAAGCGAGTTTTATATGTAAGGGAATCATTCCAGCGTGTAGACGAGTGGTACGGAACTGAACGGGTTCTGATATTTCTTTCATAATCATATTGAAAACTTCTTTAATTAACCGAAAATCTTTAAAAAGAATCGAAATGTTATTATTATTTAGGAAAGTAAATATTTTTAATCATTGAACGTTAAAAATTAAATTAAAAATATATATTTTTACAAGAATATTTTGAAGTAAGTACTTTGTTTACAAAAGTATTACACCTTTTAGTGTTAGTTAAAGTCATTCGGTCATCAACTTTCCGGCAGTGTTGCAAATTAACATTGTCATCCATTTTTGTTAAATATTTCAGAGTATTAAATCATGTTTTAAATCCCGTACACAATTGGAGCATTCGTTTGTCATACATTTTTCTTCCTTAATGTTACAAGTAGATTAAAGGAAGCTTTGGAAATCAGTTGAAAATGATTTATTGATTTCTGAGCAGCCATCCAAAAAAAAATTGAAATTGGCATGATACTGACATACATACAAGTTAGCGACACACACGTGTCGTCCAAAATGCTTACACCTTTTCTTATATTTCTTCCACTAGTTCACTGCACTTTCATTTTTTATACGCTGCATTATTTCCACCAGTTCTCCGACTAGCGTCACACATGCCGCTGCCGCCGAACAATTGCCAACCGCATATCAACTGCTTTAGCTGCACTTTTCAGGTGTAATTTCAATGGAATTCTGCTTTCCGCCTGCAGCTGCTAGCTTGGCGTGCGAAGCGAATCCGGGGCAATTTCGGTTAAATTTTGCTCACAGCCAAAATATGCTTGTGTAGCGTCTGAAGCCTATCCGGTCAGGTGCTTGGTAAGTGGGGCATGTGTGAACGCTTTAGGTGTAATGGGTAAACAAGAATTTAGGGAAAGGCAGTCTAAGAAAGGTGAACAATAAGTGCGATCCGGTTCGGTAATCTTGAAATAAAATAATATTTACCAACTTATACTTGTCGTGAAACTGTCATTGTGAAATAAAATTAAATTTAACAACTTATAATTTGCACGTGTGCTAAATTTTGAAATAAGCTGCTGGAGAATTCTTGCTGCCTTCCCAATCACCAGTTGCTGCATAATTGCTGCTTCGTTCCTGATAACTTACCAACTCGAATTGCTACTGTCGAGTACGAGTGAATTTTAGTGGAACCGACAATGCGGCGTTAGGAGTTTGGTTGCAGCGACGTTGTCGCGAAAGGTTCGCACTACAATAATCATTGCCACACTCCAATAGCGCACCTTTCCCATAACGAAAGATCTCACATAGTGGCATCGAGTTATAGGAAGAAGGATTGTGCCGTCCGTCCGACTCCCACTTAATAAAAATAACATAAAAACTTGCCGTTAGTCTTAGCGTTTGGAGTACGGTACATCCGTATACCGAACCAAACAGGCTCCTAACGATGGAATTAACTAACATGTTATGTGGCATCTTGTTAGTAAGCTGAATTTGTCTTGGCCGATTTTGAAAAAATGACGACATACTTACACTACCATCATTTATTTCCTTCTTATATAGCTCGTAGGCTCCAGATACGGTCAGCAACATAAACCGCTTAGCAATTATTTGTCCATCAACGATGACAGTATCTTTACGGCCTACAGCCATGTAGAAGTCTCTCACTAATTCCAATTGTTTCTCAAATTCCAAAGACTAGTGTTATCTTTCTCCTGCATCTGCTGGCGTTACTTATTTATTATACAAAACATTGAGAATTTGTACCTTTTCCCTAAGTCTTTTGCCAAGCATTTTCTACCTTCTTTATTGCTTTTCCCAATGTTTGCTTACAAGCAGATTTCTTCTATTTGGGTTTGATTTTTCTTTCTGTCTCGACATCTTCTTTGCCTTATACCGAATTTTTCATTTTTTTCTATAAAAAGTTTCTTATTATTTTTTGACAATTTCAGTTGGCTCTTTCAATACTTTCGCGCTCTATCTTTTGTTTTTGAACGATAACATTTCAACTTTTGTGGATATTTCTTCTCTATACCGCTTTAAATTTTGCCGAATGATTCCATCTACCTAAACGGCTACACACGTAGCCTATATTAACAATTGCATTTGCAAGGAGGTGCACTTACGTTCACAGGCATCAGACACGTGATGTGACAATCTTTGAAACTAAAAAAAAAATAATATTTTTAAGTTAATTTGACCCAATGAAATTTTTTTCATTATACGCGTTTAACTTTGCATTTGCAATCACTTGGGCCCTATAATGCAAAAGTAATGATAACAAATGATGTTTTGGAGCTACGAACGTGACAGAATATCAATGAAAGAAAATTAGAAATTTGCCGTTAACTGTTATTTTTTTGCTGTTTTGCATTTATTTTCAATTATTTGTTATTGTAAGACAGTTTTTTTCCTTAAAGTGCAATTGCAACAACATCTCCCTTCAAGATATAATGTTAAAGAGACAATGGTATATAAATTAGTTAAGAGCGAGAAAGACATTAATTCAAATTCGTAGTCACATTTCTTATAATAGCATCTGAATGAAGCTGTCCAAACTTTAAATTAAATAAAGTTGAATTTTTTTTTAAATATCATATGAAAACGTTTTTAATTATATATTTTTTTGTGCCTCGATGGATGACCTTCCTGAAATACCCACATTTTGCCGGTATATAGAAAGCAGCAGTCAAATGCGCTAAACTTTTTCTACAGTCAACATTAGCTGGAGAGACGTTAACGTATGAAGAAATGGAGACTGTGATAGTGGAAGTCGAGGCAATCCTCAATTCTCGCCCAATAACTAAGTTATCATCAGATCCAAATGACTTCGCTGCACTCACGCCCGGTCATTTCTTGATAGGGAACCTTTAACATCAATAGTCGACCCAGGAGCACAAGCAAGTCATGCCAATGACCATAAAAGGTGTCAAATTGTATCTCTCTTACGTGCAGAATTCCGGAGGAGGTGGACAAATGAATATTTGAACACTTTGAAACATCGATACCGATGGAAGAGCGCCTGTCACAGTGTCAATCCTGGGCCGATGGTGAATTAAGGATGAAAATGCACCACCACTGAAATTGCCATTAGGAAGAATTACCAAGGTGATGCGAGAAGATGACAGCCTAATCAGAGTGGCAGATATAAGAACTGCCACAAGCATTCTGAGGCGACCAATTCACATTGTACCTGAGGAAGACACTTTACCAGAGACCATGACAAATCAGACATACTGACACACTGATAAGAAACCAGTATCGAAGGAAACCCCAATCAATGGAGCGCATCCTACCTAACGTACGCGAATCACTCCCACGTCATCAATTGTAGCAGTATTGTTGGGGATTCTCTTTTTGCCCGCTCATCAATACAAAACAAACCCTTTTCCTCCGATCCCGGTATGCATTTCGAAACCATTGGCACAGCATATATTGTATCCTGTCAATGGAGTATCATCACCTATGTGGACATGCAATCATATTGGAAGGAGTTTAACAAACTCAAGGATTATCCACAAATACTCCAGCGATCGTGTGAAGCAACCCATGACCCGAAGCGACAGCGACTGGCAGATGAATTCAATACACGTACGAAACGAGGACCATTTTACTGCATAGGTAATGTTGCACATTCACTGTTTGGCGTTTTTGATTCAGAGTATCCAAAAAACACCGCAGACACCATTCAGAAAATTCAACAAAACGAACAACATCTCAAGGACCTTTGACAGAAGGGGACTTCTATTATTGATAGTACAATTAACATTCACCCCAATTCTAAATACGCATGCAGATTCTTTTTCACGCGGATTTTATTTTCAGTGCGAATTTTTTCCGCCTATTCTCAATTTATGCGGATTCGGAATTCGTAGTGAAGTTTCAAACCACACTTCGAACTGACAAACAGCTGAGTTTCATATGTGATTTGGTTTGATAATTAACTCCCAAAAAGTTTAAAAAAATCATAAAGGGGTTAAAAATATCTGTTTCAGTGGATTGTTATATTATTGTTTTTAATAATAAATATGCATTGTATTGCATTTAGATTGGTTGCAGAGGAAGCAGAAGCAGTGGTAGCATTTAGAAGGAGAAATTTGAGGGACAGTTCCAACCCTCTTGAATTAACTGAATCACTGTAAGTGTAAATTAATCTTGGTACTTTTAGCAACAATATACAATGTTCTTGCATTTTAAGATTTCATAAATACTACAGAGTAAATAAAGATGCTTTACTATATTTACTTCAAATATTAATGGGTGATTTGCAACAGAGGAAGAAGAAATTTGCAATTGCTCCAATAGTGAAGCTAAGTGCGTGTTTGCGCTTCACAATTTACAAATATATGTACATACCTTGTGCATTAAAAACTTACATTTTTCTTGTGTTTGCCCGCAAATAAATTTCCAATTTTTAAGATTTTTTTTCAATTTTCCTTAAATAAATTCACAGATAAACATATTTTAATTCATCAACTTAATTTATAACCCCATTTTATTAAAAGAATTGGATTTTTAAGAAGTTTTAATTAAGTACTCACAAGATTCCACTAAGTTCACATCAAAAATGTTGGCGAACAAAATTATGTGAAATGTGAAAAATTTCCGCGAATTTATGTTCTTTAGAATACCGTGGGTTGCGGATGCGGAATTCTTTTGCGGATTTTTTCGCAAGTTCGAAAATTGAAATGTGAAAAATCGCATGCGGATTTTGTTTAGAATATGCGGAAAGTGAAAAAATTCACTGCGGAAAGTTATTGAGAAAAAGTCAGCAAAAGATAGCGGCTGAACTTAATATGACAAATACAGCTCTGAACAAATTTGATAAACAGCTCAGAGAGGGAGCCGCAACATTAGCACTAACTCAGCTCTCGCTACGAACTGCGTTGGAAGCCATATACCTAGAACGAGTACAGGACGCCATGTTTGAAGAATTATCTCCCATTATAATTATCGGCCCAGGACAACAATGGGATCTATGCCATCCACGGAGATCAGCTGATAAATATAGTATGCAACAGCGAGCTGAATTAACTAACAATCAGGAATACTCACATTGAACGCAAAATGCATTGTCAAACAACCCCGACTATCAATCCAAGGCTATGCAAACCTGAAGATCATTCGAAGTCAATCATACATGCCAAACAAAACGTCCCCTCATGTAGAAGGGGTTCACATCTACACAGATGTATCCAAGTTACAGAGTAGGGTGGGAGGTGGTGTATTCTCAGAAAAATTGGATATTAACATGTCCTTTAGGATGCCCGACCACTGCAGTGTTTTTTAGGCAGAAGTTACGGCTATAGAGGCAGCACTGTCTTGGCTAAAGAAGAAGAAAGTATCTGAACATGATAATTGCATTCTATCCGACAGCCTAGCAGCTTTGCGCTCCCTAGTTTCGGCTATTATCACCTCAAAAGCCGTCAAGAGCTGCCGCTAATCTTTAGACGAGATAGCTAAGCAGACCCGTGTGCATCTGTGCTGGGTTCCCGGTCACAGAGATATTCCAGGGAAGGCGGATGAACTTGCCCGTGAGGGTACTGCCATACCGATTGAACCAGATATGTCGAACTTCGGTATTCCTATTGCCACATGTAAGCTCTTAGTAAATACAATATCCTTAGGCACAGCTGGCAGGTTCCGGATGTAAAATAGCTAGACAAACCTGGCCAGAGATAAATGTCAAGCGCTCTAAGGACCTAGTGGCTCTAAATAGACAATGTATAGGTTCCGTGATTAGCGTTCCGAGTGTAGGCTGGGGATTGACTCTAACGACTTCTGCTGGAGTTGCATGAACGAGGAGGAGGAAGAGTCCATTGCACACCGGTTATGTACGTGTCCAGCGTTGTCCAGAAGGAGGCGCACTTTCCTGGGCGACTACTTTCTGGAGCCCTTCGGACGGCCGCCTTACCTACCTACCTACCTATAATTGACTCCATCAACCACACGAGTTTGTGTTCTTTCCATGTTATACTAGTTCATGCGTCATATGACAATCTTAACAGTTTTATTGGTGCAAGCACCGAAATAGCAATATAACCAATCAATTTGTGATTATACTACGTTATACAGATACAAACACCATAAGTCATCAGCCATTTTGATGCAAGCACCGAATTCGCAACCAATTAAGGAAAAAGATCCTTAAACAATATGAGAAAGAAAGGGCTAGATTAAAGACAGAATAAGCAGACAAGAATGATATAAAATAGCAGCACACACACTGAAAACTTAACTTAAGCTATGCACTAAAATTGTTAGCAACCATGCAAAATGACACAATTATTAAAATAAAACAATATGTACTTCTAATCGACCGCATTGGTAAGTAAGATCATAAATGTCTAATGTAAGAACAATTTCCTTTTCTTTGCCGTGAGTTAGACTAAATCTGGCATCCACTGCGTATGGGTTCAGCATCTTCAGATACGATTCCCCTCTGGTTCTCATAGAGCAGGTCGATGGCTCGATAGTGTACGGCCACTGCAGACTTATTCATGTTATCAACCTTGATTCCATCGGCACAGAAATGAGGCATCTCGGAACATAGGGGGCTAGCATAGGGAATGCTGTCATCAAATATTTCTTTGACTACAACTTGGTTCAGTCGCGGCAAAGTCTTGACGAATTATGAGGGACAAAATCAGGAGAGCGGCGAGCAACCAAATGAATTGGGTCGGCATGGAAATGGATTGAAGGGTCACCAGATGCGACTGACTAGGATACCATACTAAGAAGCCAGGACGACCTAATCGGTAATAGTAACCAACAGTTCAAAATCAACACACAGCTCTTTAATATCAATCGAGACTCGATAAACCTATTGAACGACATGGGCCGATATGTGAATGCCTTGGGAAAAGAAGCCAACAATGAGAATGACGAATCCTTGGTGTTTAACAAAATCAAAGTCGTTAGAGAGATAGTGCATGAATGCCAAATGGCCAAAACAAGCATTATGAACACGGTTCTTCTAGACCGGGAAGAGATTGAGCAAGGAGGTACTGATCAGAATGTTATAGAAGCTTTCGAGTACGCGAAACCATTTGCTAAGCTGAATATCTGAGGAGGACGAACTGGTGGCCGGCTCGTAACTGTTTGGTGCTCCCTGATCACCTTAACTGGCGCACGAGCAGGGACCCACTCAAGGATGTGGGTTGAAAAAAGGAGTCTCTTGAAAACGGATATCCTGTAAAAGTGTGTGACAGAGCACGATAGTTTAAGGCTTGTACAGCCAATCACAGAAAACCAAAAATTTTATAAAAAAGTTCAACTCTACGATTCTGTATTCCAGATCGTAGAACGACAAAATTAATTTTTTTCTAATAAAACAGTGAGGTGCTGTGACCCGGAGGAACCTCAGGCCTGCACTATCAATTAGTATGTCTAAATCGAAAAGTTCTACGAGGTTGCTTACGGGATAAAATAAACTTAAAAATAATTATTGTAAAACCCTCCTCAATACGAGACGAAATGAGCAGCAGATTTTTGTGCCCTCAACCTTATTGACGGTGACCAAAAAGGGATAACACAGTCGTTCCATAGGCACAATGCTTTTGGATAAGTTTAAAGTTCGTGACACACGATTATGTGCACGGCGCCATCTACATTAGAACACGGTACTGACAAAGCAAATAATCTAATATTTGTACTTTTTGATTTTCTCCCCCATTTTAGAGAGAACTTTAACAAATTGGAATGGAGATAGCTGTATACATCATGTAAGGAGTCAATACGTCAAAAAGAAATTGTGCTAATAATAAAAAAGCATTAAATTCAGAAGAAAAAACTATAATCATGCGAAATAAATCTAAAAGTGTGAAATTAAAAGTGAAATTAAATTGCTTGGTTGTGAAAAAAAAGAAAAAAATATAAAATTCGGAAATTTCGACTGGAAGGTGTTGGAGATAAGTGAGTTTTTTTTATTTAATTTTGATATTTTTGGGTTCAATTGATCAGCCGTGACATGGACAGCTTAGCCAATACTTTGACTCAGTTCACGGGGCATTAATCGCTGGTTGCGACCGAAAGGGGTGTGCAGGAACGTGAACGGTTCCTACTGAGGCCGAAGGTAGGCCTTCCGTGATAACGCGTGCGCTAAGGACAGAAGTAGAGAGATAGGTAGATTACCCGATTGCGTGAAGGAATTATAGATTTTTGATGGTAACCCATTATTTTACATATCATGGGTTGATACTTTGGAATTCATATTGAAGGAGTACAAACTAATTAGGGAGAAACCACTGTATCACTCAATCTTGCAACATATTAGACAGAAGGTTCGAGGTAGGGCTGACGCAAGGTTGAACTCGAAGAATCTACTCGACAACAATTGGACGGAGATTAAGAGGGTGCTATCTCTCCATTACGCGGATAAGAGAGACATTCATACGTAAGAACACCAGTTGAACCAATCAACGCAGAGAGGGTCGCGATTGGACGAATATATATGAATATATATATATATATATATATATATATATATATATATATATATATATATATATATATATATATATATATATATATATATATATATATATATATATATATATATATATATATATATATATATATATATATATATATGCATATATATATATATATATATATATATATATATATATATGTATATATGTATATATGTATATATATATATATATATATATATATATATATATATATATATATATGTATATATATATATATATATATGTATATATATACGAAAATCAAAAATAAAGTATTTATTTATTCATCAACAACTATCTTGTCCCCTTCAAAGTAATTCCCCTCAGATATAATACATTTATGCCAGCGTTTTTTCCAATCCTCGAAACACTTCTGAAACGCTTTTTTGGTATCGCCTACAGCTCCTGTTTCGATTTTTCTTTTATCTCCTCAATCGTATCAAAACACCGTCCTTTCATCGGTGTCTTCAGTTTTAGAAAGAGGAAAAAGTCAGCGGGGGCCAAGTCCGGTGAATACGGTGGTTGAGGCATGATAACGGTTTTGTTTCTGGCCAAAAACAGCTCTTGAGCTATGTCCATGCGACGTTGTTTTTGCTCAAAATTTATCAATTTTGGAACAATCTTCGGTGCCGCACGTTTCATGACTAAAACATCCGTAAAAATTGCGTGGCATGAGCCGAACGATATGCCAACATCATCAGCAACCTCTCTGATAGTGATTCGACGATTATCCAAAATCATTTTCTTCACTGCGTCAATGTTTTCATCGGTTGTTGACGTGCTCGGGCGACCAGGATGAGCATCGAACATACGTAACTCACGAAAAGATGAAAATAACGGTTATTTTTTTATCACACCTCGTTTATTGGCAGTTTTTAAGATTTTCAGTGAATTTACTAACTTCTCCAACTCCATACGAAATATCAGGTCTAGATACTGTACCAGCAAACATCATACAACCAACAGCTTCTCTGAATGGGTATCTTATATTGTCTTCCTCACTCGATTTCGATAGATACACGTTAGTGTCACTTGGTGTTGAATTACTTTCTTCATCATCCATATTAAAATGTTTAAGTATTTTCATTACATAGGAATGCTGGCTAATTTTTATAGATTTGGTTAATCTATCTCGGTGAATTTTAAGTCCAACATAATAATTGTTTTGACCATAAGTGATACGAGAATTGTTTGATAGTTCTTTAATAAATAATTGTAAAATAGCTTTGCTTCGAGATATTATCAACCCATCATCAACATATAGAAGCAAAATAATCTTAATATTTAGAATCTTTCCATAAAAGACACAATGGTCAGCACTCGATTGCCTCATTTTAAATGTTTGTAAAAATTCAGTAAATTTTGAGTTCCAAGTGCGAAAAGCTTGTTCAAGACCCTTTTTGAGACGAAAAACTAAACTTTCACCTGGAGTAACACCTTTTGGAACGCTCATATAAATTTCCTCACTAAGGTTGAAATATGAAAACGTAGTTTTTACATCAAATTGCATAATTTCCATGTCTTCATAGGCAGCTATCGCTATGGTAACTCTCACTGAAACATATCACATTACTGGAGGTTGAATTGGGGTTGATTTAGTTTTAAACACCTATTTGCATCCCACAATATTTTCATCATGGGGTTTTTCAACCAACATCCAAGTTTGATTCAGCTCAAGGGAATTTATTACATCATTTATCGCCGTTTTCCAATCTTGTACATATTCCGAATTCATTACGTCATCATATGAATCAGGTTCTGGGATACTTGCCATACAGTCTATCTAATCGTGACCAAATCGTTGAGGGGTATAACTTCTCTCCGTAGACCATACCGTTTGTGCTCCCTTGCTTTATTAACTGAATCTATAGATGCAGAATTGGGAGGTGTAGTTCATCCATCGATTGTCGATGCCTACATTTTCATCGAAGTCTTTGGTGGGCTGGAGATATGCTATCGAAAAAATGAATAATCGGTTTCATTTTTTGTTCATGGCTCCCACTATTTGTATCTTCCTCGTCTTCATTGTGAAATGGCACAGATTTCATTAATTTTTCCTTGAAAACGACGTCGCAGCTAACAACCAACTTAGCTGTTTCTTGACGGTTCATAACCAACTAGAAACATCTTCTTTGCTTTAACGTCGCTTTTTTTTCTTCCAAGTTGTTTGGGCATCAAATCTGGGTTTGTACCAAACCAGCACTCGAATGGTGTTTTTGAACAATTTACCAATGCTGAACGATTAAGAATATGGACTGCCGTTCTTACTGCTTCAGGCCACACAAATTTGCTTAGACCGCATGCCAGCAACATCGTACGAGCTGATTATTGAACGGTCCTATTTTCCCTTTCGATGAAACCGTTTTGTTCGGGGGTGTACGGCGAGATCTTCTCTAGAACAATTCCATTATTCGCCAGCAGCTCAGCAACGTCTCTATTTATAAACTCCGTACCATTGTCACACCGTATGTATTTCACCGATTCGTCAGTCATGTTGCGTACCATAAAAATGAAACTTTTCAGTTTTTGAAGCACTTCAGATTTCTTAGATGCGCATGCACTTTCATCCTTAGGTAACAGGAAATAGGAAACTTAGCCAATACCAGGTTCAAACATAGGGCCGCATAAATCCATGTGAAAATATTAACATTTACTTGCTTCGCGCTTTTCTACAGTTCCGTCTGATGACCGATGCATTTTGCCTCGTTTGCAATCTTCACAAAAGAAATCGTTTTTATCTCTCACAATAATTCCATCAGCTAAATGTTTGTCGCACATGGTTTGAATTGTTGTTTCATTTATGTGCCCAAGTCTACAATTCCTTGCTGCATTGTATCAAGCTTTGCTTATTTTGCTGCAGAATCATTTGTTTGTTTAAACATCATTCTGTATTGATTTTTGGAGTCACGAATGCCTGATGACAACCAGTTTTTGTTTTTATCTCTCAACTCACAACATTTGGATTCAATTAACATTGAGAAACCTTTTGTTGTTGCCGACCCAGTAAAAAACAGGTTCAGCCCTAGTTGGGGACGTTTGTGAGAACACGAGGTATCCACTTGCTATTTACCAAAGCATGGATTTTGATGGTGCCGAAACCTCTAGTGAGCAGTTTCTCATTATTTGCAATTTAAACAAAGCGGTCTGAATTTGACATCTGTAAATCAACAAACCACTATTTGCATGAAGTCATTTTCTCAGTAGCACCTGAGTCTGCATTCAGTATATAAAACTGACATCGACGCAATAAACGCTACCTCATCACGGTTTTTGTCTCTCTGCTTATCGCCTTCATGTGTTTGTTTGATTTGTCTTTTCTTTGCACGGCATTCTCTCTCCCAGTGTCCCATTTTATTACAAAAATTTAATTTCGATGTCCGCTTTCATTCAGCCAATGACTTCTTGAATTTTTGCGATTTTGCATTGAATGCACCTTCTGTCACCTCTGCATCGCTGTTCTTTTTGAGTTGATCTTCTTCTAGTTGTAGCTTTGCCATTAAATTTTCTATAGTCTGCATTCCTTTATGTTATACCACTCGGTTTTAAAGTTTTGGTACCTTGGTGGAAAATTACTTATAATTCTTACCATCTTGATGTTGTCGGATAACTTGTCGGATTGAGCGTCTATTTCTGCTGCTAAGGACGACACCTTCGACACAAATGCTGCACCTAACTCATCTTCGTAGTAGAAATATTCGTAGCGAGAAATATTCTTCATAAAGGCATATCGTCTTTACTTCACTTTGTTTGTCGTGGATATTTCTCAACTTATCATAGACTTCGTTCGAACTGTTGCAGGGGAGCACATCGTTTGCTTGATCTTTTTCGAAGAATGGCGTTAGCGTCACGATCCACAAATCCATTTGTTCTTAGGAGACCGAATCATCGAATTTCGATATCCCTTGTACTATTCCTACTAACCCGTGGCCTTTTAATATCGCACCGACATTGAACTTCCACAATCTGTAATTGCTGTTGTTTAATCGGTGGGAAATATGGATGGATTCCTCAGTTATGTTGAATAGAATTATTTTATTTAATTTATTAATAAAAACTAAAAAAAAATTCAAATATGTACTTATTTAATTGAAGCACGCTGGGCCCATAACCTGTTGGAATAAAACAAGAGCGAGTTGAATTAAATATGCACGTTGCTTTATTAATAATGCAAAAAAAGACGATTAGAAAGGGAAGAGTCTATTTACAGGTTATATATATATATATATATATATATATATATATATATATATATATATATATATATATATATATATATATATATATATATATATATATATATATATATATATATATATATATATATATATATATATATATATATATATATATATATATATATATATATATATATATATATATATATATATATATATATATATATATATATATATATATATATATATATATATATATATATATATATATATATAACCTGTAAATAGACTCTTCCCTTTCTAATCGTCTTTTTTTGCATTATTAATAAAGCAACGTGCATATTTAATTCAACTCGCTCTTGTTTTATTCCAACAGGTTATGGGCCCAGCGTGCTTCAATTAAATAAGTACATATTTGAATTTTTTTTTAGTTTTTATTAATAAATTAAATAAAATAATTCTATTCAACATAACTGAGGAATCCATCCATATTTCCCACCGATTAAACAACAGCAATTACAGATTGTGGAAGTTCAATGTCGGTGCGATATTAAAAGGCCACGGGTTAGTAGGAATAGTACAAGGGATATCGAAATTCGATGATTCGGTCTCCTAAGAACAAATGGATTTGTGGATCGTGACGCTAACGCCATTCTTCGAAAAAGATCAAGCAAACGATGTGCTCCCCTGCAACAGTTCGAACGAAGTCTATGATAAGTTGAGAAATATCCACGACAAACAAAGTGAAGTAAAGACGATATGCCTTTATGAAGAATATTTCTCGCTACGAATATTTCTACTACGAAGATGAGTTAGGTGCAGCATTTGTGTCGAAGGTGTCGTCCTTAGCAGCAGAAATAGACGCTCAATCCGACAAGTTATCCGACAACATCAAGATGGTAAGAATTATAAGTAATTTTCCACCAAGGTACCAAAACTTTAAAACCGAGTGGTATAACATAAAGGAATGCAGACTATAGAAAATTTAATGGCAAAGCTACAACTAGAAGAAGATCAACTCAAAAAGAACAGCGATGCAGAGGTGACAGAAGGTGCATTCAATGCAAAATCGCAAAAATTCAAGAAGTCATTGGCTGAATGAAAGCGGACATCGAAATTAAATTTTTGTAATAAAATGGGACACTGGGAGAGAGAATGCCGTGCAAAGAAAAGACAAATCAAACAAACACATGAAGGCGATAAGCAGAGAGACAAAAACCGTGATGAGGTAGCGTTTATTGCGTCGATGTCAGTTTCATATACTGAATGCAGACTCAGGTGCTACTGAGAAAATATATATATATATATATATATATATATATATATATATATATATATATATATATATATATATATATATATATATATATATATATATATATATATATATATATATATATATATATATATATATATATATATATATATATATATATATATATATACATATATATATATATATACTCGTACATTGTTTCTGCACGCCAATGTTTGCAATTGTTCGATTTTGTGTTGAACAGATGAGCACCTAACAATCTTATAACTTTGTTGCTTTTCATTGAAATGAGAGCCGCCATGGTGACGCGAGCACCGGGTCGCTATGGAAAGGATTCACACATGAACACACACACACACACACACACACACACACACACACACATATAAGAGCCAGGGGGGAACCAGTCAGGCAAAGCATCTAATTGCCCCTCACTGGGAGGGGCTAGAGCGATCCTGGTGTGGGACACCCTCAAGAAGACTCACTGCCTCCACGTGGCGGCTCCGGGCAATGGCACACCAGCACCCGCTGATGGCCAGCTGAAGTGAGCAACGCACCCAGAGATAGCGATGACCCCCTCATGGGGCGGCTGTCTGGGCAACGTGGGACAACGAGGGATCAACGATGGAACAGCGAGGGACCATCGTGGGACCACAAAGGGACATCGTGGGATCTGTTGTACCTCAAATCAAGGCCGAGACCGGTAAGGCCTTGATTATGGCATACCGGAAACATAGGAAATAAGCTGATGCTTGTGGGCTGACGATTGCGGTATGCTGCCACCTCAGTAAGTAAGAGTGAAATCTTACAGAAATGGCTGGTAGCTTAATGCCGCAATCGCCCCCGTCCCGTTAAAACCATGGCAGGTCTCAGGAAACGCTCGATGCTCGTCACCATTAAATTGGCAGTGCAGGCTCGGATGTAACATTCCCGACTAGCGCTGGTCTGGCTCTGAACATAAGCGCCCATAAGGACTTGTGCCAACCCTCGCATGGCCTCCCTGCTGCGGCAAAGATAACCATGGGACCATTAAGGCGACTGCACTACGAGCAAAGATAACAGTCCTGAGCGGGGACCAATCAATAAATGAATTGTAACAATAACAATACCAACAAAACAAACAAAGACGACGGTGCGATGAAGGACCCCTTCGGCAGGAGGTCTACTATCCAGAGGACCCCTCCTCCGGTAATAAGAAAGACGGTGGTGCGGAGAAACACACTGGCAGACACCAGTGAGCTTCAGCGAGTGATGGGCATGAGGGCCGATCCGACGGCAATGGCGGCCATCCCTCCCGATGAGGTCATTGCCAAAGGCAAAATGGCGGTGCTGGAGTGGCACATTGAAGCACTCATAGCTTTCCTTGTGCCAAGGCACAATGTACATGCCGACATCAAGCGGAAGGCATCCAAAATCCGGGATGTATGCTTGCAGGTCGTCGAGGAGCAGGACGCAGGTACGGCTGCGAGAGTGCCACAGCTGGTGCAAGCCGACAGGGCAGTCCAGACTGAAGGGCGGACGGAGAAGGTGGACAAGGAGGTGCAGGTTGGCGGCCCTCCTGTGGACAACCAAGGCAAAGCCGGTGCGTCTTCGCGGACAGCCCCTGCCCAGGCGAAGAGCTACGCGGCCGCAGTCGCAACGCCAAAGCGCCCCCGTGAGAAGGGGGATCCGGAGCAAGTAAGTCCGACTAGCCGAGCGGTAGCTAAGAGGAGGAGGGGGGATGCCCCGACACTGGCGGCCGAGAAAACGGTAACCCGGCCAAATCCTAAGACCCATAACCCTATGGCTGGAAAGGCGGAGGGTGCAAAAGTTGGGTGGACCACAGTTCGTTCCAGACCCCAAGCGAAGCGGAAGGGCCCGAAGCCTAAGCCAGCGCGCCCCGATGCCATCGTCATCAGGGAAACTGGCACGGTGAGCTACGCGGACATCCTCCGCAAGATCCAGGTACTATCCTGGACACGGCCTTGGAGATATCCTCGATACCCATTTTACGTATTCCTTTATTATTTATGACCGGTAAAATTTTAGAGTTATCCTTTTGTGTGCTTTCCAGATTCACTCCCCTTGGATCTGAAATATATTTAACTAGCGACGGACTCAAACTTATTAGTCTTCGACCGTTTGCTCGTACAGGCGAAATATCATACACTGTATTGGGACTTTGCAGCTCTGATTCTGGCTCGTTGGACGGATAAACCTGATTCTTATTATCTATTGAACTTCCTGGAGAAAATGGCTCGACACCGATTTCCGATGCGTCAAATAAAAACTCCGCTTCACTTTCTCCAGTCAATATTAATCTAGGCTTTACCACACGACCTATCCCTTCCGGAGTTAAATACTCCGGCCAGCGAACCTCTGGTGGCAGAGCAAGTACTGTCTGCGTTTGAATTTGAGAGGTTGAAACCGATCTCACTCTTGCTGGCTTAGTGGTTGCCCCGATTCTTTTGAGCTCCAAGTTTTCCTTCTCCAGATGCGATGCGGCTTCCTCAGTTTCCCGGAGTTGCCTAGAAAGTACTCTAGTTTTATTTTCGAGGAATTCCGTATTTATCTTCAATTCTTCAGTATCTTTGAAGACTTGGAAAAATTTTTCTTCCGTCCGAATAGTAGCTAACGCTTGGTCTGCTGCTTCCAGAGTTGACAGGTTTCCACCGTCTCTCGCTAATCTCCAGAGTACCTGGGCTTCACTCTTGCTGGTTGCCGCTTCCAATTGTTCAAACAATTTCTCTGCGAACAATTTTACCTCAGTTTGCAGAGACCTAAGCTTGTCTCGAGCCTTGTCCTCCTGCGAACTAGGACTATCCTCCTGTGCTTCCAGCTTTTCTAAATCCAACTTGAATTTAGTCAACCAGTCTCGTGTCAAACCGTTGACGTGTAACGCGTAATCCTTGGTAAAGTATTCCTTGTCACCACAACAGTCCTTAAACTTTAACAACTCCTCGTTGTTGCTATTGAATACATTCAACAAGGCTTCTAACTCCGTTATGCGATTGCAGTAGTACGCGCTGTTTTTCCTTGCTTTACTGTCCTTCCTGCAATTTCTGATTCTCCTTTGGATGGCCTCACTCTGCCTCTTTTGCTCTTCCAGCAATATCTTCGCCTCTGCTGGTGCTTCCATAGACCGAATTAATCCCTACTTTTAATCCAAACTCCAAGAACCAAGTGTTACCGTATTCTAATTTTTAAACCTCACTTGAAAATTCCCTTAGAAAATCCAACATGACTACCCCAAATGTAAACATATTAGTATACCAAATTATAATTTATTCGTAATCTCATTTACTTTATTTCCCAAAAGTACTACTCGAAAATCTTCGTATTCAAAGAAACATTTTACCGCAGAACTATACTCATATACATTTCTGAACATCGCTTTGTTAAGCTGTTTCGCTTTTCCGTGCGAAACATTGGTGCATTTTCGCTGCGCAAATTCTAGTTTCGAAACTACACAAACTTTGATGTGACAACATATGTTGACGGCACCTCTCCAAATATTTGCACCTACCCTAATTCAAATGCCAAAAATCTAAAACAACCATTTAAATTGTTTCACAATTTATTTATTGACTTAATTCATAATTAAATAAGCAAGTTTTTGCTAAACAAAAATGTAAATAACACTTTATTTACAAAAATTCTTACAGCTAATTATAAAATCCAGTGTTTGCTTGTTCCAGTCTGAATCTTTCCTGCCATAGTCTGTTAGCTTCGCTCCAAGGCAGAGGCACTTCCAGATTCGCCTGTTCTGCCAGAAACTTCCTTAGAAAAGCCAGCCGCTTTCTCTCCCGTGCTGCTTTTCCACCACGTCTATGCCAATAGAGGTGCGTGCGCGGCACCTCTGCAATGGGCCTCTGCTCAATCCTCCGACTTCCCGCACCCGTTACGCCTTTGGTACTCTGGTCATTTATTTCCTGATATTCAAAGAAAATAAATACCCAGTTTTACTAAATGAATTGAAATTTGAATTATCCTAACCGCAGCCACGAAACACGCTGCCAAACAAAATACACGCGATGCCCCAAAAAGTGAACCTAACTTTATTCCGGTACTTGACACGGACAGAAAAATCAAACGTTAATCCCGCGAATGAACATAAGAAGCACCAACCACTATTATGAATGCGTAAGCTCTATACCGTGGCACGTTCTTTCCGAACCAAACCAACCGGTATGCACGAGTTCGCAACACAACAGGGATTAGAGAGGAACTTTGTTTCCTTTAAACAAAACTTCACATGTTTCACGCCCCCCGAGAATGCTGAAATAAACGGTTATTATAAAAATAATGAACCTGATTTCAGTGGAACAACCCTATGCAACCTGACCGTAAGTAGAAAGTTTTCTTTTTAGATCTACCTATTGTCACCTAACCGCAGCGGCTAATCAGCCCCAATGCTGCGGGTGACGTCCTGTCGCAGTTCTTTCAGGCGCGTGGCTGAAAACTTAAGAGCCCTAACGTTGAATTCAAATACTTATTGCTTTTCAGTTTCAAAACACAAGAGACATTTATTCTTACCAAACCTAATACTTATATACTATTTTTTAAACATCTATCTCAGTCTGTGAACTGACCTTTCTGGTGTTCCAGTTCCGCACCTGCTAATTGGTGTCAGTTGGTCAAGCCAACCGACCTACTTCGAAAATGGCGACGGTGCATTACGCTGCCCTCGTCGACTCGACTGCGGAACTGTAATACCCTAAAAGCTTACATGAGAACGTTACACAGATCACATTTACTTAAAATACTTAGACCCTAGAAGTGTGCCCTATCATAACACAGTTTTAGCACATGCTAATCCAACATAGTGTGGCATCTATTAGGAGTCGGTGCTGTGAGTAAACTACACGTAGGTAGTTTGGTTCTAACTCACAACACCATCATGGTATAAATCCAGCGAACGATTTTTGGGTGACATCCCCAAGATTTACCAGCAAGCCGTCTACATATCATTAAGGAAGCTGTAGCCCTCTTGGTGGTTGCTGTCAGATGAGCCTTCCACAATAACTTTTTGTCGAAAATGACCAGAGCTAATATCGACCTGTGTACCAATTAGAAGAATAGGTTTCATATATGGTAGATATCTTTTTCTAGTGCACGGCACAATGGTGGTCTTTGAGGCATTGATTTTCAATCCTGTTTCCCTGCACCATTCACTAGCTGCTAATAAGCCCCTCTGGATAATATCACAGAGTGGATTCAGATTTTCCTCTAGCTATTATCACAATATCATCCGCATATCCTTGACATGATATGCCTAGATTTGTGAGTTTTACCAGAAGATATCTACTACTATGCTCCACAAAATGGGTGATAATACCCCACCCTGCGGACATCCTTTATTGACTTTGACTTTAACAGTTTTGTCACCTGCTTCAGTCAGTCTACTGTTGAGTAAAGCTCGTATCCAATTGGGAGTGGTATTATCTATTCCTCTATTGTTAAGAGCCCTAATCATATATTCATGAGGAGTGCTGTCAAAAGCCCCTCAATATCGAGAAAGACAAAAAGTGCTATTTCTTTTTTATCCAGTGCTGCCTGAATAAAATCAGTCAGATGGTATAGTGCGGTTTCAGTCTATTTTCCCGCATTATATGCAAACTGACAAGGATATAAAGGCTCCCTTTTCAATACGGTCTCAAGGAGATGTATATTAACTATTTTCTCCATTGCTTTTAGTACATAGGATGTCAAACTGAAAGGCTTGAAGGATTTGGGATGGGCCATATCCTTCTTGCCTACCTTGGGGATAAATACCACTTTAGCTGTGCGCCATGCTTCAGGTATGTACCCAAAGGCAAACACTTGCCCTAGTGATATTTACCAGGCTCGGAATCAGTGCCTCACCACTCCTTTGGAGAAGGATCGGGAAAATACCCTCCGCACCCCGCGATTTATATGACTGAAAAGAGCTGATGGCACATCTCAACCTCTCAGTAGTTATAATTTATTCCTTGCTCTTCTAGGAAGAGCATCCATCTGCAAAGATGGCGGTAACTGGATCGAGCTCCCAGGAAAGTGCACACGCAGCAAAAGGAGAGTGCGAGCATTTGCCGTGAACGTCCCATCCTCAGATTTCAATGCCAGCTTTAAATCGACTTTGTTTTTCGCACGAGCTCTATGGAGTCGTGCTACTTCAGGAGTCGATTCTACACTTTCACAAAAGGATCTAAAGCTAGTCCTTTTGGCTTGTCTGATCTTTTTGTTATAGATCGTCAACTCTTTTTTATATTCTTCCCAGTCCCCCGTACGTTTAGCTAGATTTAATAGCCTACGCACCTTAGTACGTCTAGTAGACAGACTAGAGTTCCACAAAGGAACATTCCTGCTGTTTTTCTTTGTTCTTAGAGGACAAGATAAAACATAGGATTCGGGAATGATTTCATTCAGCTCATTGACGCCCTCCTCTAGCCCCACCGGATTTTTATATATTCCTTGGATGTTTGAGGATGAGAGTAGTGAATGCACTGAACTATTGAAGAATTCCCAGTTAGTATACCTAGGATTTCTAAAAACTACCGTTTTTGTGACGATACCTCCTATATCGAACTCAATTATGCTGTGGTCCGACAGAGAGGGTTCGTCCGAAACTTTCCAATTGTTAACAATATCAGTTAGCTCAGGATTACATAAAGTTAGATCAAGAACTTCCTCCCTAATTACATTTCGAAAAGTGGGTGTGTTAACCTTATTCAATATATATAAATTAAGTGATAATAAAAATTCTAGAACTGACTCACCCCGTGGTGTCACTGCTACCCCAGATGGTATTGTGTGCGTTTGAGTCACAGCCCACGAATAGTGGAATCCTTTTGGATAGGCAATACATCGCCAGCTTATAGACTTCTTCCGGGATATCTCCCGGAAAGTAGGCCGATGCAACGACTATGTCGCGAGAGACCCCATCATTTATGTACTTTACCATGATGGGTGTCAGATCTCGCGACTTGAATTCTGAAAGGCAAAAGTAATTAATATCATTTCTAATCAGGATACAGGTGCGGGGAATGTCAACATTGGCATCCCATATTACCTTTGTAAACTTACTAGAAAGGCCCCTAGTTTGACCTTTGTAACACCATGGCTCTTGAATGAGGGCCAGCCCCATGTTGTTCTTGGCAAACACCCTCTTGATGACAGCCGAGGCTGCTCTGGCATGGTGGATGTTTGCTTGAGCCACTTTCAGTCTCGTCATCTTATGGAACAGGTTGTGACGGGATGGTGTTATTCCCATCTTCGTCCTCCTCGTCCATAGGGACATCCTCTAGACTGTGTACCAGTGAAGGACAGTATGCGGCCTCAGCCCCTATCTCAACACTGGGGGCCCTGGAAGAGATTTCCGGGGCCTCTTCAACGCATATCCCGAGCTCTTTATTAGTTGCATGGACCCATCATCTATTTCCACGGACAACAACTGTCCGTTGCCCTCGTCCTTGCAACTCCATACTCTCCAGAAATTGGTGTTTAGCCCAATATTTTGCCGGGAGAGAAACTTTAATGACACAGCTACCTCTTGTCCACTACTACGAGGGAGGAAGAGGAAGAATGTGTGTGATTGTGGGATGTTGTCTCCCACTCTGGCGATCAAACTGACGCCCTCTCTCACTGAAAGCTGCGTCACGACCCCTTTCAGCCATTCCACCGAGTCCGTCGAACAGCATTCGATGCTCAGGAAGCCAGGCTTGAAGTGGATACCATCGAAGGAGAATTCTTTGGTCCACTCATCAACCAGCCTCTCAAGCAACATCTGCTCAACACTTGTCAGCTCCTCTCTAGTCAGGATGGTGTTCGGATAGTTCGCAGCAACAACAGCCATCTTGATGACGGACGCCACCCTAGCGTGTAGCTACCTGCTGCCTTGGACACTCCACGACTAGGTGGGCCTGACGGTGTCGCCGTCTTTCTCTTTTTGGCTGGGTCAAGATTAGGAGAAAAGGTGTTTAGTACCCTTTTCTGCAGGTTCTTGTTTACATTCGGTTGTGATGTTGTGCCAGCCGAATCCTTTACAACCCTGTGCCCCTTTGCCTTGGCAAGAGCATCATCTGGTTGCAAACCCTTAGACAGGTGGTTGAGGTACCATCTGACTTTAGCTCCTTTCTTCTCGGTTCGTCCCAACCCCCAGGTTGACCACTATCAGGAAGAGGGATTCCTCTCTTGGCCATCTTGGAGGTTTTCTCCGAGGTAGGTTCGGATGGATTACTCCCTTTGTCCCCCAGTTTTACTCCCAGTGTCAACAATCTCTCCTTAGTGGCGATGGGAGTTTGTTGAGTTGGTCCCATTTTTGCCCTGGCAGCAGCAGAAGTGGATGGCACATCATCGGAAGAAAGTTTCCGAATTCCTGCACCACCCATCCCGCGTACTGTCATTGGGGGTCCCATAGGTCCACCCACTGTTTTGGTCACGGATGAAGGTCTCCGTTCATTGACCGCAGCAGCATTTGATTTGGGCTTAGCGGGTGATCTTACCCCATTAAAAATTGCTTCATCAAGGATTCTTTGCTCCATCTGATTTGCCAATTGAATTGCGGTGATGTCCCGCGGAATTTTTGAGTTAAATTTTTGCTTCTTCATGAAGATTCTTTTTGCGGAGAATATAAAGACCACTCTTACAGAGATGCGCAATATCCGAGCTAGGCTATTACCACGGAAGGGCGCCTTTTATTCGGGGGCTCCGTTTACGACTAGACTATTTAACAGGGCGTCTAGCCTGGCAGATCATTAGCACGGGTCGCGTGACACCTTAATCCAGCCCTTACCTTCCAACCATAGTCAAGCTCAATGCTGTACTATTAAGGAGTATCAAACACTGAGCTCTACATCCTGACCTATGCTAGATCCAGCACTATCAGACAATTGCTACCATTGTAGACCGACCATTGTAGACAGTCGAAGGATTTTCTACCGGCCAGTGTTTTGAGAGAGTAGTTGGTTTCTGAATGTTCGTTTTTGCCCAGGTATTATTTTCTGTTTTTATGGGTGGTTTATGTATTATTGCACTGTTTAGTTTTTTAGTAGCCTTCCAAAGGGAATAATTTGTATCGGCAGTTGTCCCTAAATTGTTTAGATAATTTTCTAGTTTGCAATCCTCATATTGTTTTATCGTTGCCTTCAGTTCTTTTCCTACTTTATCGAATTTAGCTTTGTCTTCAGCGTGTTTTGTATTTTGCAATTTCTTCCTGAGTCTTCTTTTTTGTCCTATTTTATACTTAATGTGAGCTGGGACAGTAGTAATTTGTGATGGGCTGAGAATTGGGGTTTAACTGAGTTTGACGATGTTGTCATTTAGGTATGCTATTGCTGTGTGTATTTCTTTATTTGATTTTAATGAAATATATGTTATGTTATTTTCTATCAATTGTCGAAATTTGTTCCAGTCTGTTCTGTAATTATATAAGCCTCCAGATATTTTTGTATCCGGCTTGCTTTGCAGGGCCAATATGGTTGGAGAATGCTCTGATGACAAATGTAAATATGTTTTTATTGATAAGTGTTGTTGTAAGTTGTTCGTGCAATATGTGTTTTGAAATGCAGAAGTCAATTAAGTCCGGTAATTTTCTTATGTCTGCTGGCCCAGTAAGTTGGCTCAGTCTAGAGCCCCATGTTGAGTTTTTTGCATTATAGTCTCCTCCAGCTATGTAACGGCTTCCTAATGATTTTAAATAGTCCATGTATTGAGCCTTTGTGTGTTTGGGTGTACACAGCTGGTAATTGATCCTCTCAAGTCACTTATCTCTATAGAGGTTGCTTGAATGTGATGTGTTTTATAGTCTTCTAGTTCTAAGCATTTAAAGGATTTCTTTATAATAATTGCTGTTCCCCCGTGTGCTCGATTGTCAGGGTGATTTATATATTATAGTTCGGTATGTTATTATAGCTTCTGTCAGTAGCATTAGTTTCAGATAGTAGCATAATGTCAATTGAATGGTCGCACATGAACTTTTTAAGTTCTAGTAAGTGGTACGATAGTCCATTGGCGTTCCAAAAGGCAAACGTTATTATACTTCTGGAAACCATCTAGCTTCGATACAAGCAGTGTCAGAATGTTCATCATACTTGTCATTTGGGTTATTAATTCTTTCAACATTATTTTTAAATCTGAGAGGTCGACGTTATGCTGTGTTGGTATTGTGTTGTTTATTGGCTGTGTTGTGGTTTTGTGTTAAGGCTGGTGATGTATTTAGCATATGACATCCCAGGTGTGTAGTTTTTATTTGTTTACACTGTGGGTATATTCACAGGTGGATCTGCTGATTTTTGTTCATCAGTTGGAGTTATTTCTTTTTTATGTAATGTATTTAATTTACGGGTATTTTTGTATTTGTAGTGATTTGTGAATCGTACAGCCTTTATAGTTTGCTGTGTGGTTTTCACTACAAAGAGCGCATTTAATTTGCTGTATCATATCTTTTTCAATATTGCAATGAATTGTGCTGTGGTTACACACACAGGGTCCAAATTTTGGTGGTCCATATTTTTGGCAATTTGTGCATTGTGGAATAGTTCTTTTTTGGTGAGGTGGTTTGAAATGTATTTTACAGTGTAAAATGTGGGTTAAGGAATATATGTCTTTGTTATTATCGTTTGGTTTAAGTTCCAGGGAGAATAAAGGAAGTGGTTGTTTATTTGTTTGCATGTTGTGAATGTTTAGTACTTCATGTCCTAATTCTGCCAGTCCAGATAAAATATCGTCTTCTTCCGTTGAGTAATGTATATTTCTTAAAATTACTTTAAATCCACGTTGCTGTTTGGGCTTAAATGTATAATATTTTGTTTCTTTTTGCCAAAGAAATGTATAATGTACAGTTTCTGCCGGATGTATTTTTATATCGTTTCTGTTCAGTGCTTTCATCTCGTATTTGGTATTTGATAGCTGATTTAGAGCTTTATTTTGTGCATTAATATTTTCCACGTTTTGTATATTTTGTATGTTTTGTTATTTGATTCTGTATGGTTGCATTTATTTTTGTCCCACTGTTGTATTTTTCTTCAGTTGTGTCATTTAGTGCCAGTAGTTCGAACCTGTTTGTTGTATTTGAAGGGAGTAACTTGCTCAGCCAATATTCTTGTCGTGTTGTGTGTATTGTGCTCAATGAGTTTGTTTTTCTGTTTTTTGTTGTTGTTATTTTGATCCGTTAATTTGTTTGGCGATTGCTTCTCGCGGTTACGTTTTCGGTTACTCTGGTCGGAATGTTTGCTATTGTTTCTACTGTTTGAGTTTTGTACTTGCGTGTTTGTTGTAATTGGTGTTGTTGGCTTAGTAGACATAATTGTTGCGTTAGTATAAAGCAATGTACTTGTAATAGCTGTCGAAGCTACTGTTGTAGAGCTTTGTGTTGTGGTTGTTCTTCCTGTTGTTGTAGCTGGTGGGTAAGCCTCCATCATAGTAGTGGGTGTCGCGCATTGAACACTCCATGGAATTGAAGCGCTGGTAGTGGTGCCGTTAAGGAGAGCGGGGGACCAGGATCTGGCTACTTCGACAGGTAAATTGTGGCAGTCGTTACAAGTAGAGACAAATGAGAAATGTGCATTTCTATTTCTTGTTGTCTTTTATTGATGAGAGCCAGAGGCACTCATTTTAATTGTGTTGTTGTTTTTGAAATGTTTTGGGAATTTTTCACTTCACTTTTAATGTGTTCTTGCAATAAAAAAATATTATTAGAATATTTAAGTAATATTGTATATTGCCCTTTTGTATTAGCGTCTATATCGCGAAGTTTAAAGAACGAATTCAGTTTAAACACAGTGAAAAACCGTCACAATCACGGATCACGTATGAAATCGCGTCTGCACAGTTTGAATTTTTCACAGCCTAATTAAGGAATAATACCAAATCATTAGTTTGGGTTCAGAGAACAACATTCTACTATCGAGCAGATTCATAAAATATTAGAGGAAATGGGGTATGGCATGAATGTTTATTTTTCAAAGTAAAAAAGCTCTTACTAATTAACTACTGCATTCTCATAAAATCATATCTGTCTCAACGACACTTTTATGTAAACAACCAAAACGAAATGTCACCCCTCCATTCCATCACAGCTGGAGTCCCATAGGGGAATGTATTGGGTCCAGTCCTTTATTTTCTTTTTACTCACGATTTGCCAACAACGGCTGGAGTACTAATTGGAACACTTGCAGACGACACAGCTGTTCTTACAGTCGCAAAAGACCCTAAAGAAGCTTCATTAAAACTACAAGGTATCCTTACTAAAATATCCAGATGGTTAAAAAGTTGGCGTTTGAAGCCAAATTTTTTTTAATTTTTTATTTTATTTTATTTTTTTTAACAGTTCATTTATTTATTGAATACACTCATTTCGAGCCTAACCATAAGTAATTAAATCTTAAGAGCTAATTAACTATTTTTATCCCGCACCAGTGTTTGGGCTTAGTATTAGATTTCACTACATTTTTGCCTTTTGATTTTAATTCAATTTAAATTCATTTCATTTTAGTATCTTAATAGTAATTATTTAATATTTAGTACATTTAAAATATAGGTAAGTCCAATCTTTTGAGGCGTGTTGCTGTTTTAATTCTAGCTAAATTTTTTACCAATGGATTTGAGTGCTCTCGTAGTTTTTTTTTTGTGTTTGAGCATAATCTCTTTGAGCTCACTTTTAACAAAAGGAATGTTGAGGTCCTTATGGATGTCAGCATTTCTAACGAACCAAGGCGCACCCGTGATTGCACGCAAGATTTTCGATTGCACTCGTTGTATCAGCTCGACGTTCGATGAACTAGCATTCCCCCAAAGCTCAGCTCCGTATGCCCAAATTGGTTTGATCACTGCCTTGTACAATAAAAGTTTATGTTGTAAACGAAGCCTTGACTTGGAGTTGAGTAGCCAATTTATTTTATGGGTCTTTAGCTTTATATGCATTCTTTTTGCCACAATATGGTTCCGCCAAGTTAGTCGTTTGTCTAGATGGACTCCTAGGTATGTTATAGTATTCGATTGAGGAATAGCAACATTGTTTAGTGGAATCACTGGGCATGTTTCTTTCCTAAGTGTAAACGTAACATGATTGCTCTTGGTCTCATTTACCTTAATGCGCCAATTTGCCAGCCACACTTACATTTTCGTCAAATGCTCCTGAAGGCGATTCGAAGTCACTATTGGATTGCTATGTATACTAAGAATAGCAGTGTCGTCTGCGAATGTTGAAGTGACTAGATGATCATCAGTAGGGAGGTCTGCAGTGAATAATACATATAGTACAGGACCTAGAACACTATCTTGTGGAACCCCAGCATTAATATCAAAGTCGTTTGTGGTGTATTCTCCATAGTTTACTCTGAACTTTCGGTTATCCAAATACGATTCGAGTAGCATGTGCACATTAACTGGTACGAGTTTTTGAATTTTATATATTAATCCTGCATGCCAAATGCCTGTGCAATATCTAAGAATATAGCAGAGCAGTATTTTTTGTCTTCAAAAGTATTTCGAATTGCACTAGTAATGCGGTTAATTTGCTCTATGGTTCTGTGATTCTTACGAAATCCAAATTGATGGTGGGGAATAATGTTGGATTTGTATATGTGCGGCTGCAGCTTTAGAAGAAGCAGTTTCTCAAATAATTAAGAAATCACTGGGAGCAAGCTTATGGGCCGATAAGATGACGGTTGAGTTGCGTCTTTTCCGTGATTTGGTATCATCGTAATTTGTGATATTTTCCAGGGTTCCGGAAAATACCCAATCCTTAATATTGCATTAAATAACTGCGTCACTATTTTGATGACTATTTCAGGCAATTCCACAATCATTTTTGCGGTAATTAATTCAAAGCCTGGTGCTTTTTTCGAATTTAGCTGAGTTTTAATTGCAAGTTGCGCTTCCTTCATTTTAACCTTCATCGGGATTAGTGATATTTTAGGGACCAAAAATGGAATTTCAAAACTGTTGTTTGGTTGGTTAGGTTGAAATACGGATTTGCGATGATTAGCAAACGCTGAGGCTTTCTCTTCGTCATTTCTCGCCCAAGTCCCATTATTCTACCTGAGTGGTGGATGACAGTCTTTAGGAGTCTTTATATTTTTATGGTCTTTCCATGCTTAGTTAGTATTTTGTGTGGGAGTTAGCGTCTCATTATACTTTTTCAAACTATTCTCTAGCTCGCAGTTCAGTACTTCTCGGAGGCGTTTTTTTGCTAATGCTAATTTGTTAATTTTGATATCATGGATTCTACATTTTGCATAGGATTTGCAAAGTTAGGAATTTCTTCAGATCCAGACTTAACAACATTGGCATATGACCTTGATGTAAAAGCGTTGTCACTGGACAGTTGCTTATCGGGTTCGATTAATTTGGCAATCTCTGTGTAATGAAAAGCTTGTTGTTGTTTCTGATCTAATTTATTTGTGAGCGCTAAATACACTGGGCAGCCTCTGTAGTTTGCCGTGTGGTTTTCCGCACAATTGCCTCTATTTTTAATGTTGAATACCGTTTTAACTTTAAATCCGGCGATTTCGAGAGAATCTTTGATTTCATTAATACATACACTATTCTCAATACCTTTAATAACAACTACTAGGCCTTTACTGCTCTACTGTAAAGTATATTTTTACCATTTTTTTCAAGATAGGATGCAATTGTCTGTAGTTTCGTTTCTTTTATATTCCCGTTTGTAATGGACGTTACGTAGAAATTGTTATTTCCTACAAGACTAGCTACAGTTGCAACTAAAGCATTTGAGCATATCTCTCGTAAGTAGAATGGTGGTAGCTTCGGAGTTTTGGCGATGGAATTGTTTGCAGGAGTTGAATCAACGTTTTCATTCTCTAATAGTGCAAATCTTTTCTGACCCAAACTGTTACTACTTATTTGTTTCGGAGAGGCAGATATATTCGCCGATTGAAGAGTTAGTCTCGCATTTTTTGCCTGTCTTTTATTTCCGTTTTTTTCTGGACTCAATTTTCGGTTTACCTGTATACTCGTATACCTATCTATGCCAGTCTGTATAGTTGCAACATTTCTTGTCACATTACTTTTTCCACCACCCATTCTTGGCAGTTTAATTGGTCCATCACCTAATCTTACACCATGGTCTGTTTCATTTTTTAAAGAGTGTACTCGTACATATTGCTTGGCTGTATAAAAAAGTTTTTGTAGTGACTGCATTCGTTTAGGCAAGAGTTGTATGCTTTTTTACGCGTTGTATTTTTATGTTCTCTTTTAAGTTGGTTGGCTCATTCAGAGCGTTAAGCACTGGCTGAAACGTTTTGGTTAGTCGGCGACCGCTATATTATGTGACAGTTCTGCACAGCCACTGCGTTTCGTTTGATCTTGCGGAGAGAGTGTACTGGAGGTAGAGCAGGCTCTTTGATTTGATATGCCTGTTGCTGATTCTTCAAATGTTTGAGCATTGTTACGCTCGCGATTTGGCTAGCGTAAAACACTTGTTTTGGCGATCTCACCGGTTTATTTATTTATTTATTTTTGTTTTATTTCCCTTTATTTCATACATCTGTCACCATTATATTGACACCTAGTACATGATTTGACAATTTGTTTGGAAATTAATATTAAAAACACATTTTGGCCAGTGCCAAGAATTGATTCAACAAATATTATTTATATTAATTATAATAGTTCACTATAATTATATTATAACAATTTATGATCAAAATTATGTTTATGATAATTATTTATATTTGCATTTATAATACTATTACTAATATGTGTAGTCTGGATTTCCTAGTTCAGTAGGTCGTTTGGTCGAGTTCTCTTTAAACGGCGCATGGTGGTTTCTTCTAGATGTGGCAACTCGTTTATTTCTTCATTAGTATGCCCATGCAGTGTATCGTAGTGTTTTGTGGATATCTTTTTTATTTCTTCGTCAATTCTTGTCATATTTAGTTTGCGGTGTATATCTTCATTTATTGTGTACCAACCAGACTTTATGATAACTCTTAATATTCTAGATTGCTGTCTTTGAATTCCCTGGCTTTACCGTTCCCCATACTTGGAGTCCGTACGTCCAAATTTGGCTTTATAGTACACTTGTATAACAGCAACTTGTTAATTTTGAGTTTAGATTGCTTACCCATCACTTCCAGGATAGGGGAAGCATGGCCAGGCGCAAAGCTCGAAGTCGTACCTAAGGAGTTGATCCCTAGTAGACCTAGAGCGCGCGCGTGGATCCCAGCCGAACCGTCTGACCCTGAGGCTATCTTGGAGATTATTAGGTTGAGCAACCAGCAGCTCCCGACTAATAATTGGAAGGTTACTAAGGTAGAGGAACCAAGAGGGGATTACAGGTCAATAACCCTTGTGGTGAACGCCGAATCTCTGGCTACTCTAGCGAAATCCAATTGGGTCGTGGGCTATGGCTTCTCATCCACAAGCCTTAAGGTCTACAAAAAGGACAGGCAACCGTCTTACACGGATCAAGCGGTAGTGAAACCCTCAGGGGTAACTGCTGATCCTGCTGCTGAGGACTCCGCCATGCACCCGAAACGCAGTGACTCTATGTCAACTGTGGGGGGTTTGGAGAGTCTCCTAGGGACAACCACACTCAGTAAGGAGGAAGTCCTTCTGGAGTCAGACTCGGAGTCTGAGGCTGATGTCACGGTGGTGGAGGTGACCAGCGCTACAAGTAGCAGAGATGCTACGAATACTGCAGATTAACCTCCATCACTCGAAGGCGGCGTCTGCCAGCCTTCAGCTCCGTCTTGCAAAAGGCGGAGTAGACGTTGTCCTGATCCAAGAACCCTGGACACACGGAGACTTGGTATGTGGTCTCAGGACTGGGAATTACAGCTTTGCTGTATACCGTAAGTGAAAATAGACCTAGGTCTTGTATCCTTATTAGGAATAATGTTAGCTCATTTATTCTCCCCAATTACAGCAACAAGAATTTAACGGCCGTCTGCCTGGAAACTGGCAAGGGACGGTACTGGTTGGTCTCGGCCTATATGACGCATGACCATAAGATCCTTCCAGAAGCCAACCTACAGAAGCTTGTTGTGGATGCAAAGGCTCAACGGGTGGCTGTTATTATTGGATGCGATGCCAATGCGCACCATGACATCTGGGGAAGCACGGATGTCAATGAACGAGGTGAGTCATTATATGAATATATTGTAACGACTAACCTTTCTGTATGCAATAAGGGGTCAGAACCCACTTTTATAACTGCTAATAGGCAAGAAGTCCTTGACTTAACCCTTGCCTCCGAATCAATTTTTGATCGGATCTCAAATTGGAAAGTTCTAGAGGAACATTCCTTTTCGGATCATGGGTTAATTCAGTTTGATCTTCTAGATAGTCTACCTAGCCCTAAGGCTTTTAGAAATGTCAGGAAAGCAAACTGGGACCTCTACAAGGTGACTATAGCTAGACTACTACCTCAGAACCCCACAAGCACAAGCACGTGTGACGAAATTGATAGGTCTGTGGAGGTTCTAACGGTTGCTCTTAACAAGGCTCTATTGGTCTCTTGCCCCCTCAGTAGACCCAGGGGGAAACAAAAACCGTTAGATTATTTCCTGTGGGGCTACGTCAAGTCTATGGTCTATGCCAACAAGCCAGCGACGATTGATGAACTTCGTACGAATATCGAACGTGAAATTGCAGCAATATCGGCCGATTTATGCTTGAAAACCGTTGAAAATTGGGTTCAGCGTCTGGACTTCTGCAAGCGTGCCCGTGGTGGCCATGCAAAAGAAATCGAGTTCCATACATAATGGCATCGAACGTACTTTCACAGGAATAAAGAATTTCATTGATATCTAAAACCGGTTTTGTTTTATTTTAAAAGAAACTTTTGTAGCGCTCTTATTGAAGAACCCGGTAGTTGCCTAAATTTTTCTTTTATTTGTTTCGTTTTTTGTTTGATGTGGTAGTGCCAATTTAGCTTTTGTCCTTAGTGGTAATTTTATTTTATATGTTTATAACTTCATGCGCCACTTAACACGCCAACGTCACTGATGATATTAATCAATGCTGAACAAAAGTGCCAATGGAACGTCCTGCAGTAATTAACATTTTTTATTTTGAAATTTATTCAACTTTCAAACAGAGCGATAATAATAATAATATATATACATATATATATATATATATATATATATATATATATATATATATAAATATATATATATATATATATATATATATATATATATTATTATTATATATATTTTTATATTATATATATATATATATATATATATATATATATATATATATATATATATATATATATATATATATATATATATTATATATATAATTATATTAATAATATTATAATATAATATGTATATATATATATATATATATATATATATATATATATATATATATATATATATATATATATATATTTATATATATATATTGTTGTAGTTGTAGCACAATCCACTGCTATACTGGAGCAGGACATTATTGGGGGTTTGCCATGTGCACTCCACGAAGAGTGGAGTGACTCGCTCATAGATCTCGTTCTCTCCCACGGGGGAGAGCGCTGCAGACTCATGGCGATTACCGACAATACTTTGTTTATTAGTTTTTTAAAATTTTATTTATTATTGTGCTATATTTTAATCTTATCTATGCATGTACATATGTAAAATATCACGAAAAACAAAATTTTGGTGTGGTAACTCTAATCACTTATTATGGCCAGAGTCCACTGTGGCAACCCCACACACAACCGGGATTATTTTATTTGTTGCCTCTTTCAACTTTTAACTCATATATGTATATAACTGTTCCTTTGTTTGTTTGATTGTTTATTTAACACTTTTAATAAATTTCAAATTAGTTATTATAAGTATTTAGATTATCTAAACAGAACTAGACACTTTCCTGAAAATTGCACTTTCGCTTAGCGTCTCTTTCGCGGGTTTTGTAATATTAGTTATTTGGTTTTAAACAACGATAAATGTCACAAGGGTGGAGGACGTGTGATTACACGTCCGTTTGGGTACATAACCGTTTGGTTGATTTTAATATGAAAACAGAATAAAAGGGCGATATTAATTTCTGTTTAGTTACACGACCGTTTAGTTACATGGTTTATTAATATTGGCTTAATATTGGCTTTTCTCCTTAGTGGTAATTTTATTTTATATGTTTATAACTTTATGCGCCACTTATCACGCCAACGTCACTGATGATATTAATCAATGCTGAACAAAAGTGCCAATGGAACGTCCTGCAGTAATTAACATTTTTTATTTTGAAATTTATTCAACTTTCAAACAGAGCGATAATAATAATAATAATAATATATATATATATATATATATATATATTTTTTTTTTTTTTATATTATATATATATATATATATATATATATATATATATATATATATATATATATTATATATATAATTATATTAATAATATAATATTATAATATATATATATATATATATATATATATATATATATATATATATATATATATATATATATATATTATTATTATTACAAGAGAGCTGCAACCCCACTTAATAAACCCTTTTTGCATTTTTAATAGTGCGTACCTCAACAGTGTACTGAAAACTGCTTACAATAAAGAAGTTTTAATAATAAAATTAAAAGAAACAAATTGTGAATATGTAACAATTTGTAGAAACTTATATTTAAAGAAAATAGTTTTATGTGAGTAAGTCAGTAGTCATCAGTTAAATTGAAAATTAAAATTATTTCCCAGAGAATGTATTGACAAGACAAGTTGCACACAGTAGTTACAATTCTGTATGTACTAAAGTAATGTACTAGGACACCACTGAAATCTAATAAAAATAGAGAGACCTAACGGAACGAATAATAATGAGACACAGTAGTTTGGATTGCGGCGGAATGAGACAGCACATGGACAGAATTTTATCAGAGAGTCTCACCTGCAGTTAGCGTAGCTGTCTGGATGGACAGATTACAATAGCTGAAGGCACAGGTTCTGATGAGGACAAGTGGCGTGTCCGAAAAAGCTATAAGATTTGGCAAAATGTTTCAATAATTCTCCTTCTGAAAATTGACGGTGACATAACAACACATACATAATTGCAACTACTGTGTGCAACTTGTCTTGAAAATAAATTCGCTGAGAAATAATATAATTTTGAAAATTATTTTATAAATTATATTAATTATTTACCTGTTCGCCATTAGGATTAAACGCTGCGCAGATCACTTCGGAAAGTAAATCAATTGTTTCATGCTCACAATTTTTTTCCAAGCAATTCCATATTTTTATGGTTTTATCCCACGAACCGGATATTAGTGTCGACGAAGTAGCAACCGGTGAAAAAGTAAGTGTAGCAACAGGGCCTTCATGACTAGCAATAACTTCGATTAACTTTCCTAATTTTATAGACCACAAATATATTTCGAATACATCCTGACCTCCAGCGGCTACTAATTCTCCCGAAAAATCAATAGATACACAGGAAAATTGGACACGTCGTGGCGAAGTGAATGTTCGAAAATTCCGATATCTTGAAATATGTAATTGAATTTATTTTAAAAAAATTCATATAATACACACACACACACACACACACACACACACAAACGCATACAGAGAGAGAGAGAGAGAGAGAGAGAGAGAGAAGGGTAGCCAAAAAGCGTACCCCGATTCAGTGAATTAAAAATTGACCCGATCGTTGAAAAAAGGTGTATAATTTGGTGTTTCTGCCAGTGAGTTGTGGCAGTTTTGTCACTGCTTCGGTTTATCTGCACGGCAGAGTGAAGACTACAGCGATATCTGCCTGCATAGTGCCCAGCTGAGCAATGGCTTGGTCTGAAAGTACCAGACCCCTGAACGGCGAAGCTTAGGAAGGCGGAACACTGCGGATACTGCGATTTTTGTGCCTAGGCTAACATAAGTTTAGTTATTTAAACTTCATAGATTTGCCTTCGTGTCGTTAGGCAGTTTTTGCAAGTCCCCGCCTCTCAATTGGTTTATCCGAAAATTGAGAGAGCGGTGGAAAGTGTGCACTTAGTATGTAGGTGTGCAGTGCGCTCAGCTAAGCAGAGAGAGATTATCAATTTTTTATTTTAAAAAAACAAGTGTTGCCAACACCCTTGGACCAAAGATAAGTAGTGCTTTTTTGATTTCTTACTTTTTTGTAAATTTTCCCCCAAATATAAAATAAACTACATAACTATAGGTTCCAGAACTAGAACTAGTTTATTTAAATAATACAAATAATAGTCATATTAGGAAAAAAAAATTATTGTATAATAGTAATAATAATAATAATAATTAAATTCATTATAAACAAATAAGTAAGCTAATATAAGAAATACCAAAAAAAAAAACCAAAAAAAAAATCTAGAGCAATATTTATTTTTAGTAAATTTATTAATATCTAACTACTATACCTGCTCTAAGCAGTCATGGATTCTCCCTATACACATAGGGAGACTGCAAAGACTGATGAAGCAGTTAGGAGTGACAGCACCAACCAGGCGTGGACGATATCCTGAGGATATCCATTTAATAGAGTCTCGAAGTTAGTTCGAACACTTCCTATGGTGCAAACGAGCGGAACTCACCAGCCTATGAGAGATCTCTTCAGCACATTTGAGGAGATGTACAAACGGGTACTCGGGGAGCAGGAGAAAGGGAAGCTACTGATGGTAGGCCGAACCACCAAAAGCTCCCAAACATCGCCGCTCCTTAAGCGACTGGAAGGCGGTACTCCTAAGAGACAATGAGAGAGGACGAAGAGACAGCGGCAACATCTAAGAAGAAGAAGACGTTGCAGAAAAGAAGTGCTAATTCCGAGGACAAAATCGGTACTATAGCTAAGGTGAGCCATTAGCAGTAAAAAACCCCTGGACCCATTGTTGAGAGTCAGAATCAAGCTACCCACTTGACCCACAGCGCCCACTCCTAATAGACACTACAGATTTGGTATAGTTAACATTTGAGTTATATTCACACACATATTTTTAGGGTGCGTTGATTATCCTTTCATTCATTATGTAAACTTTTAGGGTGTCACAGTTCCACAAGCAAGTTGACGAAGGGTATTGAAATCTAGAATGCACCATCGACATTTTTATATCCAGTAAGGTCAGTTGGCTTGACCAATTGACACCAATCAACAGATGCGTAACTGGAACAGCAGAAAGGTCAGTACTTATACTGTAAGTGCTCATTGTAAATAGTATATGACTTATAATTTTAAGAATAAAGGGCTTGTTTTGTCAGATATTTAAAAAGAGAACAACACGCTCTTTGCTTTAATTTGGAACCACGAGGTACTTGTCCACGCCGCGCCTATTACCGGCAGCAAAAGGGCGCTCACCACTAACGACGACAAACACGGACCTCAACATTTTGGCGCAGCCGGTATTTGTGACAGCAAGACTGCCAGCATAAAGCAGCCGGCCATAAGGACCTACTGGAGGAATCATAGGGCAAGGAACCTTGAAGCAGGCAGAGCCTCCTGCAACAAATTTGGAAGAAAACCCAGGGCATGGAACGCTGAAGCAGCGGAAGCATCCTGCAACAGAAGAGATGTCACTAAACGGGACAATGGCGAGTAAAAGTATAATAGCGTATTATAAGTAGATACTTCTGCGACCCTGAAGGCGCCGTACCGCTGGTCAAAGAAGTTGCAACCTACAGGCGCGATTGCGCTGTTGCACGCAGCTTTTGTATGGGCAACCATAAACAGTCAGTATGATATGCTTCTACGAAAGCAAGAGAGTTCGGATGCGTTTTTCGGTTGCTTCTCAATTATATGGTGATTTAAAGTGAAATAATTTATTGTTTCGAGTTTTAAGCCCAGCGAAATAGACGTATAATAAAAGTCAGTGAGTGAAATTGGCAAAAGGAGTTTGTGCGAAATATCAAATATCAGTTTTTAAACTTAAAATTTGAATTTGTGTTAATTTCTAATAAAGAAGCGGAACTATAGCGGTCAGTGGATGAGTGTATTGCGCTCTTCCACTCACCCAGTGCGCTCTCCTGTTCAACGCATGCGCTCTCAAAGTGTGCCTGCACTTGCACCAACACCTGATATACCGCAGTCGCTTTCCCAGCAGCGTCCGGTAATCGCGCAACTGAGTGAGTACAGTATGTTACCTTCTCTCCCCAATGCAAGGTCGGATGTTCTCGGCATGACTGTCGATAGCGGTTTGACGACGAATGTGAGACAAGCGAGCGGAGGTAGCATGTCCCACAACGGCGAGCGGCCGGGCAGCGGCCCTCATGCGACTGCAACTCCACAGCGTTCAATTGCGACTGCACTTAACAATGCAAGTGCAAGTACACACAGTTCGCACTCAAACCTAAACCAATTCCAAAAGTGTCTCTGGCACTCTCTGCGCATGCGCCCTCTTGGAGCGCTCAATGTTCAACACCCAGCCCAACGGCGTCCATAACTAAAGAGTGCAAACAGGTTCCACCCACGTCTCTCTCTCACTCGTCCGATCGTGCTAGAACAAATTCGCCAACAGTGGCTGAGCGCACTGAAAATGTACTCACACCAACCATCAATGCAAACCACTCAACCAAAAATTTGTCAAGCAACCCAGCAGGGAAAAGTGGAGCATCACAAACTGGTTTAGATAGGTATATCCTTATAAACAAGCGCAAGCGAAGCCCAAAATCGAGTGGCATCAAAACTAACATAGCAAAAATCAGCAAAACTAGCGAGAGCCTACTCTCTAGTAATAATCGCTTCGCACTACTTCAAAGTGCTGAGGAGGTAGACGCACCCAAACCTAATATTGTATTTAAACCACCCATTTACCTACGAGAACGTAACTCCAGTAAATTAGTTGCAAAGTTTACCGAGCTCATTGGTCTAAAAATTTCCATGTCACCCCTCTTGTCATAGGAAATATCCAGGAAACAAAAATCCAACTACATAGTGAGAGCAATTACAGAGTGGTTATAAAAAGCTTCGACACTGATAAAAAAAGCTACTACACCTATCAGCTTAAAATTAGCAAAGGCCTTACCATTGTCATAAAGGGACTTGAATCGGATATTCCCCCTGCTGAAGTCAAAGAAGCACTACATGAAGCAGGGTTCGCTGCACGCTCTATTATAAATATAAAAAAATCGCAACAGAATCCCTCAGCCATTCTTTCGCGTAGAATTGGAGGCTGAAACCCAAAATCTTAAAAAAGGAGATGCGCATGGTATTTATAATCTCCGCTATCTTATGCATCGTAGAATTACAGTGGTGGAGCCTCATAAACGAAATTCTAATTGTCAAGAATTTGGGCACACAAGGTTCTACTGCACTCTTCGTAGTGCCTGTGGTGGTTTACACCCCACATCAGAATGTACGAAGACTAAAACTGATAGAGCTGCTAGAAAGTGCAGTAATTGTGGTGGTAACCATACTGCCAACTACAGAGGTTGCCCTGTTTACCAGGAAATTAAGAACAATGACCCTCAGTTAAAGAATAAGCGCACTCAACCTAGTCCAAATATACCGCCCATTGCACAACTACAGAAGTCAATCCCATACCCCGACACAGGAACTACGTATGCAGGGGTACTTAAGTTAGGGAAGGATCCGCAGTCCGGGACTGGTACAAATCTGCACAATTTTGAAGGAATGATAACAACGGTCACACAATGTATGACGCAGTTCTTGACCTCCACACCAACAATGATTCAAGAAATGATGAGAAACCAAAACCAGCTCATGCAGCTTCTGCTATCTCCGAAATGAACGTACTTAAGATTTGTCAATGGAATGCAAACGGTGTAAGCCAGCACAAGTTAGAAATCAACAAATTTTTACTCACTAATGAAATCGACATACTTCTTATATCCGAAACCAATCTAACCGAAAAACACAATTTTTACATACCGGGATATAAATTCTATGATACAAAGCATCTCGCTGGTAAAGCGCATGGTGGCACTGGAATCCTAATCAAACAAAGAATAAAACACTTCGCTATGGAAGAATACAACAAGGAGTACCTACAAGCAACATCAATTTGTCTGGACGGATGGGAGCATAACTTGAAAATATCCGCTGTGTACTGCCCACCTAGATTTAAAATAACAAGTAACCAGTTCTTAGATTTCTTCTCCACACTTGGAACAAGCTTTCTAGCTGCTGGCGACTACAATGCCAAGCACACTTACTGGCGCTCACGGCTAACAACACCAAAAGGAAAACGATTATATAACTTCATGCTTTCTGACACAAAATATTGATATTATCTCTTCAGGACAACCATCGTACTGGCCGACAGACCCACGTAAGATACCTGACCTTATTGTTTTTGTAGTTGATAGAAACCTAAAACGAGAGCAACTCAAAGTAGAACACCTTAACGACATCTCTTCAGATCACTCTCCTATTATAATACATCTGAAGAAAAAGTTCCGCCCTACCTACGATTTCACACTCATTAAAACTAACTGGCTGAAATACAGAAAATACATCAGTAGTCATCTCAGCCCAAACCCACGTCTCAAAACTAATGAGGACATTGAAACATTTCTGGAACAATTTACCTCGACCCTAAGATTAGCTGTGCTCCACTCTGCGCACAAGCGTGACAACTGCAACAGCATCCGGCGCCCATAAACCTCAACCCATATCGATATTCTCCTTACTGAAAAAAGGAGGACGCGGCGTGAATGGCAAAAATCCAGGTCCCCTTTCCTAAAACGGAAGTTATCTATTGCCAGTGAAAACTTGAGAAAAGCCTTGCGTCTAGAATCAGATCGTTGTCTGGACCAATATATCCAAAACCTTTCTCCGACTGACGTCACCAACTACTCTCTGTGGAAAGCTGTCAGAGAAATGAAACCACCTACACGCGGAATTCCACCGATTCGTATAAAAAACGGAAACTGGGCAAGAAGCAATGATGAAAAGTCTGCTGTTTTCGCAGAACACTTAAGATATGTTTTTACCCTCAACTCACCTCGCAATACTAATAACCTAATATTAATCCCCACGCCAGATACAACATGCTCGACTATTAAATTAAATACAAAAGAAGTAAGTAATATTAGATTAGTAACCTTGCTCTTAACAAAGCCCCAGGACACGACCTTATTACTGGAAAAATGATCAAATGAGTTGCCCCAAATGGCCATCATCTTATTTACTTCACTATTTAATGGCTTGTTGCGCTTAGGATACTTTCCTAATGCCTGGAAAGTTTCAGTAATCTCAATGATCCCGAAACCAGGAAAAGACCTCTCCCAATCGTCATCATATAGACCGATTAGCCTCCTGCCTATCATATCAAAACTCTTAGAAAGACTTTTTCTTGCAAAAGTAATGCCGCATATAAACGAAAACGCACTATTCCCACTCACCAATTTGGCTTCCGCGAACACCATAGTACAATAGAGCAGGTTCATCGAATAGTGAACGAGATAAAAAACGCATTCGACAAAAAGCAATATTGTTCAGCCGTCTTTTTAGATGTGGCGCAGGCATTTGACAAGGTCTGGCACGAGGGGCTTATTTACAAAATAAAAAAACTGTTGCCCACAAACGTACACAACATATTAGAATCGTATCTGAGGGGCAGAAAGTTCAAGGTAAGGTACAATAATGCTTACTGTAAAAGCTATGACATTAAAGCTGGCGTACCACAAGGAAGCGTGCTAGGTCCGGTGTTGTATCTATTATTTACCTCAGATCTGCCTACCAATAAATACTTAATAATACTTAGCTATTCTTAGCATTCATCCGAATTCCAAAATCGCATCCCGTGACTTAGAAGATCATCTGGTCCTAGTAACAAATTGGTTGGCTGACTGGCGAATAAACGTAAATGAATCGAAAAGTACGCATATTACCTTTACTATAAAAAAAGGTTTATGTCCAGCGATAAAACTCAACAACGTTCCTATTCCTCAAGCAAAGGAGGTGAAGTACCTAGGAATTCATCTTGACTCACGTTTGACATGGAAGCGCCGCATCGAAGCCAAAAAAAAAAACAAATGACTTTGAAAGCAAATAGCCTACACTGGCTCATGCACAAAAATTCCAGGTTGAGCCTAGAATACAAAACACTCCTGTACAAAGCCATTATAAAAAAATTTGGACTTACGGTAGCACGTTGTGGGGCGGCGGAAGCAACTCTAATATAGAATTGATACAAAGAGCACAGTCCAAAATTCTAAGAACCATAACTGGCGCACCTTGGTTCATAAAGAATGCCAACATTCACAACGATCTGAACATTCCGCTCGTAAAAAAGGAAATCTTCGACGCCAACTTAAAATATGCACAAAAAATCAAAAAGCATCCCAATCATCTAGCTAGAATACTAGCATGTAATAGGGTTCCAAGTCGCCTAAAACGTACGAAATCACCAGCACAACTAACATCGACACCTTAATCATGTACAAACACTAATATAACATTTATTACAGTAACTAACATATAATATTGTGATTACTAAAAATCACTAAGCATTGGCAAGGTGTGTTGTTATTAATTATTTAGTTTTTAAGATATGCTTACTTATTGTTAGTATAAGCTTAGAGGATACAATAAATAAATATATGGAGAAAAAAAAAAGTATGATCGGACGGTCTATGTATGTCGTCTTAGCTGTGAGGATTTTTTTGGTAGGGGATTTGTGTTTGTTTGTCGGTAGGGACATTTTGGAAAACACATTTTTGACATTTAATTACACACAAATAAAAACAATAAGCTTAGTTTATTAGGCAAGAAAATATCAGGAGGTGCATACTAGAGGTCAGCACGAATGGTTTCGTATGTTTCGGTTACTAGTGCACCTACTTCAGTGCACCCGCTATTAGAAACAATTCTACCCATCAAGCACTCACTCTCTCTGTTTTGTTATTTTTAGTATTTGTTCGTTTTTAGTATTCACTCATTTTGGAAATATCCGCATACACACAATAAATAACGAGTATACTCACAGAGTGAATAGAATAATTCTGTTCTCATTCTATAGGCTCTGCGCTTCATCGTGTGTATCTGGAGAGAGCTGTTAAGCAGTAAGAGAGCAGTGCTGCAGTGTAGCTTCTGAGACAATTTTTTCTTTACCGCGGAATTTAATATCTGATAAACGATCTCTTATTGCTTCTAGTGCAAATTCAGTTAATAAAATTATGTTTTTAAATGCAAATATTGACTAAAATAAGATTAGTGAAATTTTATGAGCAATTAGTTTATTTCTTAACTTCTTAGTATTAAGAAAGTTAATACAATTAAAACTTTATTTATTCGGTTGTTAAGGCAGAAATTTATTTTATTTCATTTTTCTTGCTAATTCAATAATATTGACATATATTTTCTTTTTACATGAAAATGTATCTATTTTTTGTTAAAATATTGTGTATTAGTTTTTCTTTTTGACTACTGTCCGATGATATGCACATATGTACATACATACATACATATATAGAAGTCATGCAAATGTGATAATTCGCATAGTCACTACGAAAGCATACTTGCTGTACCCAATATATTACCCATTTTAACAAGCACTTTTGTTTCGTATGTTTCAATACTCATTTGTTTCTATGCTCATTCTTTTCAAGTTCTCATCCATTCGCTTTGGATGAAGCGGGTGCACTGAAGTAAGTAAGTGAACGTTGAGAAATGTGTTGAAACGTGTTTCAATACCATTCATGCAGACCTTTAGTGCATACAATACGGGTTTTTGCATAAAAGTTTGGTAGTTCCGTAACTACGAGTATCGCATAAATGTTTATCTAATATTCTGCATATTTTATAATATTTAAATTACATGATTTTGCTAGGGAACGGCAACTAAGGGATATAACGCCTTTTCTGCAGGATTGAAAACGACTGGGAATAAGGAAAAGGGGAGGAGAGTAGAAACGCGAACGGAATCGTTTAGCATACCTGAGAGAAGCGTTGAAGGAACAGGACACGGTGGAGGTTCCAATCCCGTGGGGACACGCTAACAGATTGTGGCAAGATGTATGCCGATTAGAGGAGAAGCAGCTGGAGAGACGTCAGGGGAACCTCAGATTGCCGCTGGATTGGAATTGACTACTGAGCATCCGGCTCCTGATGCCTCAGGATGAGACTATTGTAATTTTAAATAAACTTGTATTAAACCGATAAGTATAATGTAATAAAATATTGGGATAAGATGGTAATCAATAAACAAATTTTAACAATTATTGGGTTTCATTTGTAAATCATTTTTGGGGATACGCAACCTGTTCTGGTTTTTGGATATGACAAAGGAAGCGCAGGGGTTAATGCTGATACAGGAGCAAATTGGCGAGGCGATTCAAAAACTGGTTGATGAGGAAATAAGATTGAAATCCGTACAGTCAGAGGTAGAACTGTTTGCTGGGAAAATAGCTGACTAGTTCGAAGCGAGTACGAGCAGGGAAGAAACTCAGGAATTGTAGAAACTGGCAAACGCCGGAGGAGCTCTGTCGCCATTAGAGGTAGCGGATCAAGCCTGGACAGCAATCCAAAACAGGACAGAGGAGAAATTGTTCAAATTTCATAAAGAAACAGAAGATTTGAGAGCACAAAAGCAATATCTTGAGAATAAGGTGAAGGAACTTTCTCAAAGATTGTCAGAAACAGAGGAAGCAGCATCACTGTTAGAGAAGGAGTGTGCAGAATTAAAAAGAGGACGGACGACCAATAGTACCTCAACGAATAGAGAGAGATCGAAATCAGCAACGGCTGGATATACACAGACAGTATTGACATTGCCTCCGGAAGTTCGCTGGCCGGAATATTCAACACCAGAAGAAATTAACTCGCGTGGTAAAGCTAAGATTAGTATTTAGTGAAGAGAGGCAAGCAGAATTTTTGTTTGGCACATCTGAGAGCGGCGTCGAACCTTTTTCGCCGGAAAGTCCGGTATATAATGAAAACCTGGTATATCCCCCAAAAGAGCCAGAACCAGTAACAAAGCAGCAAAGCCCCAATACTGTGGACAGTGTTTCGCGTGCAGGAGCAAACGGTCGAAGATTAATTAGTTTGAGTCCGTCACTGGTCATGTACATCTCAGATCCGGGAGAAGTGAATCTGGAAACCCCCCAAGAGATTAATAACGCTAAGATTTTACCAGCAATTAAGAAAACACAAAGAAGTAAAATGGGCATTCTGGAAGTTGCTCATGCGGTGGAGAAGTTGTATGATCTGAGAACTGAGATCAGGCGCTTCAAAGAAGGTTGTGAGATAGCACAGCAGAGTCTTCCGGAAGCAGACGGGGAACACTTAATAAAGTGATTAGGCAAAGGACCACAGGTGATGCGTTGGATTTACTAGCGCATAGCTCAGTAAGCACTCTGTCGAATTTATATGCGCTTTTAGATAGAACGTACTTAAAACAAAAGTCATTCGACTGTCTCATACGGGAATCAACTCAGAAACCTGGGGAGGAATTGAGAGCATGGGGACGAAGGCTTAGATCCTTGAGGAACGCTGCTGAGGCGGAAGCCAACAGTCTGTTTCCAGGAAACATTGTAGCATACAAGGCTCAAGTGGAATGAGCTAATTTCTGTGTTCAAAGCAGGCCTGATAAATAGGGATTTAGCAAATTACACGCTTAATCTAACGCAGAGGAGTAAGGCAGAGCTAGTGGAAGCGGTCTCTTCCGCTGAAGCAGCAATATAACAACGAATGACAACAGGTGGAATCTGCTGGACTAATGCTCCTGCAGAGGTAGGACCGGTATAGCAACGGAACATAAGTGAAGTCGGTAGATTGATGGGCCAATTTTCGCAACAAAGAGACCAATGATTCCTAGTCGAGAGATTCCAGCCAAGAAAACCCATTTGCTCATTCTGCCGTAAGCCAAGTCATACAAGGGATGGATGTTTTACACGCAAAAACAAGCCCTACTGTATGGAGTGCCAAACATATGGTCATGAGGCAAGTAGACAGAGCCAAGGACACACAAAATTGGATCAGAGTAGAAGGCAGCCAGCTACGTGGCGCCCGGATCCACCCTTGAGGGACAGCAGGGGTAACTTCACTCGTCCCGAGTTAATTCAACAGAAGGAATTAACCAAGCAAGAAGTCCCTTCAATACGGGTGGAGTGGTCAGCTGCGACCAAATTGGAATTCCAGAAGTGATGCGAGAATGAGCAATACCATACAGGGGTTGAAATTCTTCTCATGTGGACGAGTGGGACATCGGGCAGCGGAATGCAGTGAAGGACAATTGCAACAAAGGGACCATGGAAACTTCCAGCGGCCCAGTCCAGGAGGCCAGTAGACTGGAAAGCCAAAAGAAATGAAGAAAGAATTAGGCCAGAAGTACGTGTGACTACTAATGTAAGAACAACATTCCAGGAGAAGGAGGAGCAAGAGGCTCTCCAATACCCAGTACCGAGTAATGTAAGAACTATGGTTCAAGATACGGAGGAGCAAGAGTCTCTCCGGGAAAAAATTGTTGATTGCGTTTTGAATTGGGTAACTGTGATGATTCTAGTACTTAAGTTAAGTTTTAATAAGGTTAGAAAGTATAGTCCAATTGCCGCGTAGGCGGTACGAGAATGTATAGTTAAGATATTCATGATAGTTTTTAGAGAGTATATGATGCGGTGCATGGAGGAAAAAACTTGAAGAGTCAGGAAGTAGATACCCGTCCATGCTGAGAACAAAAGGACGTTGCTTCGTTGTAAGCAGAACGGGTGACGCTTTCATTGATATACCCTGCAAGGAGGCAGCTAGTGGAAAGCTAGTGCTTTTGGTAGATTCAGGGGCGGACACCAGCCTCGTAAAATCTACTATTTTACGGAAAGGGCTGGAGATTAATCAGATGGACGTAAGAACGCTTAACGGAGCGCTTAGAGGTTCCATCAGGACACTGGGATCGCTCAGAATAGGGCACAGTGAAGTTAAGGGCATGAGTGTTAGAGTGTACACAGTGGAATTGGATACGGCAGGTATTCCGGCGGATGGGATAATTGGGCGCGCTAATCTTTGGGGCGCACCATACTTGATGCGCTAGAGAAACAGTTATTGTTTTATGATAATAATAAGAATAAAATCCTTACTCTTCCATTAAGGTCATGGCAGGAAGGAACCGTGAATAGGGTTATGAATAGTAGTATGGAGGTAGTAAACGCAAGGTCAACCAGAGTAGTTATTATACATGTTAACACGAAACTTCGGACAGTTTGTTTGCACAAGCAGCAGCTAGCGGAGGGCGTATATATGGGAGAGACCATAACGCACGTTGACAAGGGTAAGGCGTACGCTTGCGTACTAAATGCATCAGAAGAGGACTACTATATGGGTAAGAATTTTAGGCCTAACTTCACTAGTTATGATCATTTTAAAGAACCGAATTATGGATCGGTTAATCAGATTAAGCAGGTAGATATAAGAAAAAGGATGGAGAGAGTACTAGAATCACTGAAGCTAGACCCAATCGTAAATTCAGAAGAGACGGCATCAATAGAAGCCATATGTATGTCATTCCATGACATATTTTTGCTGGAAGGAGACCAGCTAACATATAACCGGAAGTAGAGCATGAAATACATACTAGAGTGGATCAACCACCAATAAACCAAAAATAGTACAGACTGCCGTGGAAGGAATGTTAAATGTGTGAGGAGCAAATTATAGGCGTAAATTTGCCCCTACATATTCAGTTTTGTCATAACGTGTATATTTAACATAGGGGCCAAGTGCTTAAACAACCTACCCTAAAATATACACGAAAATAGTCTTAAGACTTTGGCACCTCCCACTTTCATTGCTAAAACCCCACACACACAACCGCCATCATATTTAGTGCAGCAGCCATCATACAAGTGAGTCTAAGACACCTCCCACCATAGTAATGCTACCAACAACAAGTGTTATACTCTGCATTGGGAGGACAGAAGACACAGCCACAATTAAGTCAGACAGTGGAATCTTGTGATAAGCGACGAAAAACATGCAACGAAGTCAACAACGCAAGATAACACAGGAGAATATCACACAAACAATTGTGCAAACGGCTGACCACAGTTAAAATAATATGAATGTACAACCACAGTGCCCAACGCACTGATATGAATTTACAACAACAGTGCCTAGCGCACTGATATGAATTCACAAGAGATCGCGACAGAAGTTGCCGACTGCATTAGTTCGGAAAATAACCCACTAACAACACCCAAAAACGAAGGCCAAGCACAAAGTGAACCACGACAGACCGATCGCTAAGCACACCAACAGGGCGGACAAAGTATAAAGAGGAGAAGCAGAATTAAATATCCAATATTTAATATTTATAAATATTTTATGTCATCGATATAAAATATCAACAAAGTGCTGAAGGTGGCCGAAGGGCAAATAGCAACAACAACAAACAAGACAAGGAACAACAACAAGGTAAATCATCACAACAACAACACAATATTGAAGGTGGCCCAAGGGCAAAAACTTACAAGAACAACAGAGAGAAAACAACAACAATGTACTCAAGGTGGCCCAAGGTCAAATTCAAACAAGAAGAACAATGCGGGAAACAGTAGCAACATGCAACAGCACGAGATGGCAGACAGGCGCCACAACAAACTACAGTTCCCGCACAACAACAACTATTAGATGATCTACACTGAAGCTGGAGCATAAAAGCAGGAGCAACTAGCAGATCAGCCTCTTTCTTTCTTTCGGCATCAGGCAGACAAGACGCTCTTTCTTTCTTTCCGCATCAGGCAGACCAGACGCTCTTTCTTTCTTTCGGCATCACGCAGACCAGACGCATAGAACTAAACAAAGTTATACCAACTGACAGAAGCTAGGGGATCTAGAGCAGATTATGGTTTATAATCGATTCTCTGCTAGAAACCCACACTGACAAACGCTACAGAAGCTAGGGGAATCTAGAGGAGATTATGGTTTATAATCGATTCTCTAGGGAACGGCAACTAAGGGATATAACGCCTTTTCTGCAGGATTGAAAACGACTGGGAATAAGGAAAAGGGGAGGAGAGTAGAAACGCGAACGGAATCGTTTAGCATACCTGAGAGAAGCGTTGAAGGAACAGGACACGGTGGAGGTTCCAATCCCGTGGGGACACGCTAACAGATTGTGGCAAGATGTATGCCGATTAGAGGAGAAGCAGCTGGAGAGACGTCAGGGGAACCTCAGATTGCCGCTGGATTGGAATTGACTACTGAGCATCCGGCTCCTGATGCCTCAGGATGAGACTATTGTAATTTTAAATAAACTTGTATTAAACCGATAAGTATAATGTAATAAAATATTGGGATAAGATGGTAATCAATAAACAAATTTTAACAATTATTGGGTTTCATTTGTAAATCATTTTTGGGGATACGCAACCTGTTCTGGTTTTTGGATATGACAAAGGAAGCGCAGGGGTTAATGCTGATACAGGAGCAAATTGGCGAGGCGATTCAAAAACTGGTTGATGAGGAAATAAGATTGAAATCCGTACAGTCAGAGGTAGAACTGTTTGCTGGGAAAATAGCTGACTACTTCGAAGCGAGTACGAGCAGGGAAGAAACTCAGGAATTGTAGAAACTGGCAAACGCCGGAGGAGCTCTGTCGCCATTAGAGGTAGCGGATCAAGCCTGGACAGCAATCCAAAACAGGACATAAAATTGTTCAAATTTCATAAAGAAACAGAAGATTTGAGAGCACAAAAGCAGTATCTTGAGAATAAGGTGAAGGAACTTTCTCAAAGATTGTCAGAAACAGAGGAAGCAGCATCACTGTTAGAGGAGTGTGCAGAATTAAAAAGAGGACGGACGACCAATAGTACCTCAACGAATAGAGAGAGATCGAAATCAGCAACGGCTGGATATACACAGACAGTATTGACATTGCCTCCGGAAGTTCGCTGGCCGGAATATTCAACACCAGAAGAAATTAACTCGCGTGGTAAAGCTAAGATTAGTATTTAGTGAAGAGAGGCAAGCGGAATTTTTGTTTGGCACATCTGAGAGCGGCGTCGAACCTTTTTCGCCGGAAAGTCCGGTATATAATGAAAACCTGGTATATCCCCCAAAAGTGCCAGAACCAGTAACAAAGCAGCAAAGCCCCCATACTGTGGACAGTGTTTCGCGTGCAGGAGCAAACGGTCGAAGATTAATTAGTTTGAGTCCGTCACTGGTCATGTACATCTCAGATCCGGGAGAAGTGAATCTGGAAACCCCCCAAGAGATTAATAACGCTAAGATTTTACCAGCAATTAAGAAAACACAAAGAAGTAAAATGGGCATTTTGGAAGTTGCTCATGCGGTGGAGAAGTTGTATGATCTGAGAACTGAGATCAGGCGCTTCAAAGAAGGTTGTGAGATAGCACAGCAGAGTCTTCCGGAAGCAGACGGGGAACACTTAATAAAGTGATTAGGCAAAGGACCACAGGTGATGCGTTGGATTTACTAGCGCATAGCTCAGTAAGCACTCTGTCGAATTTATATGCGCTTTTAGATAGAACGTACTTAAAACAAAAGTCATTCGACTGTCTCATACGGGAATCAACTCAGAAACCTGGGGAGGAATTGAGAGCATGGGGACGAAGGCTTAGATCCTTGAGGAACGCTGCTGAGGCGGAAGCCAACAGTCTGTTTCCAGGAAACATTGTAGCATACAAGGCTCAAGTGGAATGAGCTAATTTCTGTGTTCAAAGCAGGCCTGATAAATAGGGATTTAGCAAATTACACGCTTAATCTAACGCAGAGGAGTAAGGCAGAGCTAGTGGAAGCGGTCTCTTCCGCTGAAGCAGCAATATAACAACGAATGACAACAGGTGGAATCTGCTGGACTAATGCTCCTGCAGAGGTAGGACCGGTATAGCAACGGAACATAAGTGAAGTCGGTAGATTGATGGGCCAATTTTCGCAACAAAGAGACCAATGATTCCTAGTCGAGAGATTCCAGCCAAGAAAACCCATTTGCTCATTCTGCCGTAAGCCAAGTCATACAAGGGATGGATGCTTTACACGCAAAAACAAGCCCTACTGTATGGAGTGCCAAACATATGGTCATGAGGCAAGTAGACAGAGCCAAGGACACACAAAATTGGATCAGAGTAGAAGGCAGCCAGCTACGTGGCGCCCGGATCCACCCTTGAGGGACAGCAGGGGTAACTTCAGTCGTCCCGAGTTAATTCAACAGAAGGAATTAACCAAGCAAGAAGTCCCTTCAATACGGGTGGAGTGGTCAGCTGCGACCAAATTGGAATTCCAGAAGTGATGCGAGAATGAGCAATACCATACAGGGGTTGAAATTCTTCTCATGTGGACGAGTGGGACATCGGGCAGCGGAATGCAGTGAAGGACAATTGCAACAAAGGGACCATGGAAACTTCCAGCGGCCCAGTCCAGGAGGCCAGTAGACTGGAAAGCCAAAAGAAAGGAAGAAAGAATTAGGCCAGAAGTACGTGTGACTACTAATGTAAGAACAACATTCCAGGAGAAGGAGGAGCAAGAGGCTCTCCAATACCCAGTACCGAGTAATGTAAGAACTATGGTTCAAGATACGGAGGAGCAAGAGTCTCTCCGGGAAAAAATTGTTGATTGCGTTTTGAATTAGGTAACTGTGATGATTCTAGTACTTAAGTTAAGTTTTAATAAGGTTAGAAAGTATAGTCCAATTGCCGCGTAGGCGGTACGAGAATGTATAGTTAAGATATTCATGATAGTTTTTAGAGAGTATATGATGCGGTGCATGGAGGAAAAAACTTGAAGAGTCAGGAAGTAGATACCCGTCCATGCTGAGAACAAAAGGACGTTGCTTCGTTGTAAGCAGAATGGGTGACGCTTTCATTGAGATACCCTGCAAGGAGGCAGCTAGTGGAAAGCTAGTGGAAAGCTAGTGCTTTTGGTAGATTCAGGGGCGGACACCAGCCTCGTAAAATCTACTATTTTACGGAAAGGGCTGGAGATTAATCAGATGGACGTAAGAACGCTTAACGGAGCGCTTAGAGGTTCCATCAGGACACTGGAATCGCTCAGAATAGGGCACAGTGAAGTTAAGGGCATGAGTGTTAGAGTGTACACAGTGGAATTGGATACGGCAGGTATTCCGGCGGATGGGATAATTGGGCGCGCTAATCTTTGGGGCGCACCATACTTGATGCGCTAGAGAAACAGTTATTGTTTTATGATAATAATAAGAATAAAATCCTTACTCTTCCATTAAGGTCATGGCAGGAAGGAACCGTGAATAGGGTTATGAATAGTAGTATGGAGGTAGTAAACGCAAGGTCAACCAGAGTAGTTATTATACATGTTAACACGAAACTTCGGACAGTTTGTTTGCACAAGCAGCAGCTAGCGGAGGGCGTATATATGGGAGAGACCATAACGCACGTTGACAAAGGTAAGGCGTACGCTTGCGTACTAAATGCATCAGAAGAGGACTACTATATGGATAAGAATTTTAGGCCTAACTTCACTAGTTATGATCATTTTAAAGAACCGAATTATGGATCGGTTAATCAGATTAAGCAGGTAGATATAAGAAAAAGGATGGAGAGAGTACTAGAATCACTGAAGCTAGACCCAATCGTAAATTCAGAAGAGACGGCATCAATAGAAGCCATATGTATGTCATTCCATGACATATTTTTGCTGGAAGAAGACCAGCTAACATATAACCGGAAGTAGAGCATGAAATACATACTAGAGTGGATCAACCACCAATAAACCAAAAATAGTACAGACTGCCGTGGAAGGAATGTTAAATGTGTGAGGAGCAAATTATAGGCGTAAATTTGCCCCTACATATTCAGTTTTGTCATAACGTGTATATTTAACATAGGGGCCAAGTGCTTAAACAACCTACCCTAAAATATACACGAAAATAGTCTTAAGACTTTGGCACCTCCCACTTTCATTGCTAAAACCCCACACACACAACCGCCATCATATTTAGTGCAGCAGCCATCATACAAGTGAGTCTAAGACACCTCCCACCATAGTAATGCTACCAACAACAAGTGTTATACTCTGCATTGGGAGGACAGAAGACACAGCCACAATTAAGTCAGACAGTGGAATCTTGTGATAAGCGACGAAAAACATGCAACGAAGTCAACAACGCAAGATAACACAGGAGAATATCACACAAACAATTGTGCAAACGGCTGACCACAGTTAAAATAATATGAATGTACAACCACAGTGCCCAACGCACTGATATGAATTTACAACAACAGTGCCTAGCGCACTGATATGAATTCACAAGAGATCGCGACAGAAGTTGCCGACTGCATTAGTTCGGAAAATAACCCACTAACAACACCCAAAAACGAAGGCCAAGCACAAAGTGAACCACGACAGACCGATCGCTAAGCACACCAACAGGGCGGACAAAGTATAAAGAGGAGAAGCAGAATTAAATATCCAATATTTAATATTTATAAATATTTTATGTCATCGATATAAAATATCAACAAAGTGCTGAAGGTGGCCGAAGGGCAAATAGCAACAACAACAAACAAGACAAGGAACAACAACAAGGTAAATCATCACAACAACAACACAATATTGAAGGTGGCCCAAGGGCAAAAACTTACAAGAACAACAGAGAGAAAACAACAACAATGTACTCAAGGTGGCCCAAGGTCAAATTCAAACAAGAAGAACAATGCGGGAAACAGTAGCAACATGCAACAGCACGAGATGGCAGACAGGCGCCACAACAAACTACAGTTCCCGCACAACAACAACTATTAGATGATCTACACTGAAGCTGGAGCATAAAAGCAGGAGCAACTAGCAGATCAGCCTCTTTCTTTCTTTCGGCATCAGGCAGACAAGACGCTCTTTCTTTCTTTCCGCATCAGGCAGACCAGACGCTCTTTCTTTCTTTCGGCATCACGCAGACCAGACGCATAGAACTAAACAAAGTTATACCAACTGACAGAAGCTAGGGGATCTAGAGCAGATTATGGTTTATAATCGATTCTCTGCTAGAAACCCACACTGACAAACGCTACAGAAGCTAGGGGAATCTAGAGGAGATTATGGTTTATAATCGATTCTCTAGGGAACGGCAACTAAGGGATATAACGCCTTTTCTGCAGGATTGAAAACGACTGGGAATAAGGAAAAGGGGAGGAGAGTAGAAACGCGAACGGAATCGTTTAGCATACCTGAGAGAAGCGTTGAAGGAACAGGACACGGTGGAGGTTCCAATCCCGTGGGGACACGCTAACAGATTGTGGCAAGATGTATGCCGATTAGAGGAGAAGCAGCTGGAGAGACGTCAGGGGAACCTCAGATTGCCGCTGGATTGGAATTGACTACTGAGCATCCGGCTCCTGATGCCTCAGGATGAGACTATTGTAATTTTAAATAAACTTGTATTAAACCGATAAGTATAATGTAATAAAATATTGAGATAAGATGGTAATCAATAAACAAATTTTAACAATTATTGGGTTTCATTTGTAAATCATTTTTGGGGATACGCAACCTGTTCTGGTTTTTGGATATGACAAAGGAAGCGCAGGGGTTAATGCTGATACAGGAGCAAATTGGCGAGGCGATTCAAAAACTGGTTGATGAGGAAATAAGATTGAAATCCGTACAGTCAGAGGTAGAACTGTTTGCTGGGAAAATAGCTGACTAGTTCGAAGCGAGTACGAGCAGGGAAGAAACTCAGGAATTGTAGAAACTGGCAAACGCCGTAGGAGCTCTGTCGCCATTAGAGGTAGCGGATCAAGCCTGGACAGCAATCCAAAACAGGACAGAGGAGAAATTGTTCAAATTTCATAAAGAAACAGAAGATTTGAGAGCACAAAAGCAGTATCTTGAGAATAAGGTGAAGGAACTTTCTCAAAGATTGTCAGAAACAGAGGAAGCAGCATCACTGTTAGAGGAGTGTGCAGAATTAAAAAGAGGACGGACGACCAATAGTACCTCAACGAATAGAGAGAGATCGAAATCAGCAACGGCTGGATATACACAGACAGTATTGACATTGCCTCCGGAAGTTCGCTGGCCGGAATATTCAACACCAGAAGAAATTAACTCGCGTGGTAAAGCTAAGATTAGTATTTAGTGAAGAGAGGCAAGCGGAATTTTTGTTTGGCACATCTGAGAGCGGCGTCGAACCTTTTTCGCCGGAAAGTCCGGTATATAATGAAAACCTGGTATATCCCCCAAAAGAGCCAGAACCAGTAACAAAGCAGCAAAGCCCCAATACTGTGGACAGTGTTTCGCGTGCAGGAGCAAACGGTCGAAGATTAATTAGTTTGAGTCCGTCACTGGTCATGTACATCTCAGATCCGGGAGAAGTGAATCTGGAAACCCCCCAAGAGATTAATAACGCTAAGATTTTACCAGCAATTAAGAAAACACAAAGAAGTAAAATGGGCATTCTGGAAGTTGCTCATGCGGTGGAGAAGTTGTATGATCTGAGAACTGAGATCAGGCGCTTCAAAGAAGGTTGTGAGATAGCACAGCAGAGTCTTCCGGAAGCAGACGGGGAACACTTAATAAAGTGATTAGGCAAAGGACCACAGGTGATGCGTTGGATTTACTAGCGCATAGCTCAGTAAGCACTCTGTCGAATTTATATGCGCTTTTAGATAGAACGTACTTAAAACAAAAGTCATTCGACTGTCTCATACGGGAATCAACTCAGAAACCTGGGGAGGAATTGAGAGCATGGGGACGAAGGCTTAGATCCTTGAGGAACGCTGCTGAGGCGGAAGCCAACAGTCTGTTTCCAGGAAACATTGTAGCATACAAGGCTCAAGTGGAATGACCTAATTTCTGTGTTCAAAGCAGGCCTGATAAATAGGGATATAGCAAATTACACGCTTAATCTAACGCAGAGGAGTAAGGCAGAGCTAGTGGAAGCGGTCTCTTCCGCTGAAGCAGCAATATAACAACGAATGATAACAGGTGGAATCTGCTGGACTAATGCTCCTGCAGAGGTAGGACCGGTATAGCAACGGAACATAAGTGAAGTCGGTAGATTGATGGGCCAATTTTCGCAACAAAGAGACCAGCCGAGAGATTCCAGCCAAGAAAACCCATTTGCTCATTCTGCCGTAAGCCAAGTCATACAAGGGATGGATGCTTTACACGCAAAAACAAGCCCTACTGTATGGAGTGCCAAACATATGGTCATGAGGCAAGTAGACAGAGCCAAGGACACACAAAATTGGATCAGAGTAGAAGGCAGCCAGCTACGTGGCGCCCGGATCCACCCTTGAGGGACAGCAGGGGTAACTTCAGTCGTCCCGAGTTAATTCAACAGAAGGAATTAACCAAGCAAGAAGTCCCTTCAATACGGGTGGAGTGGTCAGCTGCGACCAAATTGGAATTCCAGAAGTGATGCGAGAATGAGCAATACCATACAGGGGTTGAAATTCTTCTCATGTGGACGAGTGGGACATCGGGCAGCGGAATGCAGTGAAGGACAATTGCAACAAAGGGACCATGGAAACTTCCAGCGGCCCAGTCCAGGAGGCCAGTAGACTGGAAAGCCAAAAGAAAGGAAGAAAGAATTAGGCCAGAAGTACGTGTGACTACTAATGTAAGAACAACATTCCAGGAGAAGGAGGAGCAAGAGGCTCTCCAATACCCAGTACCGAGTAATGTAAGAACTATGGTTCAAGATACGGAGGAGCAAGAGTCTCTCCGGGAAAAAATTGTTGATTGCGTTTTGAATTTTGAATTGGGTAACTGTGATGATTCTAGTACTTAAGTTAAGTTTTAATAAGGTTAGAAAGTATAGTCCAATTGCCGCGTAGGCGGTACGAGAATGTATAGTTAAGATATTCATGATAGTTTTTAGAGAGTATATGATGCGGTGCATGGAGGAAAAAACTTGAAGAGTCAGGAAGTAGATACCCGTCCATGCTGAGAACAAAAGGACGTTGCTTCGTTGTAAGCAGAACGGGTGACGCTTTCATTGAGATACCCTGCAAGGAGGCAGCTAGTGGAAAGCTAGTGCTTTTGGTAGATTCAGGGGCGGACACCAGCCTCGTAAAATCTACTATTTTACGGAAAGGGCTGGAGATTAATCAGATGGACGTAAGAACGCTTAACGGAGCGCTTAGAGGTTCCATCAGGACACTGGGGTCGCTCAGAATAGGGCACAGTGAAGTTAAGGGCATGAGTGTTAGAGTGTACACAGTGGAATTGGATACGGCAGGTATTCCGGCGGATGGGATAAGTGGGCGCGCTAATCTTTGGGGCGCACCATACTTGATGCGCTAGAGAAACAGTTATTGTTTTATGATAATAATAAGAATAAAATCCTTACTCTTCCCTTAAGGTCATGGCAGGAAGGAACCGTGAATAGGGTTATGAATAGTAGTATGGAGGTAGTAAGCGCAAGGTCAACCAGAGTAGTTATTATACATGTTAACACGAAACTTCGGACAGTTTGTTTGCACAAGCAGCAGCTAGCGGAGGGCGTATATATGGGAGAGACCATAACGCACGTTGACAAGGGTAAGGCGTACGCTTGCGTACTAAATGCATCAGAAGAGGACTACTATATGGATAAGAATTTTAGGCCTAACTTCACTAGTTATGATCATTTTAAAGAACCGAATTATGGATCGGTTAATCAGATTAAGCAGGCAGATATAAGAAAAAGGATGGAGAGAGTACTAGAATCACTGAAGCTAGACCCAATCGTAAATTCAGAAGAGACGGCATCAATAGAAGCCATATGTATGTCATTCCATGACATATTTTTGCTGGAAGAAGACCAGCTAACATATAACCGGAAGTAGAGCATGAAATACATACTAGAGTGGATCAACCACCAATAAACCAAAAATAGTACAGACTGCCGTGGAAGGAATGTTAAATGTGTGAGGAGCAAATTATAGGCGTAAATTTGCCCCTACATATTCAGTTTTGTCATAACGTGTATATTTAACATAGGGGCCAAGTGCTTAAACAACCTACCCTAAAATATACACGAAAATAGTCTTAAGACTTTGGCACCTCCCACTTTCATTGCTAAAACCCCACACACACAACCGCCATCATATTTAGTGCAGCAGCCATCATACAAGTGAGTCTAAGACACCTCCCACCATAGTAATGCTACCAACAACAAGTGTTATACTCTGCGTTGGGAGGACAGAAGACACAGCCACAATTAAGTCAGACAGTGGAACCTTGTGATAAGCGACGAAAAACATGCAACGAAGTCAACAACGCAAGATAACACAGGAGAATATCACACAAACAATTGTGCAAACGGCTGACCACAGTTAAAATAATATGAATGTACAACCACAGTGCCCAACGCACTGATATGAATTTACAACAACAGTGCCTAACGCACTGATATGAATTCACAAGAGATCGCGACAGAAGTTGCCGACTGCATTAGTTCGGAAAATAACCCACTAACAACACCCAAAAACGAAGGCCAAGCACAAAGTGAACCACGACAGACCGATCGCTAAGCACACCAACAGGGCGGACAAAGCATAAAGAGGAGAAGCAGAATTAAATATCCAATATTTAATATTTATAAATATTTTATGTCATCGATATAAAATATCAACAAAGTGCTGAAGGTGGCCGAAGGGCAAATAGCAACAACAACAAACAAGACAAGGAACAGCAACAAGGTAAATCATCACAACAACAACACAATATTGAAGGTGGCCCAAGGGCAAAAACTTACAAGAACAACAGAGAAAACAACAACAATGTACTCAAGGTGGCCCAAGGTCAAATTCAAACAAGAAGAACAATGCGGGAAACAGTAGCAACATGCAACAGCACGAGATGGCAGACAGGCGCCACAACAAACTACAGTTCCCGCACAACAACAACTATTAGATGATCTACACTGAAGCTGGAGCATAAAAGCAGGAGCAACTAGCAGATCAGCCTCTTTCTTTCTTTCGGCATCAGGCAGACAAGACGCTCTTTCCTTCTTTCCGCATCAGGCAGACCAGACGCTCTTTCTTTCTTTCGGCATCACGCAGACCAGACGCATAGAACTAAACAAAGTTATACCAACTGACAGAATCTAGGGGATCTAGAGCAGATTATGGTTTATAATCGATTCTCTGCTAGAAACCCACACTGACAAACGCTACAGAAGCTAGGGGAATCTAGAGGAGATTATGGTTTATAATCGATTCTCTAGGGAACGGCAACTAAGGGATATAACGCCTTTTCTGCAGGATTGAAAACGACTGGGAATAAGGAAAAGGGGAGGAGAGTAGAAACGCGAACGGAATCGTTTAGCATACCTGAGAGAAGCGTTGAAGGAACAGGACACGGTGGAGGTTCCAATCCCGTGGGGACACGCTAACAGATTGTGGCAAGATGTATGCCGATTAGAGGAGAAGCAGCTGGAGAGACGTCAGGGGAACCTCAGATTGCCGCTGGATTGGAATTGACTACTGAGCATCCGGCTCCTGATGCCTCAGGATGAGACTATTGTAATTTTAAATAAACTTGTATTAAACCGATAAGTATAATGTAATAAAATATTGGGATAAGATGGTAATCAATAAACAAATTTTAACAATTATTGGGTTTCATTTGTAAATCATTTTTGGGGATACGCAACCTGTTCTGGTTTTTGGATATGACAAAGGAAGCGCAGGGGTTAATGCTGATACAGGAGCAAATTGGCGAGGCGATTCAAAAACTGGTTGATGAGGAAATAAGATTGAAATCCGTACAGTCAGAGGTAGAACTGTTTGCTGGGGAAAATAGCTGACTAGTTCGAAGCGAGTACGAGCAGGGAAGAAACTCAGGAATTGTAGAAACTGGCAAACGCCGGAGGAGCTCTGTCGCCATTAGAGGTAGCGGATCAAGCCTGGACAGCAATCCAAAACAGGACAGAGGAGAAATTGTTCAAATTTCATAAAGAAACAGAAGATTTGAGAGCACAAAAGCAGTATCTTGAGAATAAGGTGAAGGAACTTTCTCAAAGATTGTCAGAAACAGAGGAAGCAGCATCACTGTTAGAGGAGTGTGCAGAATTAAAAAGAGGACGGACGACCAATAGTACCTCAACGAATAGAGAGAGATCGAAATCAGCAACGGCTGGATATACACAGACAGTATTGACATTGCCTCCGGAAGTTCGCTGGCCGGAATATTCAACACCAGAAGAAATTAACTCGCGTGGTAAAGCTAAGATTAGTATTTAGTGAAGAGAGGCAAGCGGAATTTTTGTTTGGCACATCTGAGAGCGGCGTCGAACCTTTTTCGCCGGAAAGTCCGGTATATAATGAAAACCTGGTATATCCCCCAAAAGTGCCAGAACCAGTAACAAAGCAGCAAAGCCCCCATACTGTGGACAGTGTTTCGCGTGCAGGAGCAAACGGTCGAAGATTAATTAGTTTGAGTCCGTCACTGGTCATGTACATCTCAGATCCGGGAGAAGTGAATCTGGAAACCCCCCAAGAGATTAATAACGCTAAGATTTTACCAGCAATTAAGAAAACACAAAGAAGTAAAATGGGCATTCTGGAAGTTGCTCATGCGGTGGAGAAGTTGTATGATCTGAGAACTGAGATCAGGCGCTTCAAAGAAGGTTGTGAGATAGCACAGCAGAGTCTTCCGGAAGCAGACGGGGAACACTTAATAAAGTGATTAGGCAAAGGACCACAGGTGATGCGTTGGATTTACTAGCGCATAGCTCAGTAAGCACTCTGTCGAATTTATATGCGCTTTTAGATAGAACGTACTTAAAACAAAAGTCATTCGACTGTCTCATACGGGAATCAACTCAGAAACCTGGGGAGGAATTGAGAGCATGGGAACGAAGGCTTAGATCCTTGAGGAACGCTGCTGAGGCGGAAGCCAACAGTCTGTTTCCAGGAAACATTGTAGCATACAAGGCTCAAGTGGAATGACCTAATTTCTGTGTTCAAAGCAGGCCTGATAAATAGGGATATAGCAAATTACACGCTTAATCTAACGCAGAGGAGTAAGGCAGAGCTAGTGGAAGCGGTCTCTTCCGCTGAAGCAGCAATATAACAACGAATGATAACAGGTGGAATCTGCTGGACTAATGCTCCTGCAGAGGTAGGACCGGTATAGCAACGGAACATAAGTGAAGTCGGTAGATTGATGGGCCAATTTTCGCAACAAAGAGACCAGCCGAGAGATTCCAGCCAAGAAAACCCATTTGCTCATTCTGCCGTAAGCCAAGTCATACAAGGGATGGATGCTTTACACGCAAAAACAAGCCCTACTGTATGGAGTGCCAAACATATGGTCATGAGGCAAGTAGACAGAGCCAAGGACACACAAAATTGGATCAGAGTAGAAGGCAGCCAGCTACGTGGCGCCCGGATCCACCCTTGAGGGACAGCAGGGGTAACTTCAGTCGTCCCGAGTTAATTCAACAGAAGGAATTAACCAAGCAAGAAGTCCCTTCAATACGGGTGGAGTGGTCAGCTGCGACCAAATTGGAATTCCAGAAGTGATGCGAGAATGAGCAATACCATACAGGGGTTGAAATTCTTCTCATGTGGACGAGTGGGACATCGGGCAGCGGAATGCAGTGAAGGACAATTGCAACAAAGGGACCATGGAAACTTCCAGCGGCCCAGTCCAGGAGGCCAGTAGACTGGAAAGCCAAAAGAAAGGAAGAAAGAATTAGGCCAGAAGTACGTGTGACTACTAATGTAAGAACAACATTCCAGGAGAAGGAGGAGCAAGAGGCTCTCCAATACCCAGTACCGAGTAATGCAAGAACTATGGTTCAAGATACGGAGGAGCAAGAGTCTCTCCGGGAAAAAATTGTTGATTGCGTTTTGAATTTTGAATTGGGTAACTGTGATGATTCTAGTACTTAAGTTAAGTTTTAATAAGGTTAGAAAGTATAGTCCAATTGCCGCGTAGGCGGTACGAGAATGTATAGTTAAGATATTCATGATAGTTTTTAGAGAGTATATGATGCGGTGCATGGAGGAAAAAACTTGAAGAGTCAGGAAGTAGATACCCGTCCATGCTGAGAACAAAAGGACGTTGCTTCGTTGTAAGCAGAACGGGTGACGCTTTCATTGAGATACCCTGCAAGGAGGCAGCTAGTGGAAAGCTAGTGCTTTTGGTAGATTCAGGGGCGGACACCAGCCTCGTAAAATCTACTATTTTACGGAAAGGGCTGGAGATTAATCAGATGGACGTAAGAACGCTTAACGGAGCGCTTAGAGGTTCCATCAGGACACTGGGGTCGCTCAGAATAGGGCACAGTGAAGTTAAGGGCATGAGTGTTAGAGTGTACACAGTGGAATTGGATACGGCAGGTATTCCGGCGGATGGGATAATTGGGCGCGCTAATCTTTGGGGCGCACCATACTTGATGCGCTAGAGAAACAGTTATTGTTTTATGATAATAATAAGAATAAAATCCTTACTCTTCCCTTAAGGTCATGGCAGGAAGGAACCGTGAATAGGGTTATGAATAGTAGTATGGAGGTAGTAAGCGCAAGGTCAACCAGAGTAGTTATTATACATGTTAACACGAAACTTCGGACAGTTTGTTTGCACAAGCAGCAGCTAGCGGAGGGCGTATATATGGGAGAGACCATAACGCACGTTGACAAGGGTAAGGCGTACGCTTGCGTACTAAATGCATCAGAAGAGGACTACTATATGGATAAGAATTTTAGGCCTAACTTCACTAGTTATGATCATTTTAAAGAACCGAATTATGGATCGGTTAATCAGATTAAGCAGGCAGATATAAGAAAAAGGATGGAGAGAGTACTAGAATCACTGAAGCTAGACCCAATCGTAAATTCAGAAGAGACGGCATCAATAGAAGCCATATGTATGTCATTCCATGACATATTTTTGCTGGAAGAAGACCAGCTAACATATAACCGGAAGTAGAGCATGAAATACATACTAGAGTGGATCAACCACCAATAAACCAAAAATAGTACAGACTGCCGTGGAAGGAATGTTAAATGTGTGAGGAGCAAATTATAGGCGTAAATTTGCCCCTACATATTCAGTTTTGTCATAACGTGTATATTTAACATAGGGGCCAAGTGCTTAAACAACCTACCCTAAAATATACACGAAAATAGTCTTAAGACTTTGGCACCTCCCACTTTCATTGCTAAAACCCCACACACACAACCGCCATCATATTTAGTGCAGCAGCCATCATACAAGTGAGTCTAAGACACCTCCCACCATAGTAATGCTACCAACAACAAGTGTTATACTCTGCGTTGGGAGGACAGAAGACACAGCCACAATTAAGTCAGACAGTGGAACCTTGTGATAAGCGACGAAAAACATGCAACGAAGTCAACAACGCAAGATAACACAGGAGAATATCACACAAACAATTGTGCAAACGGCTGACCACAGTTAAAATAATATGAATGTACAACCACAGTGCCCAACGCACTGATATGAATTTACAACAACAGTGCCTAACGCACTGATATGAATTCACAAGAGATCGCGACAGAAGTTGCCGACTGCATTAGTTCGGAAAATAACCCACTAACAACACCCAAAAACGAAGGCCAAGCACAAAGTGAACCACGACAGACCGATCGCTAAGCACACCAACAGGGCGGACAAAGCATAAAGAGGAGAAGCAGAATTAAATATCCAATATTTAATATTTATAAATATTTTATGTCATCGATATAAAATATCAACAAAGTGCTGAAGGTGGCCGAAGGGCAAATAGCAACAACAACAAACAAGACAAGGAACAACAACAAGGTAAATCATCACAACAACAACACAATATTGAAGGTGGCCCAAGGGCAAAAACTTACAAGAACAACAGAGAGAAAACAACAACAATGTACTCAAGGTGGCCCAAGGTCAAATTCAAACAAGAAGAACAATGCGGGAAACAGTAGCAACATGCAACAGCACGAGATGGCAGACAGGTGCCACAACAAACTACAGTTCCCGCACAACAACAGCTATTAGATGATCTACACTGAAGCTGGAGCATAAAAGCAGGAGCAACTAGCAGATCAGCCTCTTTCTTTCTTTCGGCATCAGGCAGACAAGACGCTCTTTCCTTCTTTCCGCATCAGGCAGACCAGACGCTCTTTCTTTCTTTCGGCATCACGCAGACCAGACGCATAGAACTAAACAAAGTTATACCAACTGACAGAAGCTAGGGGATCTAGAGCAGATTATGGTTTATAATCGATTCTCTGCTAGAAACCCACACTGACAAACGCTACAGAAGCTAGGGGAATCTAGAGGAGATTATGGTTTATAATCGATTCTCTAGGGAACGGCAACTAAGGGATATAACGCCTTTTCTGCAGGATTGAAAACGACTGGGAATAAGGAAAAGGGGAGGAGAGTAGAAACGCGAACGGAATCGTTTAGCATACCTGAGAGAAGCGTTGAAGGAACAGGACACGGTGGAGGTTCCAATCCCGTGGGGACACGCTAACAGATTGTGGCAAGATGTATGCCGATTAGAGGAGAAGCAGCTGGAGAGACGTCAGGGGAACCTCAGATTGCCGCTGGATTGGAATTGACTACTGAGCATCCGGCCCCTGATGCCTCAGGATGAGACTATTGTAATTTTAAATAAACTTGTATTAAACCGATAAGTATAATGTAATAAAATATTGGGATAAGATGGTAATCAATAAACAAATTTTAACAATTATTGGGTTTCATTTGTAAATCATTTTTGGGGATACGCAACCTGTTCTGGTTTTTGGATATGACAAAGGAAGCGCAGGGGTTAATGCTGATACAGGAGCAAATTGGCGAGGCGATTCAAAAACTGGTTGATGAGGAAATAAGATTGAAATCCGTACAGTCAGAGGTAGAACTGTTTGCTGGGGAAAATAGCTGACTAGTTCGAAGCGAGTACGAGCAGGGAAGAAACTCAGGAATTGTAGAAACTGGCAAACGCCGGAGGAGCTCTGTCGCCATTAGAGGTAGCGGATCAAGCCTGGACAGCAATCCAAAACAGGACAGAGGAGAAATTGTTCAAATTTCATAAAGAAACAGAAGATTTGAGAGCACAAAAGCAGTATCTTGAGAATAAGGTGAAGGAACTTTCTCAAAGATTGTCAGAAACAGAGGAAGCAGCATCACTGTTAGAGGAGTGTGCAGAATTAAAAAGAGGACGGACGACCAATAGTACCTCAACGAATAGAGAGAGATCGAAATCAGCAACGGCTGGATATACACAGACAGTATTGACATTGCCTCCGGAAGTTCGCTGGCCGGAATATTCAACACCAGAAGAAATTAACTCGCGTGGTAAAGCTAAGATTAGTATTTAGTGAAGAGAGGCAAGCGGAATTTTTGTTTGGCACATCTGAGAGCGGCGTCGAACCTTTTTCGCCGGAAAGTCCGGTATATAATGAAAACCTGGTATATCCCCCAAAAGAGCCAGAACCAGTAACAAAGCAGCAAAGCCCCCATACTGTGGACAGTGTTTCGCGTGCAGGAGCAAACGGTCGAAGATTAATTAGTTTGAGTCCGTCACTGGTCATGTACATCTCAGATCCGGGAGAAGTGAATCTGGAAACCCCCCAAGAGATTAATAACGCTAAGATTTTACCAGCAATTAAGAAAACACAAAGAAGTAAAATGGGCATTCTGGAAGTTGCTCATGCGGTGGAGAAGTTGTATGATCTGAGAACTGAGATCAGGCGCTTCAAAGAAGGTTGTGAGATAGCACAGCAGAGTCTTCCGGAAGCAGACGGGGAACACTTAATAAAGTGATTAGGCAAAGGACCACAGGTGATGCGTTGGATTTACTAGCGCATAGCTCAGTAAGCACTCTGTCGAATTTATATGCGCTTTTAGATAGAACGTACTTAAAACAAAAGTCATTCGACTGTCTCATACGGGAATCAACTCAGAAACCTGGGGAGGAATTGAGAGCATGGGGACGAAGGCTTAGATCCTTGAGGAACGCTGCTGAGGCGGAAGCCAACAGTCTGTTTCCAGGAAACATTGTAGCATACAAGGCTCAAGTGGAATGAGCTAATTTCTGTGTTCAAAGCAGGCCTGATAAATAGGGATTTAGCAAATTACACGCTTAATCTAACGCAGAGGAGTAAGGCAGAGCTAGTGGAAGCGGTCTCTTCCGCTGAAGCAGCAATATAACAACGAATGACAACAGGTGGAATCTGCTGGGCTAATGCTCCTGCAGAGGTAGGACCGGTATAGCAACGGAACATAAGTGAAGTCGGTAGATTGATGGGCCAATTTTCGCAACAAAGAGACCAATGATTCCTAGTCGAGAGATTCCAGCCAAGAAAACCCATTTGCTCATTCTGCCGTAAGCCAAGTCATACAAGGGATGGATGCTTTACACGCAAAAACAAGCCCTACTGTATGGAGTGCCAAACATATGGTCATGAGGCAAGTAGACAGAGCCAAGGACACACAAAATTGGATCAGAGTAGAAGGCAGCCAGCTACGTGGCGCCCGGATCCACCCTTGAGGGACAGCAGGGGTAACTTCAGTCGTCCCGAGTTAATTCAACAGAAGGAATTAACCAAGCAAGAAGTCCCTTCAATACGGGTGGAGTGGTCAGCTGCGACCAAATTGGAATTCCAGAAGTGATGCGAGAATGAGCAATACCATACAGGGGTTGAAATTCTTCTCATGTGGACGAGTGGGACATCGGGCAGCGGAATGCAGTGAAGGACAATTGCAACAAAGGGACCATGGAAACTTCCAGCGGCCCAGTCCAGGAGGCCAGTAGACTGGAAAGCCAAAAGAAAGGAAGAAAGAATTAGGCCAGAAGTACGTGTGACTACTAATGTAAGAACAACATTCCAGGAGAAGGAGGAGCAAGAGGCTCTCCAATACCCAGTACCGAGTAATGTAAGAACTATGGTTCAAGATACGGAGGAGCAAGAGTCTCTCCGGGAAAAAATTGTTGATTGCGTTTTGAATTGGGTAACTGTGATGATTCTAGTACTTAAGTTAAGTTTTAATAAGGTTAGAAAGTATAGTCCAATTGCCGCGTAGGCGGTACGAGAATGTATAGTTAAGATATTCATGATAGTTTTTAGAGAGTATATGATGCGGTGCATGGAGGAAAAAACTTGAAGAGTCAGGAAGTAGATACCCGTCCATGCTGAGAACAAAAGGACGTTGCTTCGTTGTAAGCAGAACGGGTGACGCTTTCATTGAGATACCCTGCAAGGAGGCAGCTAGTGGAAAGCTAGTGCTTTTGGTAGATTCAGGGGCGGACACCAGCCTCGTAAAATCTACTATTTTACGGAAAGGGCTGGAGATTAATCAGATGGACGTAAGAACGCTTAACGGAGCGCTTAGAGGTTCCATCAGGACACTGGGATCGCTCAGAATAGGGCACAGTGAAGTTAAGGGCATGAGTGTTAGAGTGTACACAGTGGAATTGGATACGGCAGGTATTCCGGCGGATGGGATAATTGGGCGCGCTAATCTTTGGGGCGCACCATACTTGATGCGCTAGAGAAACAGTTATTGTTTTATGATAATAATAAGAATAAAATCCTTACTCTTCCCTTAAGGTCATGGCAGGAAGGAACCGTGAATAGGGTTATGAATAGTAGTATGGAGGTAGTAAGCGCAAGGTCAACCAGAGTAGTTATTATACATGTTAACACGAAACTTCGGACAGTTTGTTTGCACAAGCAGCAGCTAGCGGAGGGCGTATATATGGGAGAGACCATAACGCACGTTGACAAGGGTAAGGCGTACGCTTGCGTACTAAATGCATCAGAAGAGGACTACTATATGGATAAGAATTTTAGGCCTAACTTCACTAGTTATGATCATTTTAAAGAACCGAATTATGGATCGGTTAATCAGATTAAGCAGGCAGATATAAGAAAAAGGATGGAGAGAGTACTAGAATCACTGAAGCTAGACCCAATCGTAAATTCAGAAGAGACGGCATCAATAGAAGCCATATGTATGTCATTCCATGACATATTTTTGCTGGAAGAAGACCAGCTAACATATAACCGGAAGTAGAGCATGAAATACATACTAGAGTGGATCAACCACCAATAAACCAAAAATAGTACAGACTGCCGTGGAAGGAATGTTAAATGTGTGAGGAGCAAATTATAGGCGTAAATTTGCCCCTACATATTCAGTTTTGTCATAACGTGTATATTTAACATAGGGGCCAAGTGCTTAAACAACCTACCCTAAAATATACACGAAAATAGTCTTAAGACTTTGGCACCTCCCACTTTCATTGCTAAAACCCCACACACACAACCGCCATCATATTTAGTGCAGCAGCCATCATACAAGTGAGTCTAAGACACCTCCCACCATAGTAATGCTACCAACAACAAGTGTTATACTCTGCGTTGGGAGGACAGAAGACACAGCCACAATTAAGTCAGACAGTGGAACCTTGTGATAAGCGACGAAAAACATGCAACGAAGTCAACAACGCAAGATAACACAGGAGAATATCACACAAACAATTGTGCAAACGGCTGACCACAGTTAAAATAATATGAATGTACAACCACAGTGCCCAACGCACTGATATGAATTTACAACAACAGTGCCTAACGCACTGATATGAATTCACAAGAGATCGCGACAGAAGTTGCCGACTGCATTAGTTCGGAAAATAACCCACTAACAACACCCAAAAACGAAGGCCAAGCACAAAGTGAACCACGACAGACCGATCGCTAAGCACACCAACAGGGCGGACAAAGCATAAAGAGGAGAAGCAGAATTAAATATCCAATATTTAATATTTATAAATATTTTATGTCATCGATATAAAATATCAACAAAGTGCTGAAGGTGGCCGAAGGGCAAATAGCAACAACAACAAACAAGACAAGGAACAACAACAAGGTAAATCATCACAACAACAACACAATATTGAAGGTGGCCCAAGGGCAAAAACTTACAAGAACAACAGAGAGAAAACAACAACAATGTACTCAAGGTGGCCCAAGGTCAAATTCAAACAAGAAGAACAATGCGGGAAACAGTAGCAACATGCAACAGCACGAGATGGCAGACAGGTGCCACAACAAACTACAGTTCCCGCACAACAACAACTATTAGATGATCTACACTGAAGCTGGAGCATAAAAGCAGGAGCAACTAGCAGATCAGCCTCTTTCTTTCTTTCGGCATCAGGCAGACAAGACGCTCTTTCCTTCTTTCCGCATCAGGCAGACCAGACGCTCTTTCTTTCTTTCGGCATCACGCAGACCAGACGCATAGAACTAAACAAAGTTATACCAGCTGACAGAAGCTAGGGGATCTTGAGCAGATTATGGTTTATAATCGATTCTCTGCTAGAAACCCACACTGACAAACGCTACAGAAGCTAGGGGAATCTAGAGGAGATTATGGTTTATAATCGATTCTCTAGGGAACGGCAACTAAGGGATATAACGCCTTTTCTGCAGGATTGAAAACGACTGGGAATAAGGAAAAGGGGAGGAGAGTAGAAACGCGAACGGAATCGTTTAGCATACCTGAGAGAAGCGTTGAAGGAACAGGACACGGTGGAGGTTCCAATCCCGTGGGGACACGCTAACAGATTGTGGCAAGATGTATGCCGATTAGAGGAGAAGCAGCTGGAGAGACGTCAGGGGAACCTCAGATTGCCGCTGGATTGGAATTGACTACTGAGCATCCGGCTCCTGATGCCTCAGGATGAGACTATTGTAATTTTAAATAAACTTGTATTAAACCGATAAGTATAATGTAATAAAATATTGGGATAAGATGGTAATCAATAAACAAATTTTAACAATTATTGGGTTTCATTTGTAAATCATTTTTGGGGATACGCAACCTGTTCTGGTTTTTGGATATGACAAAGGAAGCGCAGGGGTTAATGCTGATACAGGAGCAAATTGGCGAGGCGATTCAAAAACTGGTTGATGAGGAAATAAGATTGAAATCCGTACAGTCAGAGGTAGAACTGTTTGCTGGGAAAATAGCTGACTAGGTCGAAGCGAGTACGAGCAGGGAAGAAACTCAGGAATTGTAGAAACTGGCAAACGCCGGAGGAGCTCTGTCGCCATTAGAGGTAGCGGATCAAGCCTGGACAGCAATCCAAAACAGGACAGAGGAGAAATTGTTCAAATTTCATAAAGAAACAGAAGATTTGAGAGCACAAAAGCAGTATCTTGAGAATAAGGTGAAGGAACTTTCTCAAAGATTGTCAGAAACAGAGGAAGCAGTATCACTGTTAGAGGAGTGTGCAGAATTAAAACGAGGACGGACGACCAATAGTACCTCAACGAATAGAGAGAGATCGAAATCAGCAACGGCTGGATATACACAGACAGTATTGACATTGCCTCCGGAAGTTCGCTGGCCGGAATATTCAACACCAGAAGAAATTAACTCGCGTGGTAAAGCTAAGATTAGTATTTAGTGAAGAGAGGCAAGCGGAATTTTTGTTTGGCACATCTGAGAGCGGCGTCGAACCTTTTTCGCCGGAAAGTCCGGTATATAATGAAAACCTGGTATATCCCCCAAAAGAGCCAGAACCAGTAACAAAGCAGCAAAGCCCCCATACTGTGGACAGTGTTTCGCGTGCAGGAGCAAACGGTCGAAGATTAATTAGTTTGAGTCCGTCACTGGTCATGTACATCTCAGATCCGGGAGAAGTGAATCTGGAAACCCCCCAAGAGATTAATAACGCTAAGATTTTACCAGCAATTAAGAAAACACAAAGAAGTAAAATGGGCATTCTGGAAGTTGCTCATGCGGTGGAGAAGTTGTATGATCTGAGAACTGAGATCAGGCGCTTCAAAGAAGGTTGTGAGATAGCACAGCAGAGTCTTCCGGAAGCAGACGGGGAACACTTAATAAAGTGATTAGGCAAAGGACCACAGGTGATGCGTTGGATTTACTAGCGCATAGCTCAGTAAGCACTCTGTCGAATTTATATGCGCTTTTAGATAGAACGTACTTAAAACAAAAGTCATTCGACTGTCTCATACGGGAATCAACTCAGAAACCTGGGGAGGAATTGAGAGCATGGGGACGAAGGCTTAGATCCTTGAGGAACGCTGCTGAGGCGGAAGCCAACAGTCTGTTTCCAGGAAACATTGTAGCATACAAGGCTCAAGTGGAATGAGCTAATTTCTGTGTTCAAAGCAGGCCTGATAAATAGGGATTTAGCAAATTACACGCTTAATCTAACGCAGAGGAGTAAGGCAGAGCTAGTGGAAGCGGTCTCTTCCGCTGAAGCAGCAATATAACAACGAATGACAACAGGTGGAATCTGCTGGACTAATGCTCCTGCAGAGGTAGGACCGGTATAGCAACGGAACATAAGTGAAGTCGGTAGATTGATGGGCCAATTTTCGCAACAAAGAGACCAATGATTCCTAGTCGAGAGATTCCAGCCAAGAAAACCCATTTGCTCATTCTGCCGTAAGCCAAGTCATACAAGGGATGGATGCTTTACACGCAAAAACAAGCCCTACTGTATGGAGTGCCAAACATATGGTCATGAGGCAAGTAGACAGAGCCAAGGACACACAAAATTGGATCAGAGTAGAAGGCAGCCAGCTACGTGGCGCCCGGATCCACCCTTGAGGGACAGCAGGGGTAACTTCAGTCGTCCCGAGTTAATTCAACAGAAGGAATTAACCAAGCAAGAAGTCCCTTCAATACGGGTGGAGTGGTCAGCTGCGACCAAATTGGAATTCCAGAAGTGATGCGAGAATGAGCAATACCATACAGGGGTTGAAATTCTTCTCATGTGGACGAGTGGGACATCGGGCAGCGGAATGCAGTGAAGGACAATTGCAACAAAGGGACCATGGAAACTTCCAGCGGCCCAGTCCAGGAGGCCAGTAGACTGGAAAGCCAAAAGAAAGGAAGAAAGAATTAGGCCAGAAGTACGTGTGACTACTAATGTAAGAACAACATTCCAGGAGAAGGAGGAGCAAGAGGCTCTCCAATACCCAGTACCGAGTAATGTAAGAACTATGGTTCAAGATACGGAGGAGCAAGAGTCTCTCCGGGAAAAAATTGTTGATTGCGTTTTGAATTGGGTAACTGTGATGATTCTAGTACTTAAGTTAAGTTTTAATAAGGTTAGAAAGTATAGTCCAATTGCCGCGTAGGCGGTACGAGAATGTATAGTTAAGATATTCATGATAGTTTTTAGAGAGTATATGATGCGGTGCATGGAGGAAAAAACTTGAAGAGTCAGGAAGTAGATACCCGTCCATGCTGAGAACAAAAGGACGTTGCTTCGTTGTAAGCAGAACGGGTGACGCTTTCATTGAGATACCCTGCAAGGAGGCAGCTAGTGGAAAGCTAGTGCTTTTGGTAGATTCAGGGGCGGACACCAGCCTCGTAAAATCTACTATTTTACGGAAAGGGCTGGAGATTAATCAGATGGACGTAAGAACGCTTAACGGAGCGCTTAGAGGTTCCATCAGGACACTGGGATCGCTCAGAATAGGGCACAGTGAAGTTAAGGGCATGAGTGTTAGAGTGTACACAGTGGAATTGGATACGGCAGGTATTCCGGCGGATGGGATAATTGGGCGCGCTAATCTTTGGGGCGCACCATACTTGATGCGCTAGAGAAACAGTTATTGTTTTATGATAATAATAAGAATAAAATCCTTACTCTTCCCTTAAGGTCATGGCAGGAAGGAACCGTGAATAGGGTTATGAATAGTAGTATGGAGGTAGTAAGCGCAAGGTCAACCAGAGTAGTTATTATACATGTTAACACGAAACTTCGGACAGTTTGTTTGCACAAGCAGCAGCTAGCGGAGGGCGTATATATGGGAGAGACCATAACGCACGTTGACAAGGGTAAGGCGTACGCTTGCGTACTAAATGCATCAGAAGAGGACTACTATATGGATAAGAATTTTAGGCCTAACTTCACTAGTTATGATCATTTTAAAGAACCGAATTATGGATCGGTTAATCAGATTAAGCAGGCAGATATAAGAAAAAGGATGGAGAGAGTACTAGAATCACTGAAGCTAGACCCAATCGTAAATTCAGAAGAGACGGCATCAATAGAAGCCATATGTATGTCATTCCATGACATATTTTTGCTGGAAGAAGACCAGCTAACATATAACCGGAAGTAGAGCATGAAATACATACTAGAGTGGATCAACCACCAATAAACCAAAAATAGTACAGACTGCCGTGGAAGGAATGTTAAATGTGTGAGGAGCAAATTATAGGCGTAAATTTGCCCCTACATATTCAGTTTTGTCATAACGTGTATATTTAACATAGGGGCCAAGTGCTTAAACAACCTACCCTAAAATATACACGAAAATAGTCTTAAGACTTTGGCACCTCCCACTTTCATTGCTAAAACCCCACACACACAACCGCCATCATATTTAGTGCAGCAGCCATCATACAAGTGAGTCTAAGACACTCTGCGTTGGGAGGACAGAAGACACAGCCACAATTAAGTCAGACAGTGGAACCTTGTGATAAGCGACGAAAAACATGCAACGAAGTCAACAACGCAAGATAACACAGGAGAATATCACACAAACAATTGTGCAAACGGCTGACCACAGTTAAAATAATATGAATGTACAACCACAGTGCCCAACGCACTGATATGAATTTACAACAACAGTGCCTAACGCACTGATATGAATTCACAAGAGATCGCGACAGAAGTTGCCGACTGCATTAGTTCGGAAAATAACCCACTAACAACACCCAAAAACGAAGGCCAAGCACAAAGTGAACCACGACAGACCGATCGCTAAGCACACCAACAGGGCGGACAAAGCATAAAGAGGAGAAGCAGAATTAAATATCCAATATTTAATATTTATAAATATTTTATGTCATCGATATAAAATATCAACAAAGTGCTGAAGGTGGCCGAAGGGCAAATAGCAACAACAACAAACAAGACAAGGAACAACAACAAGGTAAATCATCACAACAACAACACAATATTGAAGGTGGCCCAAGGGCAAAAACTTACAAGAACAACAGAGAGAAAACAACAACAATGTACTCAAGGTGGCCCAAGGTCAAATTCAAACAAGAAGAACAATGCGGGAAACAGTAGCAACATGTAACAGCACGAGATGGCAGACAGGTGCCACAACAAACTACAGTTCCCGCACAACAACAACTATTAGATGATCTACACTGAAGCTGGAGCATAAAAGCAGGAGCAACTAGCAGATCAGCCTCTTTCTTTCTTTCGGCATCAGGCAGACAAGACGCTCTTTCCTTCTTTCCGCATCAGGCAGACCAGACGCTCTTTCTTTCTTTCGGCATCACGCAGACCAGACGCATAGAACTAAACAAAGTTATACCAACTGACAGAAGCTAGGGGATCTAGAGCAGATTATGGTTTATAATCGATTCTCTGCTAGAAACCCACACTGACAAACGCTACAGAAGCTAGGGGAATCTAGAGGAGATTATGGTTTATAATCGATTCTCTAGGGAACGGCAACTAAGGGATATAACGCCTTTTCTGCAGGATTGAAAACGACTGGGAATAAGGAAAAGGGGAGGAGAGTAGAAACGCGAACGGAATCGTTTAGCATACCTGAGAGAAGCGTTGAAGGAACAGGACACGGTGGAGGTTCCAATCCCGTGGGGACACGCTAACAGATTGTGGCAAGATGTATGCCGATTAGAGGAGAAGCAGCTGGAGAGACGTCAGGGGAACCTCAGATTGCCGCTGGATTGGAATTGACTACTGAGCATCCGGCTCCTGATGCCTCAGGATGAGACTATTGTAATTTTAAAGAAACTTGTATTAAACCGATAAGTATAATGTAATAAAATATTGGGATAAGATGGTAATCAATAAACAAATTTTAACAATTATTGGGTTTCATTTGTAAATCATTTTTGGGGATACGCAACCTGTTCTGGTTTTTGGATATGACAAAGGAAGCGCAGGGGTTAATGCTGATACAGGAGCAAATTGGCGAGGCGATTCAAAAACTGGTTGATGAGGAAATAAGATTGAAATCCGTACAGTCAGAGGTAGAACTGTTTGCTGGGGAAAATAGCTGACTAGTTCGAAGCGAGTACGAGCAGGGAAGAAACTCAGGAATTGTAGAAACTGGCAAACGCCGGAGGAGCTCTGTCGCCATTAGAGGTAGCGGATCAAGCCTGGACAGCAATCCAAAACAGGACAGAGGAGAAATTGTTCAAATTTCATAAAGAAACAGAAGATTTGAGAGCACAAAAGCAGTATCTTGAGAATAAGGTGAAGGAACTTTCTCAAAGATTGTCAGAAACAGAGGAAGCAGCATCACTGTTAGAGGAGTGTGCAGAATTAAAACGAGGACGGACGACCTCAACGAATAGAGAGAGATCGAAATCAGCAACGGCTGGATATACACAGACAGTATTGACATTGCCTCCGGAAGTTCGCTGGCCGGAATATTCAACACCAGAAGAAATTAACTCGCGTGGTAAAGCTAAGATTAGTATTTAGTGAAGAGAGGCAAGCGGAATTTTTGTTTGGCACATCTGAGAGCGGCGTCGAACCTTTTTCGCCGGAAAGTCCGGTATATAATGAAAACCTGGTATATCCCCCAAAAGAGCCAGAACCAGTAACAAAGCAGCAAAGCCCCCATACTGTGGACAGTGTTTCGCGTGCAGGAGCAAACGGTCGAAGATTAATTAGTTTGAGTCCGTCACTGGTCATGTACATCTCAGATCCGGGAGAAGTGAATCTGGAAACCCCCCAAGAGATTAATAACGCTAAGATTTTACCAGCAATTAAGAAAACACAAAGAAGTAAAATGGGCATTCTGGAAGTTGCTCATGCGGTGGAGAAGTTGTATGATCTGAGAACTGAGATCAGGCGCTTCAAAGAAGGTTGTGAGATAGCACAGCAGAGTCTTCCGGAAGCAGACGGGGAACACTTAATAAAGTGATTAGGCAAAGGACCACAGGTGATGCGTTGGATTTACTAGCGCATAGCTCAGTAAGCACTCTGTCGAATTTATATGCGCTTTTAGATAGAACGTACTTAAAACAAAAGTCATTCGACTGTCTCATACGGGAATCAACTCAGAAACCTGGGGAGGAATTGAGAGCATGGGGACGAAGGCTTAGATCCTTGAGGAACGCTGCTGAGGCGGAAGCCAACAGTCTGTTTCCAGGAAACATTGTAGCATACAAGGCTCAAGTGGAATGAGCTAATTTCTGTGTTCAAAGCAGGCCTGATAAATAGGGATTTAGCAAATTACACGCTTAATCTAACGCAGAGGAGTAAGGCAGAGCTAGTGGAAGCGGTCTCTTCCGCTGAAGCAGCAATATAACAACGAATGACAACAGGTGGAATCTGCTGGACTAATGCTCCTGCAGAGGTAGGACCGGTATAGCAACGGAACATAAGTGAAGTCGGTAGATTGATGGGCCAATTTTCGCAACAAAGAGACCAATGATTCCTAGTCGAGAGATTCCAGCCAAGAAAACCCATTTGCTCATTCTGCCGTAAGCCAAGTCATACAAGGGATGGATGCTTTACACGCAAAAACAAGCCCTACTGTATGGAGTGCCAAACATATGGTCATGAGGCAAGTAGACAGAGCCAAGGACACACAAAATTGGATCAGAGTAGAAGGCAGCCAGCTACGTGGCGCCCGGATCCACCCTTGAGGGACAGCAGGGGTAACTTCAGTCGTCCCGAGTTAATTCAACAGAAGGAATTAACCAAGCAAGAAGTCCCTTCAATACGGGTGGAGTGGTCAGCTGCGACCAAATTGGAATTCCAGAAGTGATGCGAGAATGAGCAATACCATACAGGGGTTGAAATTCTTCTCATGTGAACGAGTGGGACATCGGGCAGCGGAATGCAGTGAAGGGCAATTGCAACAAAGGGACCATGGAAACTTCCAGCGGCCCAGTCCAGGAGGCCAGTAGACTGGAAAGCCAAAAGAAAGGAAGAAAGAATTAGGCCAGAAGTACGTGTGACTACTAATGTAAGAACAACATTCCAGGAGAAGGAGGAGCAAGAGGCTCTCCAATACCCAGTACCGAGTAATGTAAGAACTATGGTTCAAGATACGGAGGAGCAAGAGTCTCTCCGGGAAAAAATTGTTGATTGCGTTTTGAATTGGGTAACTGTGATGATTCTAGTACTTAAGTTAAGTTTTAATAAGGTTAGAAAGTATAGTCCAATTGCCGCGTAGGCGGTACGAGAATGTATAGTTAAGATATTCATGATAGTTTTTAGAGAGTATATGATGCGGTGCATGGAGAAAAAAACTTGAAGAGTCAGGAAGTAGATACCCGTCCATGCTGAGAACAAAAGGACGTTGCTTCGTTGTAAGCAGAACGGGTGACGCTTTCATTGAGATACCCTGCAAGGAGGCAGCTAGTGGAAAGCTAGTGCTTTTGGTAGATTCAGGGGCGGACACCAGCCTCGTAAAATCTACTATTTTACGGAAAGGGCTGGAGATTAATTAGATGGACGTAAGAACGCTTAACGGAGCGCTTAGAGGTTCCATCAGGACACTGGGATCGCTCAGAATAGGGCACAGTGAAGTTAAGAGCATGAGTGTTAGAGTGTACACAGTGGAATTGGATACGGCAGGTATTCCGGCGGATGGGATAATTGGGCGCGCTAATCTTTGGGGCGCACCATACTTGATGCGCTAGAGAAACAGTTATTGTTTTATGATAATAATAAGAATATAATCCTTACTCTTCCATTAAGGTCATGGCAGGAAGGAACCGTGAATAGGGTTATGAATAGTAGTATGGAGGTAGTAAACGCAAGGTCAACCAGAGTAGTTATTATACATGTTAACACGAAACTTCGAACAGTTTGTTTGCACAAGCAGCAGCTAGCGGAGGGCGTATATATGGGAGAGACCATAACGCACGTTGACAAGGGTAAGGCGTACGCTTGCGTACTAAATGCATCAGAAGAGGACTACTATATGGATAAGAATTTTAGGCCTAACTTCACTAGTTATGATCATTTTAAAGAACCGAATTATGGATCGGTTAATCAGATTAAGCAGGCAGATATAAGAAAAAGGATGGAGAGAGTACTAGAATCACTGAAGCTAGACCCAATCGTAAATTCAGAAGAGACGGCATCAATAGAAGCCATATGTATGTCATTCCATGACATATTTTTGCTGGTAGAAGACCAGCTAACATATAACCGGAAGTAGAGCATGAAATACATACTAGAGTGGATCAACCACCAATAAACCAAAAATAGTACAGACTGCCGTGGAAGGAATGTTAAATGTGTGAGGAGCAAATTATAGGCGTAAATTTGCCCCTACATATTCAGTTTTGTCATAACGTGTATATTTAACATAGGGGCCAAGTGCTTAAACAACCTACCCTAAAATATACACGAAAATAGTCTTAAGACTTTGGCACCTCCCACTTTCATTGCTAAAACCCCACACACACAACCGCCATCATATTTAGTGCAGCAGCCATCATACAAGTGAGTCTAAGACACCTCCCACCATAGTAATGCTACCAACAACAAGTGTTATACTCTGCGTTGGGAGGACAGAAGACACAGCCACAATTAAGTCAGACAGTGGAACCTTGTGATAAGCGACGAAAAACATGCAACGAAGTCAACAACGCAAGATAACACAGGAGAATATCACACAAACAATTGTGCAAACGGCTGACCACAGTTAAAATAATATGAATGTACAACCACAGTGCCCAACGCACTGATATGAATTTACAACAACAGTGCCTAACGCACTGATATGAATTCACAAGAGATCGCGACAGAAGTTGCCGACTGCATAAGTTCGGAAAATAACCCACTAACAACACCCAAAAACGAAGGCCAAGCATAAAGTGAACCACGACAGACCGATCGCTAAGCACACCAACAGGGCGGACAAAGCATAAAGAGGAGAAGCAGAATTAAATATCCAATATTTAATATTTATAAATATTTTATGTTATCGATATAAAATATCAACAATGTGCTGAAGGTGGCCGAAGGGCAAATAGCAACAACAACAAAGACAAGGAACAACAACAAGGTAAATCATCACAACAACAACACAATATTGAAGGTGGCCCAAGGGCAAAAACTTACAAGAACAACAGAGAGAAAACAACAACAATGTACTCAAGGTGGCCCAAGGTCAAATTCAAACAAGAAGAACAATGCGGGAAACAGTAGCAACATGCAACAGCACGAGATGGCAGACAGGTGCCACAACAAACTACAGTTCCCGCACAACAACAACTATTAGATGATCTACACTGAAGCTGGAGCATAAAAGCAGGAGCAACTAGCAGATCAGCCTCTTTCTTTCTTTCGGCATCAGGCAGACAAGACGCTCTTTCTTTCTTTCCGCATCAGGCAGACCAGACGCTCTTTCTTTCTTTCGGCATCACGCAGACCAGACGCATAGAACTAAACAAAGTTATACCAACTGACAGAAGCTAGGGGATCTAGAGCAGATTATGGTTTATAATCGATTCTCTGCTAGAAACCCACACTGACAAACGCTACAGAAGCTAGGGGAATCTAGAGGAGATTATGGTTTATAATCGATTCTCTAGGGAACGGCAACTAAGGGATATAACGCCTTTTCTGCAGGATTGAAAACGACTGGGAATAAGGAAAAGGGGAGGAGAGTAGAAACGCGAACGGAATCGTTTAGCATACCTGAGAGAAGCGTTGAAGGAACAGGACACGGTGGAGGTTCCAATCCCGTGGGGACACGCTAACAGATTGTGGCAAGATGTATGCCGATTAGAGGAGAAGCAGCTGGAGAGACGTCAGGGGAACCTCAGATTGCCGCTGGATTGGAATTGACTACTGAGCATCCGGCTCCTGATGCCTCAGGATGAGACTATTGTAATTTTAAATAAACTTGTATTAAACCGATAAGTATAATGTAATAAAATATTGGGATAAGATGGTAATCAATAAACAAATTTTAACAATTATTGGGTTTCATTTGTAAATCATTTTTGGGGATACGCAACCTGTTCTGGTTTTTGGATATGACAAAGGAAGCGCAGGGGTTAATGCTGATACAGGAGCAAATTGGCGAGGCGATTCAAAAACTGGTTGATGAGGAAATAAGATTGAAATCCGTACAGTCAGAGGTAGAACTGTTTGCTGGGGAAAATAGCTGACTAGTTCGAAGCGAGTACGAGCAGGGAAGAAACTCAGGAATTGTGGAAACAGGCAAACGCCGGAGAAGTTGTGTCGCCATTAGAGGTATCGGGTCAAGCCTTGACAGCAATCCAAAAGACAGAGGAGTAATTGTTCAAATTTTATAAAGAAATAGAAGGTTTGAGAGCACAAAAGGAGTACCTTAAGAATAAGGTGAAGGAACTTTCTCAAAGATTGGCAGAAACAGAGGAAGCAGCATCACTGCTAGAGAAGGAGTGTGCAGAGTTAAAAAGAGGAAGGGCGACCAATAGTACCTCAATGGATAGAGGAGATCAACATCAGCATCGGCTGGATATACACAGACAGTATTGACATTGCCTCCGGAAGTTCGCTGGCCGGAATATTTAACACCAGAAGAAATTAACTCGCGTGGTAAAGCTAAGATTAGTATTTAGTGAAGAGAGGCAAGCGGAATTTTTGTTTGGCACATCTGAGAGCGGCGTCGAACCTTTTTCGCCGGAAAGTCCGGTATATAATGAAAACCTGGTATATCCCCCAAAAGAGCCAGAACCAGTAACAAAGCAGCAAAGCCCCCATACTGTGGACAGTGTTTCGCGTGCAGGAGCAAACGGTCGAAGATTAATTAGTTTGAGTCCGTCACTGGTCATGTACATCTCAGATCCGGGAGAAGTGAATCTGGAAACCCCCCAAGAGATTAATAACGCTAAGATTTTACCAGCAATTAAGAAAACACAAAGAAGTAAAATGGGCATTCTGGAAGTTGCTCATGCGGTGGAGAAGTTGTATGATCTGAGAACTGAGATCAGGCGCTTCAAAGAAGGTTGTGAGATAGCACAGCAGAGTCTTCCGGAAGCAGACGGGGAACACTTAATAAAGTGATTAGGCAAAGGACCACAGGTGATGCGTTGGATTTACTAGCGCATAGCTCAGTAAGCACTCTGTCGAATTTATATGCGCTTTTAGATAGAACGTACTTAAAACAAAAGTCATTCGACTGTCTCATACGGGAATCAACTCAGAAACCTGGGGAGGAATTGAGAGCATGGGGACGAAGGCTTAGATCCTTGAGGAACGCTGCTGAGGCGGAAGCCAACAGTCTGTTTCCAGGAAACATTGTAGCATACAAGGCTCAAGTGGAATGAGCTAATTTCTGTGTTCAAAGCAGGCCTGATAAATAGGGATTTAGCAAATTACACGCTTAATCTAACGCAGAGGAGTAAGGCAGAGCTAGTGGAAGCGGTCTCTTCCGCTGAAGCAGCAATATAACAACGAATGACAACAGGTGGAATCTGCTGGACTAATGCTCCTGCAGAGGTAGGACCGGTATAGCAACGGAACATAAGTGAAGTCGGTAGATTGATGGGCCAATTTTCGCAACAAAGAGACCAATGATTCCTAGTCGAGAGATTCCAGCCAAGAAAACCCATTTGCTCATTCTGCCGTAAGCCAAGTCATACAAGGGATGGATGCTTTACACGCAAAAACAAGCCCTACTGTATGGAGTGCCAAACATATGGTCATGAGGCAAGTAGACAGAGCCAAGGACACACAAAATTGGATCAGAGTAGAAGGCAGCCAGCTACGTGGCGCCCGGATCCACCCTTGAGGGACAGCAGGGGTAACTTCAGTCGTCCCGAGTTAATTCAACAGAAGGAATTAACCAAGCAAGAAGTCCCTTCAATACGGGTGGAGTGGTCAGCTGCGACCAAATTGGAATTCCAGAAGTGATGCGAGAATGAGCAATACCATACAGGGGTTGAAATTCTTCTCATGTGAACGAGTGGGACATCGGGCAGCGGAATGCAGTGAAGGGCAATTGCAACAAAGGGACCATGGAAACTTCCAGCGGCCCAGTCCAGGAGGCCAGTAGACTGGAAAGCCAAAAGAAAGGAAGAAAGAATTAGGCCAGAAGTACGTGTGACTACTAATGTAAGAACAACATTCCAGGAGAAGGAGGAGCAAGAGGCTCTCCAATACCCAGTACCGAGTAATGTAAGAACTATGGTTCAAGATACGGAGGAGCAAGAGTCTCTCCGGGAAAAAATTGTTGATTGCGTTTTGAATTGGGTAACTGTGATGATTCTAGTACTTAAGTTAAGTTTTAATAAGGTTAGAAAGTATAGTCCAATTGCCGCGTAGGCGGTACGAGAATGTATAGTTAAGATATTCATGATAGTTTTTAGAGAGTATATGATGCGGTGCATGGAGAAAAAAACTTGAAGAGTCAGGAAGTAGATACCCGTCCATGCTGAGAACAAAAGGACGTTGCTTCGTTGTAAGCAGAACGGGTGACGCTTTCATTGAGATACCCTGCAAGGAGGCAGCTAGTGGAAAGCTAGTGCTTTTGGTAGATTCAGGGGCGGACACCAGCCTCGTAAAATCTACTATTTTACGGAAAGGGCTGGAGATTAATTAGATGGACGTAAGAACGCTTAACGGAGCGCTTAGAGGTTCCATCAGGACACTGGGATCGCTCAGAATAGGGCACAGTGAAGTTAAGAGCATGAGTGTTAGAGTGTACACAGTGGAATTGGATACGGCAGGTATTCCGGCGGATGGGATAATTGGGCGCGCTAATCTTTGGGGCGCACCATACTTGATGCGCTAGAGAAACAGTTATTGTTTTATGATAATAATAAGAATATAATCCTTACTCTTCCATTAAGGTCATGGCAGGAAGGAACCGTGAATAGGGTTATGAATAGTAGTATGGAGGTAGTAAACGCAAGGTCAACCAGAGTAGTTATTATACATGTTAACACGAAACTTCGAACAGTTTGTTTGCACAAGCAGCAGCTAGCGGAGGGCGTATATATGGGAGAGACCATAACGCACGTTGACAAGGGTAAGGCGTACGCTTGCGTACTAAATGCATCAGAAGAGGACTACTATATGGATAAGAATTTTAGGCCTAACTTCACTAGTTATGATCATTTTAAAGAACCGAATTATGGATCGGTTAATCAGATTAAGCAGGCAGATATAAGAAAAAGGATGGAGAGAGTACTAGAATCACTGAAGCTAGACCCAATCGTAAATTCAGAAGAGACGGCATCAATAGAAGCCATATGTATGTCATTCCATGACATATTTTTGCTGGTAGAAGACCAGCTAACATATAACCGGAAGTAGAGCATGAAATACATACTAGAGTGGATCAACCACCAATAAACCAAAAATAGTACAGACTGCCGTGGAAGGAATGTTAAATGTGTGAGGAGCAAATTATAGGCGTAAATTTGCCCCTACATATTCAGTTTTGTCATAACGTGTATATTTAACATAGGGGCCAAGTGCTTAAACAACCTACCCTAAAATATACACGAAAATAGTCTTAAGACTTTGGCACCTCCCACTTTCATTGCTAAAACCCCACACACACAACCGCCATCATATTTAGTGCAGCAGCCATCATACAAGTGAGTCTAAGACACCTCCCACCATAGTAATGCTACCAACAACAAGTGTTATACTCTGCGTTGGGAGGACAGAAGACACAGCCACAATTAAGTCAGACAGTGGAACCTTGTGATAAGCGACGAAAAACATGCAACGAAGTCAACAACGCAAGATAACACAGGAGAATATCACACAAACAATTGTGCAAACGGCTGACCACAGTTAAAATAATATGAATGTACAACCACAGTGCCCAACGCACTGATATGAATTTACAACAACAGTGCCTAACGCACTGATATGAATTCACAAGAGATCGCGACAGAAGTTGCCGACTGCATAAGTTCGGAAAATAACCCACTAACAACACCCAAAAACGAAGGCCAAGCATAAAGTGAACCACGACAGACCGATCGCTAAGCACACCAACAGGGCGGACAAAGCATAAAGAGGAGAAGCAGAATTAAATATCCAATATTTAATATTTATAAATATTTTATGTTATCGATATAAAATATCAACAATGTGCTGAAGGTGGCCGAAGGGCAAATAGCAACAACAACAAAGACAAGGAACAACAACAAGGTAAATCATCACAACAACAACACAATATTGAAGGTGGCCCAAGGGCAAAAACTTACAAGAACAACAGAGAGAAAACAACAACAATGTACTCAAGGTGGCCCAAGGTCAAATTCAAACAAGAAGAACAATGCGGGAAACAGTAGCAACATGCAACAGCACGAGATGGCAGACAGGTGCCACAACAAACTACAGTTCCCGCACAACAACAACTATTAGATGATCTACACTGAAGCTGGAGCATAAAAGCAGGAGCAACTAGCAGATCAGCCTCTTTCTTTCTTTCGGCATCAGGCAGACAAGACGCTCTTTCTTTCTTTCCGCATCAGGCAGACCAGACGCTCTTTCTTTCTTTCGGCATCACGCAGACCAGACGCATAGAACTAAACAAAGTTATACCAACTGACAGAAGCTAGGGGATCTAGAGCAGATTATGGTTTATAATCGATTCTCTGCTAGAAACCCACACTGACAAACGCTACAGAAGCTAGGGGAATCTAGAGGAGATTATGGTTTATAATCGATTCTCTAGGGAACGGCAACTAAGGGATATAACGCCTTTTCTGCAGGATTGAAAACGACTGGGAATAAGGAAAAGGGGAGGAGAGTAGAAACGCGAACGGAATCGTTTAGCATACCTGAGAGAAGCGTTGAAGGAACAGGACACGGTGGAGGTTCCAATCCCGTGGGGACACGCTAACAGATTGTGGCAAGATGTATGCCGATTAGAGGAGAAGCAGCTGGAGAGACGTCAGGGGAACCTCAGATTGCCGCTGGATTGGAATTGACTACTGAGCATCCGGCTCCTGATGCCTCAAAATGAGACTATTGTAATTTTAAATAAACTTGTATTAAACCGATAAGTATAATGTAATAAAATATTGGGATAAGATGGTAATCAATAAACAAATTTTAACAATTATTGGGTTTCATTTGTAAATCATTTTTGGGGATACGCAACCTGTTCTGGTTTTTGGATATGACAAAGGAAGCGCAGGGGTTAATGCTGATACAGGAGCAAATTGGCGAGGCGATTCAAAAACTGGTTGATGAGGAAATAAGATTGAAATCCGTACAGTCAGAGGTAGAACTGTTTGCTGGGAAAATAGCTGACTAGTTCGAAGCGAGTACGAGCAGGGAAGAAACTCAGGAATTGTAGAAACTGGCAAACGCCGGAGGAGCTCTGTCGCCATTAGAGGTAGCGGATCAAGCCTGGACAGCAATCCAAAACAGGACAGAGGAGAAATTGTTCAAATTTCATAAAGAAACAGAAGATTTGAGAGCACAAAAGCAGTATCTTGAAAATAAGGTGAAGGAACTTTCTCAAAGATTGTCAGAAACAGAGGAAGCAGCATCACTGTTAGAGAAGGAGTGTGCAGAATTAAAAAGAGGACGGACGACCAATAGTACCTCAACGAATAGAGAGAGATCGAAATCAGCAACGGCTGGATATACACAGACAGTATTGACATTGCCTCCGGAAGTTCGCTGGCCGGAATATTCAACACCAGAAGAAATTAACTCGCGTGGTAAAGCTAAGATTAGTATTTAGTGAAGAGAGGCAAGCGGAATTTTTGTTTGGCACATCTGAGAGCGGCGTCGAACCTTTTTCGCCGGAAAGTCCGGTATATAATGAAAACCTGGTATATCCCCCCAAAAGAGCCAGAACCAGTAACAAAGCAGCAAAGCCCCAATACTGTGGACAGTGTTTCGCGTGCAAGAGCAAACGGTCGAAGATTAATTAGTTTGAGTCCGTCACTGGTCATGTACATCTCAGATCCGGGAGAAGTGAATCTGGAAACCCCCCAAGAGATTAATAACGCTAAGATTTTACCAGCAATTAAGAAAACACAAAGAAGTAAAATGGGCATTCTGGAAGTTGCTCATGCGGTGGAGAAGTTGTATGATCTGAGAACTGAGATCAGGCGCTTCAAAGAAGGTTGTGAGATAGCACAGCAGAGTCTTCCGGAAGCAGACGGGGAACACTTAATAAAGTGATTAGGCAAAGGACCACAGGTGATGCGTTGGATTTACTAGCGCATAGCTCAGTAAGCACTCTGTCGAATTTATATGCGCTTTTAGATAGAACGTACTTAAAACAAAAGTCATTCGACTGTCTCATACGGGAATCAACTCAGAAACCTGGGGAGGAATTGAGAGCATGGGGACGAAGGCTTAGATCCTTGAGGAACGCTGCTGAGGCGGAAGCCAACAGTCTGTTTCCAGGAAACATTGTAGCATACAAGGCTCAAGTGGAATGAGCTAATTTCTGTGTTCAAAGCAGGCCTGATAAATAGGGATTTAGCAAATTACACGCTTAATCTAACGCAGAGGAGTAAGGCAGAGCTAGTGGAAGCGGTCTCTTCCGCTGAAGCAGCAATATAACAACGAATGACAACAGGTGGAATCTGCTGGACTAATGCTCCTGCAGAGGTAGGACCGGTATAGCAACGGAACATAAGTGAAGTCGGTAGATTGATGGGCCAATTTTCGCAACAAAGAGACCAATGATTCCTAGTCGAGAGATTCCAGCCAAGAAAACCCATTTGCTCATTCTGCCGTAAGCCAAGTCATACAAGGGATGGATGCTTTACACGCAAAAACAAGCCCTACTGTATGGAGTGCCAAACATATGGTCATGAGGCAAGTAGACAGAGCCAAGGACACACAAAATTGGATCAGAGTAGAAGGCAGCCAGCTACGTGGCGCCCGGATCCACCCTTGAGGGACAGCAGGGGTAACTTCAGTCGTCCCGAGTTAATTCAACAGAAGGAATTAACCAAGCAAGAAGTCCCTTCAATACGGGTGGAGTGGTCAGCTGCGACCAAATTGGAATTCCAGAAGTGATGCGAGAATGAGCAATACCATACAGGGGTTGAAATTCTTCTCATGTGAACGAGTGGGACATCGGGCAGCGGAATGCAGTGAAGGGCAATTGCAACAAAGGGACCATGGAAACTTCCAGCGGCCCAGTCCAGGAGGCCAGTAGACTGGAAAGCCAAAAGAAAGGAAGAAAGAATTAGGCCAGAAGTACGTGTGACTACTAATGTAAGAACAACATTCCAGGAGAAGGAGGAGCAAGAGGCTCTCCAATACCCAGTACCGAGTAATGTAAGAACTATGGTTCAAGATACGGAGGAGCAAGAGTCTCTCCGGGAAAAAATTGTTGATTGCGTTTTGAATTGGGTAACTGTGATGATTCTAGTACTTAAGTTAAGTTTTAATAAGGTTAGAAAGTATAGTCCAATTGCCGCGTAGGCGGTACGAGAATGTATAGTTAAGATATTCATGATAGTTTTTAGAGAGTATATGATGCGGTGCATGGAGAAAAAAACTTGAAGAGTCAGGAAGTAGATACCCGTCCATGCTGAGAACAAAAGGACGTTGCTTCGTTGTAAGCAGAACGGGTGACGCTTTCATTGAGATACCCTGCAAGGAGGCAGCTAGTGGAAAGCTAGTGCTTTTGGTAGATTCAGGGGCGGACACCAGCCTCGTAAAATCTACTATTTTACGGAAAGGGCTGGAGATTAATTAGATGGACGTAAGAACGCTTAACGGAGCGCTTAGAGGTTCCATCAGGACACTGGGATCGCTCAGAATAGGGCACAGTGAAGTTAAGAGCATGAGTGTTAGAGTGTACACAGTGGAATTGGATACGGCAGGTATTCCGGCGGATGGGATAATTGGGCGCGCTAATCTTTGGGGCGCACCATACTTGATGCGCTAGAGAAACAGTTATTGTTTTATGATAATAATAAGAATATAATCCTTACTCTTCCATTAAGGTCATGGCAGGAAGGAACCGTGAATAGGGTTATGAATAGTAGTATGGAGGTAGTAAACGCAAGGTCAACCAGAGTAGTTATTATACATGTTAACACGAAACTTCGAACAGTTTGTTTGCACAAGCAGCAGCTAGCGGAGGGCGTATATATGGGAGAGACCATAACGCACGTTGACAAGGGTAAGGCGTACGCTTGCGTACTAAATGCATCAGAAGAGGACTACTATATGGATAAGAATTTTAGGCCTAACTTCACTAGTTATGATCATTTTAAAGAACCGAATTATGGATCGGTTAATCAGATTAAGCAGGCAGATATAAGAAAAAGGATGGAGAGAGTACTAGAATCACTGAAGCTAGACCCAATCGTAAATTCAGAAGAGACGGCATCAATAGAAGCCATATGTATGTCATTCCATGACATATTTTTGCTGGTAGAAGACCAGCTAACATATAACCGGAAGTAGAGCATGAAATACATACTAGAGTGGATCAACCACCAATAAACCAAAAATAGTACAGACTGCCGTGGAAGGAATGTTAAATGTGTGAGGAGCAAATTATAGGCGTAAATTTGCCCCTACATATTCAGTTTTGTCATAACGTGTATATTTAACATAGGGGCCAAGTGCTTAAACAACCTACCCTAAAATATACACGAAAATAGTCTTAAGACTTTGGCACCTCCCACTTTCATTGCTAAAACCCCACACACACAACCGCCATCATATTTAGTGCAGCAGCCATCATACAAGTGAGTCTAAGACACCTCCCACCATAGTAATGCTACCAACAACAAGTGTTATACTCTGCGTTGGGAGGACAGAAGACACAGCCACAATTAAGTCAGACAGTGGAACCTTGTGATAAGCGACGAAAAACATGCAACGAAGTCAACAACGCAAGATAACACAGGAGAATATCACACAAACAATTGTGCAAACGGCTGACCACAGTTAAAATAATATGAATGTACAACCACAGTGCCCAACGCACTGATATGAATTTACAACAACAGTGCCTAACGCACTGATATGAATTCACAAGAGATCGCGACAGAAGTTGCCGACTGCATAAGTTCGGAAAATAACCCACTAACAACACCCAAAAACGAAGGCCAAGCATAAAGTGAACCACGACAGACCGATCGCTAAGCACACCAACAGGGCGGACAAAGCATAAAGAGGAGAAGCAGAATTAAATATCCAATATTTAATATTTATAAATATTTTATGTTATCGATATAAAATATCAACAATGTGCTGAAGGTGGCCGAAGGGCAAATAGCAACAACAACAAAGACAAGGAACAACAACAAGGTAAATCATCACAACAACAACACAATATTGAAGGTGGCCCAAGGGCAAAAACTTACAAGAACAACAGAGAGAAAACAACAACAATGTACTCAAGGTGGCCCAAGGTCAAATTCAAACAAGAAGAACAATGCGGGAAACAGTAGCAACATGCAACAGCACGAGATGGCAGACAGGTGCCACAACAAACTACAGTTCCCGCACAACAACAACTATTAGATGATCTACACTGAAGCTGGAGCATAAAAGCAGGAGCAACTAGCAGATCAGCCTCTTTCTTTCTTTCGGCATCAGGCAGACAAGACGCTCTTTCTTTCTTTCCGCATCAGGCAGACCAGACGCTCTTTCTTTCTTTCGGCATCACGCAGACCAGACGCATAGAACTAAACAAAGTTATACCAACTGACAGAAGCTAGGGGATCTAGAGCAGATTATGGTTTATAATCGATTCTCTGCTAGAAACCCACACTGACAAACGCTACAGAAGCTAGGGGAATCTAGAGGAGATTATGGTTTATAATCGATTCTCTAGGGAACGGCAACTAAGGGATATAACGCCTTTTCTGCAGGATTGAAAACGACTGGGAATAAGGAAAAGGGGAGGAGAGTAGAAACGCGAACGGAATCGTTTAGCATACCTGAGAGAAGCGTTGAAGGAACAGGACACGGTGGAGGTTCCAATCCCGTGGGGACACGCTAACAGATTGTGGCAAGATGTATGCCGATTAGAGGAGAAGCAGCTGGAGAGACGTCAGGGGAACCTCAGATTGCCGCTGGATTGGAATTGACTACTGAGCATCCGGCTCCTGATGCCTCAAAATGAGACTATTGTAATTTTAAATAAACTTGTATTAAACCGATAAGTATAATGTAATAAAATATTGGGATAAGATGGTAATCAATAAACAAATTTTAACAATTATTGGGTTTCATTTGTAAATCATTTTTGGGGATACGCAACCTGTTCTGGTTTTTGGATATGACAAAGGAAGCGCAGGGGTTAATGCTGATACAGGAGCAAATTGGCGAGGCGATTCAAAAACTGGTTGATGAGGAAATAAGATTGAAATCCGTACAGTCAGAGGTAGAACTGTTTGCTGGGAAAATAGCTGACTAGTTCGAAGCGAGTACGAGCAGGGAAGAAACTCAGGAATTGTAGAAACTGGCAAACGCCGGAGGAGCTCTGTCGCCATTAGAGGTAGCGGATCAAGCCTGGACAGCAATCCAAAACAGGACAGAGGAGAAATTGTTCAAATTTCATAAAGAAACAGAAGATTTGAGAGCACAAAAGCAGTATCTTGAAAATAAGGTGAAGGAACTTTCTCAAAGATTGGCAGAAACAGAGGAAGCAGCATCACTGCTAGAGAAGGAGTGTGCAGAGTTAAAAAGAGGAAGGGCGACCAATAGTACCTCAATGGATAGAGGAGATCAACATCAGCATCGGCTGGATATACACAGACAGTATTGACATTGCCTCCGGAAGTTCGCTGGCCGGAATATTCAACACCAGAAGAAATTAACTCGCGTGGTAAAGCTAAGATTAGTATTTAGTGAAGAGAGGCAAGCGGAATTTTTGTTTGGCACATCTGAGAGCGGCGTCGAACCTTTTTCGCCGGAAAGTCCGGTATATAATGAAAACCTGGTATATCCCCCCAAAAGAGCCAGAACCAGTAACAAAGCAGCAAAGCCCCAATACTGTGGACAGTGTTTCGCGTGCAAGAGCAAACGGTCGAAGATTAATTAGTTTGAGTCCGTCACTGGTCATGTACATCTCAGATCCGGGAGAAGTGAATCTGGAAACCCCCCAAGAGATTAATAACGCTAAGATTTTACCAGCAATTAAGAAAACACAAAGAAGTAAAATGGGCATTCTGGAAGTTGCTCATGCGGTGGAGAAGTTGTATGATCTGAGAACTGAGATCAGGCGCTTCAAAGAAGGTTGTGAGATAGCACAGCAGAGTCTTCCGGAAGCAGACGGGGAACACTTAATAAAGTGATTAGGCAAAGGACCACAGGTGATGCGTTGGATTTACTAGCGCATAGCTCAGTAAGCACTCTGTCGAATTTATATGCGCTTTTAGATAGAACGTACTTAAAACAAAAGTCATTCGACTGTCTCATACGGGAATCAACTCAGAAACCTGGGGAGGAATTGAGAGCATGGGGACGAAGGCTTAGATCCTTGAGGAACGCTGCTGAGGCGGAAGCCAACAGTCTGTTTCCAGGAAACATTGTAGCATACAAGGCTCAAGTGGAATGAGCTAATTTCTGTGTTCAAAGCAGGCCTGATAAATAGGGATTTAGCAAATTACACGCTTAATCTAACGCAGAGGAGTAAGGCAGAGCTAGTGGAAGCGGTCTCTTCCGCTGAAGCAGCAATATAACAACGAATGACAACAGGTGGAATCTGCTGGACTAATGCTCCTGCAGAGGTAGGACCGGTATAGCAACGGAACATAAGTGAAGTCGGTAGATTGATGGGCCAATTTTCGCAACAAAGAGACCAATGATTCCTAGTCGAGAGATTCCAGCCAAGAAAACCCATTTGCTCATTCTGCCGTAAGCCAAGTCATACAAGGGATGGATGCTTTACACGCAAAAACAAGCCCTACTGTATGGAGTGCCAAACATATGGTCATGAGGCAAGTAGACAGAGCCAAGGACACACAAAATTGGATCAGAGTAGAAGGCAGCCAGCTACGTGGCGCCCGGATCCACCCTTGAGGGACAGCAGGGGTAACTTCAGTCGTCCCGAGTTAATTCAACAGAAGGAATTAACCAAGCAAGAAGTCCCTTCAATACGGGTGGAGTGGTCAGCTGCGACCAAATTGGAATTCCAGAAGTGATGCGAGAATGAGCAATACCATACAGGGGTTGAAATTCTTCTCATGTGAACGAGTGGGACATCGGGCAGCGGAATGCAGTGAAGGGCAATTGCAACAAAGGGACCATGGAAACTTCCAGCGGCCCAGTCCAGGAGGCCAGTAGACTGGAAAGCCAAAAGAAAGGAAGAAAGAATTAGGCCAGAAGTACGTGTGACTACTAATGTAAGAACAACATTCCAGGAGAAGGAGGAGCAAGAGGCTCTCCAATACCCAGTACCGAGTAATGTAAGAACTATGGTTCAAGATACGGAGGAGCAAGAGTCTCTCCGGGAAAAAATTGTTGATTGCGTTTTGAATTGGGTAACTGTGATGATTCTAGTACTTAAGTTAAGTTTTAATAAGGTTAGAAAGTATAGTCCAATTGCCGCGTAGGCGGTACGAGAATGTATAGTTAAGATATTCATGATAGTTTTTAGAGAGTATATGATGCGGTGCATGGAGAAAAAAACTTGAAGAGTCAGGAAGTAGATACCCGTCCATGCTGAGAACAAAAGGACGTTGCTTCGTTGTAAGCAGAACGGGTGACGCTTTCATTGAGATACCCTGCAAGGAGGCAGCTAGTGGAAAGCTAGTGCTTTTGGTAGATTCAGGGGCGGACACCAGCCTCGTAAAATCTACTATTTTACGGAAAGGGCTGGAGATTAATTAGATGGACGTAAGAACGCTTAACGGAGCGCTTAGAGGTTCCATCAGGACACTGGGATCGCTCAGAATAGGGCACAGTGAAGTTAAGAGCATGAGTGTTAGAGTGTACACAGTGGAATTGGATACGGCAGGTATTCCGGCGGATGGGATAATTGGGCGCGCTAATCTTTGGGGCGCACCATACTTGATGCGCTAGAGAAACAGTTATTGTTTTATGATAATAATAAGAATATAATCCTTACTCTTCCATTAAGGTCATGGCAGGAAGGAACCGTGAATAGGGTTATGAATAGTAGTATGGAGGTAGTAAACGCAAGGTCAACCAGAGTAGTTATTATACATGTTAACACGAAACTTCGAACAGTTTGTTTGCACAAGCAGCAGCTAGCGGAGGGCGTATATATGGGAGAGACCATAACGCACGTTGACAAGGGTAAGGCGTACGCTTGCGTACTAAATGCATCAGAAGAGGACTACTATATGGATAAGAATTTTAGGCCTAACTTCACTAGTTATGATCATTTTAAAGAACCGAATTATGGATCGGTTAATCAGATTAAGCAGGCAGATATAAGAAAAAGGATGGAGAGAGTACTAGAATCACTGAAGCTAGACCCAATCGTAAATTCAGAAGAGACGGCATCAATAGAAGCCATATGTATGTCATTCCATGACATATTTTTGCTGGTAGAAGACCAGCTAACATATAACCGGAAGTAGAGCATGAAATACATACTAGAGTGGATCAACCACCAATAAACCAAAAATAGTACAGACTGCCGTGGAAGGAATGTTAAATGTGTGAGGAGCAAATTATAGGCGTAAATTTGCCCCTACATATTCAGTTTTGTCATAACGTGTATATTTAACATAGGGGCCAAGTGCTTAAACAACCTACCCTAAAATATACACGAAAATAGTCTTAAGACTTTGGCACCTCCCACTTTCATTGCTAAAACCCCACACACACAACCGCCATCATATTTAGTGCAGCAGCCATCATACAAGTGAGTCTAAGACACCTCCCACCATAGTAATGCTACCAACAACAAGTGTTATACTCTGCGTTGGGAGGACAGAAGACACAGCCACAATTAAGTCAGACAGTGGAACCTTGTGATAAGCGACGAAAAACATGCAACGAAGTCAACAACGCAAGATAACACAGGAGAATATCACACAAACAATTGTGCAAACGGCTGACCACAGTTAAAATAATATGAATGTACAACCACAGTGCCCAACGCACTGATATGAATTTACAACAACAGTGCCTAACGCACTGATATGAATTCACAAGAGATCGCGACAGAAGTTGCCGACTGCATAAGTTCGGAAAATAACCCACTAACAACACCCAAAAACGAAGGCCAAGCATAAAGTGAACCACGACAGACCGATCGCTAAGCACACCAACAGGGCGGACAAAGCATAAAGAGGAGAAGCAGAATTAAATATCCAATATTTAATATTTATAAATATTTTATGTTATCGATATAAAATATCAACAATGTGCTGAAGGTGGCCGAAGGGCAAATAGCAACAACAACAAAGACAAGGAACAACAACAAGGTAAATCATCACAACAACAACACAATATTGAAGGTGGCCCAAGGGCAAAAACTTACAAGAACAACAGAGAGAAAACAACAACAATGTACTCAAGGTGGCCCAAGGTCAAATTCAAACAAGAAGAACAATGCGGGAAACAGTAGCAACATGCAACAGCACGAGATGGCAGACAGGTGCCACAACAAACTACAGTTCCCGCACAACAACAACTATTAGATGATCTACACTGAAGCTGGAGCATAAAAGCAGGAGCAACTAGCAGATCAGCCTCTTTCTTTCTTTCGGCATCAGGCAGACAAGACGCTCTTTCTTTCTTTCCGCATCAGGCAGACCAGACGCTCTTTCTTTCTTTCGGCATCACGCAGACCAGACGCATAGAACTAAACAAAGTTATACCAACTGACAGAAGCTAGGGGATCTAGAGCAGATTATGGTTTATAATCGATTCTCTGCTAGAAACCCACACTGACAAACGCTACAGAAGCTAGGGGAATCTAGAGGAGATTATGGTTTATAATCGATTCTCTAGGGAACGGCAACTAAGGGATATAACGCCTTTTCTGCAGGATTGAAAACGACTGGGAATAAGGAAAAGGGGAGGAGAGTAGAAACGCGAACGGAATCGTTTAGCATACCTGAGAGAAGCGTTGAAGGAACAGGACACGGTGGAGGTTCCAATCCCGTGGGGACACGCTAACAGATTGTGGCAAGATGTATGCCGATTAGAGGAGAAGCAGCTGGAGAGACGTCAGGGGAACCTCAGATTGCCGCTGGATTGGAATTGACTACTGAGCATCCGGCTCCTGATGCCTCAAAATGAGACTATTGTAATTTTAAATAAACTTGTATTAAACCGATAAGTATAATGTAATAAAATATTGGGATAAGATGGTAATCAATAAACAAATTTTAACAATTATTGGGTTTCATTTGTAAATCATTTTTGGGGATACGCAACCTGTTCTGGTTTTTGGATATGACAAAGGAAGCGCAGGGGTTAATGCTGATACAGGAGCAAATTGGCGAGGCGATTCAAAAACTGGTTGATGAGGAAATAAGATTGAAATCCGTACAGTCAGAGGTAGAACTGTTTGCTGGGAAAATAGCTGACTAGTTCGAAGCGAGTACGAGCAGGGAAGAAACTCAGGAATTGTAGAAACTGGCAAACGCCGGAGGAGCTCTGTCGCCATTAGAGGTAGCGGATCAAGCCTGGACAGCAATCCAAAACAGGACAGAGGAGAAATTGTTCAAATTTCATAAAGAAACAGAAGATTTGAGAGCACAAAAGCAGTATCTTGAGAATAAGGAGAAGGAACTTTCTCAAAGATTGTCAGAAACAGAGGAAGCAGCATCACTGCTAGAGAAGGAGTGTGCAGAGTTAAAAAGAGGATGGGCGACCAATAGTACCTCAATGGATAGAGAGAGATCGAAATCAGCAACGGCTGGATATACACAGACAGTATTGACATTGCCTCCGGAAGTTCGCTGGCCGGAATATTCAACACCAGAAGAAATTAACTCGCGTGGTAAAGCTAAGATTAGTATTTAGTGAAGAGAGGCAAGCGGAATTTTTGTTTGGCACATCTGAGAGCGGCGTCGAACCTTTTTCGCCGGAAAGTCCGGTATATAATGAAAACCTGGTATATCCCCCAAAAGAGCCAGAACCAGTAACAAAGCAGCAAAGCCCCAATACTGTGGACAGTGTTTCGCGTGCAAGAGCAAACGGTCGAAGATTAATTAGTTTGAGTCCGTCACTGGTCATGTACATCTCAGATCCGGGAGAAGTGAATCTGGAAACCCCCCAAGAGATTAATAACGCTAAGATTTTACCAGCAATTAAGAAAACACAAAGAAGTAAAATGGGCATTCTGGAAGTTGCTCATGCGGTGGAGAAGTTGTATGATCTGAGAACTGAGATCAGGCGCTTCAAAGAAGGTTGTGAGATAGCACAGCAGAGTCTTCCGGAAGCAGACGGGGAACACTTAATAAAGTGATTAGGCAAAGGACCACAGGTGATGCGTTGGATTTACTAGCGCATAGCTCAGTAAGCACTCTGTCGAATTTATATGCGCTTTTAGATAGAACGTACTTAAAACAAAAGTCATTCGACTGTCTCATACGGGAATCAACTCAGAAACCTGGGGAGGAATTGAGAGCATGGGGACGAAGGCTTAGATCCTTGAGGAACGCTGCTGAGGCGGAAGCCAACAGTCTGTTTCCAGGAAACATTGTAGCATACAAGGCTCAAGTGGAATGAGCTAATTTCTGTGTTCAAAGCAGGCCTGATAAATAGGGATTTAGCAAATTACACGCTTAATCTAACGCAGAGGAGTAAGGCAGAGCTAGTGGAAGCGGTCTCTTCCGCTGAAGCAGCAATATAACAACGAATGACAACAGGTGGAATCTGCTGGACTAATGCTCCTGCAGAGGTAGGACCGGTATAGCAACGGAACATAAGTGAAGTCGGTAGATTGATGGGCCAATTTTCGCAACAAAGAGACCAATGATTCCTAGTCGAGAGATTCCAGCCAAGAAAACCCATTTGCTCATTCTGCCGTAAGCCAAGTCATACAAGGGATGGATGCTTTACACGCAAAAACAAGCCCTACTGTATGGAGTGCCAAACATATGGTCATGAGGCAAGTAGACAGAGCCAAGGACACACAAAATTGGATCAGAGTAGAAGGCAGCCAGCTACGTGGCGCCCGGATCCACCCTTGAGGGACAGCAGGGGTAACTTCAGTCGTCCCGAGTTAATTCAACAGAAGGAATTAACCAAGCAAGAAGTCCCTTCAATACGGGTGGAGTGGTCAGCTGCGACCAAATTGGAATTCCAGAAGTGATGCGAGAATGAGCAATACCATACAGGGGTTGAAATTCTTCTCATGTGAACGAGTGGGACATCGGGCAGCGGAATGCAGTGAAGGGCAATTGCAACAAAGGGACCATGGAAACTTCCAGCGGCCCAGTCCAGGAGGCCAGTAGACTGGAAAGCCAAAAGAAAGGAAGAAAGAATTAGGCCAGAAGTACGTGTGACTACTAATGTAAGAACAACATTCCAGGAGAAGGAGGAGCAAGAGGCTCTCCAATACCCAGTACCGAGTAATGTAAGAACTATGGTTCAAGATACGGAGGAGCAAGAGTCTCTCCGGGAAAAAATTGTTGATTGCGTTTTGAATTTTGAATTGGGTAACTGTGATGATTCTAGTACTTAAGTTAAGTTTTAATAAGGTTAGAAAGTATAGTCCAATTGCCGCGTAGGCGGTACGAGAATGTATAGTTAAGATATTCATGATAGTTTTTAGAGAGTATATGATGCGGTGCATGGAGAAAAAAACTTGAAGAGTCAGGAAGTAGATACCCGTCCATGCTGAGAACAAAAGGACGTTGCTTCGTTGTAAGCAGAACGGGTGACGCTTTCATTGAGATACCCTGCAAGGAGGCAGCTAGTGGAAAGCTAGTGCTTTTGGTAGATTCAGGGGCGGACACCAGCCTCGTAAAATCTACTATTTTACGGAAAGGGCTGGAGATTAATTAGATGGACGTAAGAACGCTTAACGGAGCGCTTAGAGGTTCCATCAGGACACTGGGATCGCTCAGAATAGGGCACAGTGAAGTTAAGAGCATGAGTGTTAGAGTGTACACAGTGGAATTGGATACGGCAGGTATTCCGGCGGATGGGATAATTGGGCGCGCTAATCTTTGGGGCGCACCATACTTGATGCGCTAGAGAAACAGTTATTGTTTTATGATAATAATAAGAATATAATCCTTACTCTTCCATTAAGGTCATGGCAGGAAGGAACCGTGAATAGGGTTATGAATAGTAGTATGGAGGTAGTAAACGCAAGGTCAACCAGAGTAGTTATTATACATGTTAACACGAAACTTCGAACAGTTTGTTTGCACAAGCAGCAGCTAGCGGAGGGCGTATATATGGGAGAGACCATAACGCACGTTGACAAGGGTAAGGCGTACGCTTGCGTACTAAATGCATCAGAAGAGGACTACTATATGGATAAGAATTTTAGGCCTAACTTCACTAGTTATGATCATTTTAAAGAACCGAATTATGGATCGGTTAATCAGATTAAGCAGGCAGATATAAGAAAAAGGATGGAGAGAGTACTAGAATCACTGAAGCTAGACCCAATCGTAAATTCAGAAGAGACGGCATCAATAGAAGCCATATGTATGTCATTCCATGACATATTTTTGCTGGTAGAAGACCAGCTAACATATAACCGGAAGTAGAGCATGAAATACATACTAGAGTGGATCAACCACCAATAAACCAAAAATAGTACAGACTGCCGTGGAAGGAATGTTAAATGTGTGAGGAGCAAATTATAGGCGTAAATTTGCCCCTACATATTCAGTTTTGTCATAACGTGTATATTTAACATAGGGGCCAAGTGCTTAAACAACCTACCCTAAAATATACACGAAAATAGTCTTAAGACTTTGGCACCTCCCACTTTCATTGCTAAAACCCCACACACACAACCGCCATCATATTTAGTGCAGCAGCCATCATACAAGTGAGTCTAAGACACCTCCCACCATAGTAATGCTACCAACAACAAGTGTTATACTCTGCGTTGGGAGGACAGAAGACACAGCCACAATTAAGTCAGACAGTGGAACCTTGTGATAAGCGACGAAAAACATGCAACGAAGTCAACAACGCAAGATAACACAGGAGAATATCACACAAACAATTGTGCAAACGGCTGACCACAGTTAAAATAATATGAATGTACAACCACAGTGCCCAACGCACTGATATGAATTTACAACAACAGTGCCTAACGCACTGATATGAATTCACAAGAGATCGCGACAGAAGTTGCCGACTGCATAAGTTCGGAAAATAACCCACTAACAACACCCAAAAACGAAGGCCAAGCATAAAGTGAACCACGACAGACCGATCGCTAAGCACACCAACAGGGCGGACAAAGCATAAAGAGGAGAAGCAGAATTAAATATCCAATATTTAATATTTATAAATATTTTATGTTATCGATATAAAATATCAACAATGTGCTGAAGGTGGCCGAAGGGCAAATAGCAACAACAACAAAGACAAGGAACAACAACAAGGTAAATCATCACAACAACAACACAATATTGAAGGTGGCCCAAGGGCAAAAACTTACAAGAACAACAGAGAGAAAACAACAACAATGTACTCAAGGTGGCCCAAGGTCAAATTCAAACAAGAAGAACAATGCGGGAAACAGTAGCAACATGCAACAGCACGAGATGGCAGACAGGTGCCACAACAAACTACAGTTCCCGCACAACAACAACTATTAGATGATCTACACTGAAGCTGGAGCATAAAAGCAGGAGCAACTAGCAGATCAGCCTCTTTCTTTCTTTCGGCATCAGGCAGACAAGACGCTCTTTCTTTCTTTCCGCATCAGGCAGACCAGACGCTCTTTCTTTCTTTCGGCATCACGCAGACCAGACGCATAGAACTAAACAAAGTTATACCAACTGACAGAAGCTAGGGGATCTAGAGCAGATTATGGTTTATAATCGATTCTCTGCTAGAAACCCACACTGACAAACGCTACAGAAGCTAGGGGAATCTAGAGGAGATTATGGTTTATAATCGATTCTCTAGGGAACGGCAACTAAGGGATATAACGCCTTTTCTGCAGGATTGAAAACGACTGGGAATAAGGAAAAGGGGAGGAGAGTAGAAACGCGAACGGAATCGTTTAGCATACCTGAGAGAAGCGTTGAAGGAACAGGACACGGTGGAGGTTCCAATCCCGTGGGGACACGCTAACAGATTGTGGCAAGATGTATGCCGATTAGAGGAGAAGCAGCTGGAGAGACGTCAGGGGAACCTCAGATTGCCGCTGGATTGGAATTGACTACTGAGCATCCGGCTCCTGATGCCTCAAAATGAGACTATTGTAATTTTAAATAAACTTGTATTAAACCGATAAGTATAATGTAATAAAATATTGGGATAAGAGGGTAATCAATAAACAAATTTTAACAATTATTGGGTTTCATTTGTAAATCATTTTTGGGGATACGCAACCTGTTCTGGTTTTTGGATATGACAAAGGAAGCGCAGGGGTTAATGCTGATACAGGAGCAAATTGGCGAGGCGATTCAAAAACTGGTTGATGAGGAAATAAGATTGAAATCCGTACAGTCAGAGGTAGAACTGTTTGCTGGGAAAATAGCTGACTAGTTCGAAGCGAGTACGAGCAGGGAAGAAACTCAGGAATTGTAGAAACTGGCAAACGCCGGAGGAGCTCTGTCGCCATTAGAGGTAGCGGATCAAGCCTGGACAGCAATCCAAAACAGGACAGAGGAGAAATTGTTCAAATTTCATAAAGAAACAGAAGATTTGAGAGCACAAAAGCAGTATCTTGAGAATAAGGAGAAGGAACTTTCTCAAAGATTGTCAGAAACAGAGGACGCAGCATCACTGCTAGAGAAGGAGTGTGCAGAGTTAAAAAGAGGATGGGCGACCAATAGTACCTCAACGAATAGAGAGAGATCGAAATCAGCAACGGCTGGATATACACAGACAGTATTGACATTGCCTCCGGAAGTTCGCTGGCCGGAATATTCAACACCAGAAGAAATTAACTCGCGTGGTAAAGCTAAGATTAGTATTTAGTGAAGAGAGGCAAGCGGAATTTTTGTTTGGCACATCTGAGAGCGGCGTCGAACCTTTTTCGCCGGAAAGTCCGGTATATAATGAAAACCTGGTATATCCCCCAAAAGAGCCAGAACCAGTAACAAAGCAGCAAAGCCCCAATACTGTGGACAGTGTTTCGCGTGCAAGAGCAAACGGTCGAAGATTAATTAGTTTGAGTCCGTCACTGGTCATGTACATCTCAGATCCGGGAGAAGTGAATCTGGAAACCCCCCAAGAGATTAATAACGCTAAGATTTTACCAGCAATTAAGAAAACACAAAGAAGTAAAATGGGCATTCTGGAAGTTGCTCATGCGGTGGAGAAGTTGTATGATCTGAGAACTGAGATCAGGCGCTTCAAAGAAGGTTGTGAGATAGCACAGCAGAGTCTTCCGGAAGCAGACGGGGAACACTTAATAAAGTGATTAGGCAAAGGACCACAGGTGATGCGTTGGATTTACTAGCGCATAGCTCAGTAAGCACTCTGTCGAATTTATATGCGCTTTTAGATAGAACGTACTTAAAACAAAAGTCATTCGACTGTCTCATACGGGAATCAACTCAGAAACCTGGGGAGGAATTGAGAGCATGGGGACGAAGGCTTAGATCCTTGAGGAACGCTGCAGAGGCGGAAGCCAACAGTATGTTTCCAGGAAACATTGTAGCATACAAGGCTCAAGTGGAATGAGCTAATTTCTGTGTTCAAAGCAGGCCTGATAAATAGGGATTTAGCAAATTACACGCTTAATCTAACGCAGAGGAGTAAGGCAGAACTAGTGGAAGCGGTCTCTTCCGCTGAAGCAGCAATATAACAACGAATGACAACAGGTGGAATCTGCTGGACTAATGCTCCTGCAGAGGTAGGACCGGTATAGCAACGGAACATAAGTGAAGTCGGTAGATTGATGGGCCAATTTTCGCAACAAAGAGACCAATGATTCCTAGTCGAGAGATTCCAGCCAAGAAAACCCTTTTGCTCATTCTGCCGTAAGCCAAGTCATACAAGGGATGGATGCTTTACACGCAAAAACAAGCCCTACTGTATGGAGTGCCAAACATATGGTCATGAGGCAAGTAGACAGAGCCAAGGACACACAAAATTGGATCAGAGTAGAAGGCAGCCAGCTACGTGGCGCCCGGATCCACCCTTGAGGGACAGCAGGGGTAACTTCAGTCGTCCCGAGTTAATTCAACAGAAGGAATTAACCAAGCAAGAAGTCCCTTCAATACGGGTGGAGTGGTCAGCTGCGACCAAATTGGAATTCCAGAAGTGATGCGAGAATGAGCAATACCATACAGGGGTTGAAATTCTTCTCATGTGGACGAGTGGGACATCGGGCAGCGGAATGCAGTGAAGGACAATTGCAACAAAGGGACCATGGAAACTTCCAGCGGCCCAGTCCAGGAGGCCAGTAGACTGGAAAGCCAAAAGAAATGAAGAAAGAATTAGGCCAGAAGTACGTGTGACTACTAATGTAAGAACAACATTCCAGGAGAAGGAGGAGCAAGAGGCTCTCCAATACCCAGTACCGAGTAATGTAAGAACTATGGTTCAAGATACGGAGGAGCAAGAGTCTCTCCGGGAAAAAATTGTTGATTGCGTTTTGAATTTTGAATTGGGTAACTGTGATGATTCTAGTACTTAAGTTAAGTTTTAATAAGGTTAGAAAGTATAGTCCAATTGCCGCGTAGGCGGTACGAGAATGTATAGTTAAGATATTCATGATAGTTTTTAGAGAGTATATGATGCGGTGCATGGAGGAAAAAACTTGAAGAGTCAGGAAGTAGATACCCGTCCATGCTGAGAACAAAAGGACGTTGCTTCGTTGTAAGCAGAACGGGTGACGCTTTCATTGAGATACCCTGCAAGGAGGCAGCTAGTGGAAAGCTAGTGCTTTTGGTAGATTCAGGGGCGGACACCAGCCTCGTAAAATCTACTATTTTACGGAAAGGGCTGGAGATTAATCAGATGGACGTAAGAACGCTTAACGGAGTGCTTAGAGGTTCCATCAGGACACTGGGATCGCTCAGAATAGGGCACAGTGAAGTTAAGGGCATGAGTGTTAGAGTGTACACAGTGGAATTGGATACGGCAGGTATTCCGGCGGATGGGATAATTGGGCGCGCTAGTCTTTGGGGCGCACCATACTTGATGCGCTAGAGAAACAGTTATTGTTTTATGATAATAATAAGAATATAATCCTTACTCTTCCATTAAGGTCATGGCAGGAAGGAACCGTGAATAGGGTAATGAATAGTAGTATGGAGGTAGTAAACGCAAGGTCAACCAGAGTAGTTATTATACATGTTAACACGAAACTTCGGACAGTTTGTTTGCACAAGCAGCAGCTAGCGGAGGTCGTATATATGGGAGAGACCATAACGCACGTTGACAAGGGTAAGGCGTACGCTTGCGTACTAAATGCATCAGAAGAGGACTACTATATGGATAAGAATTTTAGGCCTAACTTCACTAGTTATGATCATTTTAAAGAACCGAATTATGGATCGGTTAATCAGATTAAGCAGGCAGATATAAGAAAAAGGATGGAGAGAGTACTAGAATCACTGAAGCTAGACCCAATCGTAAATTCAGAAGAGACGGCATCAATAGAAGCCATATGTATGTCATTCCATGACATATTTTTGCTGGAAGAAGACCAGCTAACATATAACCGGAAGTAGAGCATGAAATACATACTAGAGTGGATCAACCACCAATAAACCAAAAATAGTACAGACTGCCGTGGCAGGAATGTTAAATGTGTGAGGAGCAAATTATAGGCGTAAATTTGCCCCTACATATTCAGTTTTGTCATAACGTGTATATTTAACATAGGGGCCAAGTGCTTAAACAACCTACCCTAAAATATACACGAAAATAGTCTTAAGACTTTGGCACCTCCCACTTTCATTGCTAAAACCCCACACACACAACCGCCATCATATTTAGTGCAGCAGCCATCATACAAGTGAGTCTAAGACACCTCCCACCATAGTAATGCTACCAACAACAAGTGTTATACTCTGCGTTGGGAGGACAGAAGACACAGCCACAATTAAGTCAAGACAGTGGAACCTTGTGATAAGCGACGAAAAACATGCAACGAAGTCAACAACGCAAGATAACACAGGAGAATATCACACAAACAATTGTGCAAACGGCTGACCACAGTTAAAATAATATGAATGTACAACCACAGTGCCCAACGCACTGATATGAAATTACAACAACAGTGCCTAACGCACTGATATGAATTCACAAGAGATCGCGACAGAAGTTGCCGACTGCATTAGTTCGGAAAATAACCCACTAACAACACCCAAAAACGAAGGCCAAGCATAAAGTGAACCACGACAGACCGATCGCTAAGCACACCAACAGGGCGGACAAAGCATAAAGAGGAGAAGCAGAATTAAATATCCAATATTTAATATTTATAAATATTTTATGTTATCGATATAAAATATCAACAAAGTGCTGAAGGTGGCCGAACGGCAAATAGCAACAACAACAAAGACAAGGAACAACAACAAGGTAAATCATCACAACAACAACACAATATTGAAGGTGGCCCAAGGGCAAAAACTTACAAGAACAACAGCGGGAAAACAACAACAATGTACTCAAGGTGGCCCAAGGTCAAATTCAAACAAGAAGAACAATGCGGGAAACAGTGGCAACATGCAACGGCACGAGATGGCAGACAGGTGCCACAACAAACTACAGTTCCCGCACAACAACAACTATTAGATGATCTACACTGAAGCTGGAGCATAAAAGCAGGAGCAACTAGCAGATCAGCCTCTTTCTTTCTTTCGGCATCAGGCAGACAAGACGCTCTTTCTTTCTTTCCGCATCAGGCAGACCAGACGCTCTTTCTTTCTTTCGACATCACGCAGACCAGACGCATAGAACTAAACAAAGTTATACCAACTGACAGAAGCTAGGGGATCTAGAGCAGATTATGGTTTATAATCGATTCTCTGCTAGAAACCCACACTGACAAACGCTACAGAAGCTAGGGGAATCTAGAGGAGATTATGGTTTATAATCGATTCTCTAGGGAACGGCAACTAAGGGATATAACGCCTTTTCTGCAGGATTGAAAACGACTGGGAATAAGGAAAAGGGGAGGAGAGTAGAAACGCGAACGGAATCGTTTAGCATACCTGAGAGAAGCGTTGAAGGAACAGGACACGGTGGAGGTTCCAATCCCGTGGGGACACGCTAACAGATTGTGGCAAGATGTATGCCGATTAGAGGAGAAGCAGCTGGAGAGACGTCAGGGGAACCTCAGATTGCCGCTGGATTGGAATTGACTACTGAGCATCCGGCTCCTGATGCCTCAAAATGAGACTATTGTAATTTTAAATAAACTTGTATTAAACCGATAAGTATAATGTAATAAAATATTGGGATAAGATGGTAATCAATAAACAAATTTTAACAATTATTGGGTTTCATTTGTAAATCATTTTTGGGGATACGCAACCTGTTCTGGTTTTTGGATATGACAAAGGAAGCGCAGGGGTTAATGCTGATACAGGAGCAAATTGGCGAGGCGATTCAAAAACTGGTTGATGAGGAAATAAGATTGAAATCCGTACAGTCAGAGGTAGAACTGTTTGCTGGGAAAATAGCTGACTACTTCGAAGCGAGTACGAGCAGGGAAGAAACTCAGGAATTGTAGAAACTGGCAAACGCCGGAGGAGCTCTGTCGCCATTAGAGGTAGCGGATCAAGCCTGGACAGCAATCCAAAACAGGACAGAGGAGAAATTGTTCAAATTTCATAAAGAAACAGAAGATTTGAGAGCACAAAAGCAGTATCTTGAGAATAAGGAGAAGGAACTTTCTCAAAGATTGTCAGAAACAGAGGAAGCAGCATCACTGCTAGAGAAGGAGTGTGCAGAGTTAAAAAGAGGATGGGCGACCAATAGTACCTCAATGGATAGAGGAGATCAACATCAGCATCGGCTGGATATACACAGACAGTATTGACATTGCCTCCGGAAGTTCGCTGGCCGGAATATTCAACACCAGAAGAAATTAACTCGCGTGGTAAAGCTAAGATTAGTATTTAGTGAAGAGAGGCAAGCGGAATTTTTGTTTGGCACATCTGAGAGCGGCGTCGAACCTTTTTCGCCGGAAAGTCCGGTATATAATGAAAACCTGGTATATCCCCCAAAAGAGCCAGAACCAGTAACAAAGCAGCAAAGCCCCAATACTGTGGACAGTGTTTCGCGTGCAAGAGCAAACGGTCGAAGATTAATTAGTTTGAGTCCGTCACTGGTCATGTACATCTCAGATCCGGGAGAAGTGAATCTGGAAACCCCCCAAGAGATTAATAACGCTAAGATTTTACCAGCAATTAAGAAAACACAAAGAAGTAAAATGGGCATTCTGGAAGTTGCTCATGCGGTGGAGAAGTTGTATGATCTGAGAACTGAGATCAGGCGCTTCAAAGAAGGTTGTGAGATAGCACAGCAGAGTCTTCCGGAAGCAGACGGGGAACACTTAATAAAGTGATTAGGCAAAGGACCACAGGTGATGCGTTGGATTTACTAGCGCATAGCTCAGTAAGCACTCTGTCGAATTTATATGCGCTTTTAGATAGAACGTACTTAAAACAAAAGTCATTCGACTGTCTCATACGGGAATCAACTCAGAAACCTGGGGAGGAATTGAGAGCATGGGGACGAAGGCTTAGATCCATGAGGAACGCTGCTGAGGCGGAAGCCAACAGTCTGTTTCCAGGAAACATTGTAGCATACAAGGCTCAAGTGGAATGAGCTAATTTCTGTGTTCAAAGCAGGCCTGATAAATAGGGATTTAGCAAATTACACGCTTAATCTAACGCAGAGGAGTAAGGCAGAGCTAGTGGAAGCGGTCTCTTCCGCTGAAGCAGCAATATAACAACGAATGACAACAGGTGGAATCTGCTGGACTAATGCTCCTGCAGAGGTAGGACCGGTATAGCAACGGAACATAAGTGAAGTCGGTAGATTGATGGGCCAATTTTCGCAACAAAGAGACCAATGATTCCTAGTCGAGAGATTCCAGCCAAGAAAACCCATTTGCTCATTCTGCCGTAAGCCAAGTCATACAAGGGATGGATGCTTTACACGCAAAAACAAGCCCTACTGTATGGAGTGCCAAACATATGGTCATGAGGCAAGTAGACAGAGCCAAGGACACACAAAATTGGATCAGAGTAGAAGGCAGCCAGCTACGTGGCGCCCGGATCCACCCTTGAGGGACAGCAGGGGTAACTTCAGTCGTCCCGAGTTAATTCAACAGAAGGAATTAACCAAGCAAGAAGTCCCTTCAATACGGGTGGAGTGGTCAGCTGCGACCAAATTGGAATTCCAGAAGTGATGCGAGAATGAGCAATACCATACAGGGGTTGAAATTCTTCTCATGTGGACGAGTGGGACATCGGGCAGCGGAATGCAGTGAAGGACAATTGCAACAAAGGGACCATGGAAACTTCCAGCGGCCCAGTCCAGGAGGCCAGTAGACTGGAAAGCCAAAAGAAAGGAAGAAAGAATTAGGCCAGAAGTACGTGTGACTACTAATGTAAGAACAACATTCCAGGAGAAGGAGGAGCAAGAGGCTCTCCAATACCCAGTACCGAGTAATGTAAGAACTATGGTTCAAGATACGGAGGAGCAAGAGTCTCTCCGGGAAAAAATTGTTGATTGCGTTTTGAATTGGGTAACTGTGATGATTCTAGTACTTAAGTTAAGTTTTAATAAGGTTAGAAAGTATAGTCCAATTGCCGCGTAGGCGGTACGAGAATGTATAGTTAAGATATTCATGATAGTTTTTAGAGAGTATATGATGCGGTGCATGGAGAAAAAAACTTGAAGAGTCAGGAAGTAGATACCCGTCCATGCTGAGAACAAAAGGACGTTGCTTCGTTGTAAGCAGAACGGGTGACGCTTTCATTGAGATACCCTGCAAGGAAGCAGCTAGTGGAAAGCTAGTGCTTTTGGTAGATTCAGGGGCGGACACCAGCCTCGTAAAATCTACTATTTTACGGAAAGGGCTGGAGATTAATTAGATGGACGTAAGAACGCTTAACGGAGCGCTTAGAGGTTCCATCAGGACACTGGGATCGCTCAGAATAGGGCACAGTGAAGTTAAGAGCATGAGTGTTAGAGTGTACACAGTGGAATTGGATACGGCAGGTATTCCGGCGGATGGGATAATTGGGCGCGCTAATCTTTGGGGCGCACCATACTTGATGCGCTAGAGAAACAGTTATTGTTTTATGATAATAATAAGAATATAATCCTTACTCTTCCATTAAGGTCATGGCAGGAAGGAACCGTGAATAGGGTTATGAATAGTAGTATGGAGGTAGTAAACGCAAGGTCAACCAGAGTAGTTATTATACATGTTAACACGAAACTTCGGACAGTTTGTTTGCACAAGCAGCAGCTAGCGGAGGGCGTATATATGGGAGAGACCATAACGCACGTTGACAAGGGTAAGGCGTACGCTTGCGTACTAAATGCATCAGAAGAGGACTACTATATGGATAAGAATTTTAGGCCTAACTTCACTAGCTATGATCATTTTAAAGAACCGAATTATGGATCGGTTAATCAGATTAAGCAGGCAGATATAAGAAAAAGGATGGAGAGAGTACTAGAATCACTGAAGCTAGACCCAATCGTAAATTCAGAAGAGACGGCATCAATAGAAGCCATATGTATGTCATTCCATGACATATTTTTGCTGGTAGAAGACCAGCTAACATATAACCGGAAGTAGAGCATGAAATACATACTAGAGTGGATCAACCACCAATAAACCAAAAATAGTACAGACTGCCGTGGAAGGAATGTTAAATGTGTGAGGAGCAAATTATAGGCGTAAATTTGCCCCTACATATTCAGTTTTGTCATAACGTGTATATTTAACATAGGGGCCAAGTGCTTAAACAACCTACCCTAAAATATACACGAAAATAGTCTTAAGACTTTGGCACCTCCCACTTTCATTGCTAAAACCCCACACACACAACCGCCATCATATTTAGTGCAGCAGCCATCATACAAGTGAGTCTAAGACACCTCCCACCATAGTAATGCTACCAACAACAAGTGTTATACTCTGCGTTGGGAGGACAGAAGACACAGCCACAATTAAGTCAGACAGTGGAACCTTGTGATAAGCGACGAAAAACATGCAACGAAGTCAACAACGCAACATAACACAGGAGAATATCACACAAACAATTGTGCAAACGGCTGACCACAGTTAAAATAATATGAATGTACAACCACAGTGCCCAACGCACTGATATGAATTTACAACAACAGTGCCTAACGCACTGATATGAATTCACAAGAGATCGCGACAGAAGTTGCCGACTGCATTAGTTCGGAAAATAACCCACTAACAACACCCAAAAACGAAGGCCAAGCATAAAGTGAACCACGACAGACCGATCGCTAAGCACACCAACAGGGCGGACAAAGCATAAAGAGGAGAAGCAGAATTAAATATCCAATATTTAATATTTATAAATATTTTATGTTATCGATATAAAATATCAACAATGTGCTGAAGGTGGCCGAAGGGCAAATAGCAACAACAACAAAGACAAGGAACAACAACAAGGTAAATCATCACAACAACAACACAATATTGAAGGTGGCCCAAGGGCAAAAACTTACAAGAACAACAGAGAGAAAACAACAACAATGTACTCAAGGTGGCCCAAGGTCAAATTCAAACAAGAAGAACAATGCGGGAAACAGTAGCAACATGCAACAGCACGAGATGGCAGACAGGTGCCACAACAAACTACAGTTCCCGCACAACAACAACTATTAGATGATCTACACTGAAGCTGGAGCATAAAAGCAGGAGCAACTAGCAGATCAGCCTCTTTCTTTCTTTCGGCATCAGGCAGACAAGACGCTCTTTCTTTCTTTCCGCATCAGGCAGACCAGACGCTCTTTCTTTCTTTCGGCATCACGCAGACCAGACGCATAGAACTAAACAAAGTTATACCAACTGACAGAAGCTAGCGGATCTAGAGCAGATTATGGTTTATAATCGATTCTCTGCTAGAAAACCACACTGACAAACGCTACAGAAGCTAGGGGAATCTAGAGGAGATTATGGTTTATAATCGATTCTCTAGGGAACGGCAACTAAGGGATATAACGCCTTTTCTGCAGGATTGAAAACGACTGGGAATAAGGAAAAGGGGAGGAGAGTAGAAACGCGAACGGAATCGCTTAGCATACCTGAGAGAAGCGTTGAAGGAACAGGACACGGTGGAGGTTCCAATCCCGTGGGGACACGCTAACAGATTGTGGCAAGATGTATGCCGATTAGAGGAGAAGCAGCTGGAGAGACGTCAGGGGAACCTCAGATTGCCGCTGGATTGGAATTGACTACTGAGCATCCGGCTCCTGATGCCTCAAAATGAGACTATTGTAATTTTAAATAAACTTGTATTAAACCGATAAGTATAATGTAATAAAATATTGGGATAAGATGGTAATCAATAAACAAATTTTAACAATTATTGGGTTTCATTTGTAAATAATTTTTGGGGATACGCAACCTGTTCTGGTTTTTGGATATGACAAAGGAAGCGCAGGGGTTAATGCTGATACAGGAGCAAATTGGCGAGGCGATTCAAAAACTGGTTGATGAGGAAATAAGATTGAAATCCGTACAGTCAGAGGTAGAACTGTTTGCTGGGAAAATAGCTGACTAGTTCGAAGCGAGTACGAGCAGGGAAGAAACTCAGGAATTGTAGAAACTGGCAAACGCCGGAGGAGCTCTGTCGCCATTAGAGGTAGCGGATCAAGCCTGGACAGCAATCCAAAACAGGACAGAGGAGAAATTGTTCAAATTTCATAAAGAAACAGAAGATTTGAGAGCACAAAAGCAGTATCTTGAGAATAAGGAGAAGGAACTTTCTCAAAGATTGTCAGAAACAGAGGAAGCAGCATCACTGTTAGAGAAGGAGTGTGCA